>JARFIW010000911.1:0-10075 GCA_036346225.1 Platerodrilus igneus
CCATGTGCACTCAACCCTACCCTTAAATATATATATATATAGATTTTACATTTATGAAATTACATTGACACTGACCAGTGCGAAAACATTATTATTTAAAGTAGAATAAGTATTTTTCCTGCTTATTATTTCGAATTATTATGCTGATTGATTTGTGGCGTACTAAAGTATGCCTCGTTTAATTTCATATTTCCGTTAATGTACATATGTATTTCTTTCAGCTAAATAGTTGTGAATAGAGTTAAGTTAAACATTTTTGACGTGCCTTATTTGTAAATTTATTATTATTATTATTATTATTATTGTCTTTATTGAACATTTTCTGAAAATTAATATACATTTGTACACATACAATTATTACAATTTTCACAGAAAAGAACAATCCCAAGGAGAAGTTCAGCTTGCTCTATAAACAGAGCTCGCTGCTCTACCACTTAATCCTTGCTAATATAAAATTAAGACGTGTGTGTATAAATTAAGTAAATTCCTACAATATCAAAACAAAAGTAGCATAAAAGCTTTTAAACTAATTTTATTGGCCAGAATTGTTTTTTAATAATAACCTCTTGTATTTAGTTTTAAATTGATTTAATAGAAGTGCTTTAAATTGATCAGGAACACTGTTGTACACCTTGGTAATTTTGTAGGAGAAACACTTTTTGTAAAATTCTTTGCGATGCACTGGTGGTGTGAGGGTGCCTTTAAACCTTACGTTTATAGTGTGCACATCAGATCTAAATACAATTTTATTGTAGAGGTAGGGTGGCTTGTGGGAGTAGATAATATTATGATAAAAACATACAGATCTTAACAGTCGTCTGGAACTCATATTTAACCAGTTTAGTTCTAGTAGTTTGTGAGAAACATGTTGGTACTTGCGAATACCAAATATAAGTCTCATACAGGAGTTTTGCATTTTCTGTATTTTTCTCTTATTATTAAAATCAAGAAATGAATCATAGACAACACTACAATAATTGAAATGTGATAACACTAGAGCCTCACAAACATACTTTTTTACTTTTATGGATAAGTATTGCCGATTACTATATACATATTTTAATGCAACGTAAGCTTTCTGCAAACATTTATTAACATGATAATTAAATTTCAAATCCGTATCTATGATTACACCCAAACTATTGATGGAGTCTACAGGAATTAACTCATTATTATCAATAACAATGTGTAAATTCAATCCTAAGAATAGTGCTTTCAAATGTTTTGGCCCAAAAGCATTAATTGTGATTTAGATGGATTAATTTCTAAGCAGTGTTGAAGTGAAAATTGAAACAATCTATTTAAATCTGCATTTAACTGTGAACAGGCTACGTGCGCAGTCTCTAATGGGAACGAAATGTAAAGTTGCGTATCGTCAGCGTAGTAATGATAAGAACAATATTCTAATACAGTATTAAAACGAGACGTATAAACAGCATACAGTAAAGGACCTAATATTGACCCTTGGGGTACACCCGAACTTAAATCTATGGCATCAGATATGTCATTACCTATCTTAACTCTTTGGGTTCGGAGCTTAAGATAATCAACAAAGAACTTTAAGGCTGTTTCATCCAAACCAATAAATTTAAGAATTGCTATAAGCATGTCGTGGTTCAAGGTATCAAATGCCTTTGAATAGTCAATGTATACCACTATAGTTAACATGTCAGCATCTGTAGCTTTGACTATATCATCTACAAGAGTAGTTAACGCTGTTTCAGTACTGTGACCCTTTCTAAACCCAGTTTGTTTCATAGGAAGAATATCATTTTTCTCAATGTACTCCCTTAATTGTTTCTCGACTATTCGTTCTAATAGCTTAGAACACACACATAATATGCTGATAGGCCGTAAATTGTTAAAGCTAGATGGATTTTGAATTTTCGGTATTGGTTGTACCAGAGCTTGTTTCCACAGTTCCGGAAAGACACCATCCAGTAGACAAGAGTTGATAATATTAAGAATATATGGAATAATGTGTGGACAACTGATTTTTATTATATGTATATTAATATTATCACTTCCCTCAGCTAGCGTACTGACAGAGTTAATGACCTTTACTATATCTGCATCACAAATTAACGAAAAAGAAAACGAATTAGTAATGTCAAATTTATGCGTACTATAATAATTGATAAGTACAGTGCTAGGGACTAAAGATGATTTGGACGCCGATCTTACAAAAAACGTATTAATTTCATTTGGATGTTTTAGACAATCTGGTAAAGTTGAAGACTTTGTTTTTATTAAAGAATAAGATTTTAACATTTGCCACATTGGCTTCCCAGAAGTTAGATTACTTTCGATAAAAGCTTTTTTTTCACGAATTACGGCTTTATTGGTTAAATTGCGTAAGTGTTTGTAATAATTTCTATGATCTTCCGTCTTACTCTTATTATATCTTTGAAACGCAGAGTTTCTTAACGAGATCATGCATTGTATCGTGTCGGTCAACCATGGTGCAGGTTTTTGTAAGGCGACGACATATAGGTGGTGCGTGGGTGTATGCTATGGACGATAGACATTCAGAGAAAAATTTACTTTATCGTTAATGTTAGGCATATAGTATATCTCAGGTAAAGGCAGTTGTAGAAGATCTATGAGAAATGATTCAATGTTTATATTTTTGTATAATCTGTAAGTACGAAAGACACTAATTTGCGGTATTTTAAGGGATAATTCACATAACACAAGTTCATGATCGGCAATGTTTTCAACACTAATTACGTCGACACGATTAACTAATTGTGTATCCGAGATGAACACCAAATCTAAAAGTGTTGCAGTTGTAGCTGTAATTCTAGTTGGTTTGTCAATAATTTGCGATAGATTAAACGAATTTGTCATATCTAGAAGCGCACATGTAGAGGCATTATGCAAATTAAAAAAATTTATATTGAAATCTCCCACTAGGATGATTTCATCATAGCTTGGTGCTATAATTGATAAAGTACCTTCTAGTTCGTCTATGAATTCATTATAATTATATAGTTCCGATCTATAACATAACCCCATGCAGATATTTTTATTTGTTATGGTAAAATGTATCCAACATTGCTCAATGTTTGAATTAATGTCTATACTTTTAAATTGAATTGAGTGAGAAATATAAAAAATCAATCCGCCTCCACGCAACCCTACCCTATCCCTACGTACAAGGCGGTAATTTGGTATGGTAATAGTAGCGTCATCAATACCTGAGTGCAACCATGATTCGCAAATTGCTAAAATATCGACATTATTACTTTCCATTAACTCTTTCACGGGCACTAAGCAATTAAGTAACGATCTGACATTTAAATGTGCAAACTTTACTTCTACTTCAGTCATAACAAAAGGTTATTATCAAAACTCAAAATCAAAATAACATAAACGCATGTTTAACATTTAAGTCAATATTTTGCTATCCTGTCATGTATAACTATTAAACATAACTGTTATAAGTAATAATACATCATTTCACTTGTGTAATCACTATTAATTAATTAATATTTCCAAAATCAAAAAGTTTACGATAGAAAATACACAAACTAGTATATAGCTTATCTGCTACACACTTAAATAATCAAATTTAAAACCTTTGCAAACTATAATTAATACACAAAAGTTCAATAATATTTAAAGAGACAATAATGATTTATTACAATACCGCGTAACAGTTATAGTTACAATAGATTGCAACTTCCTACTCACGTGTTGTGTGCGTGCTCCGCAAAGAAGAAATTTATACAATTTAATTTATGACGGGTGATATAGTGAATTGAGTTATAACGAGCAATTTACCAAAAAATATATGTAATTCTAGTTTTGCATTATGTGATATGCAATGCAAAAAAAATAATAATAAATAAAAATATATGTGATTTTTTCAACAATAATTAAATTAAGCACTTAGATATCATTCACTGAACTAACTTGTTTTATGACACCGTTTGCTTTCACGTATATATTTCCATCTCTGGACCACACATTTCTGAAGGTATACTTTTCAGAGGCAGCACGTAGAAGTTTAACACGGTAACTCGTAAGATCTTCTTTGATAGATAGTTTACTTCCTTTTAACGATTTCTTTTTCGAAAAAACTAGTTGCCGGTGACGATATGAAACAAACTTCACAATAATAGGCCTGATGGCATTACTCTGATTACTGTTCAATTTTCCTACCCGATAAACTCTGTGGATGTGGTCCATACTAAAATTAACTTTTAATTTCTCCGCAAACATATTTAAAACGCTTTCTAGAACATTTTCATTACTGCTTTCTGCCATACCGTAGATTCTAAGAGAATTACGTCGCGTGTATTGTTGTAGCTTATCGTTTTCTTCTACACATGCAGCATTTGCGGCCTTTAGATTAACAACTTCAACCTTCAATTCAGAAATTATTTCATTTTGCACATTTAACTTGATGTTTAATTGTTCTAACACTGCATGTGTAACCGTATCAGTAACAACTTTGATAAAATTGTCGTCTGTTAGCAATTTACTTGTTGTTGCTGATATTATTTTGTTAATGTCTTCTAGTTGATCACGAGTAAAAGGCATTTTCAAATATATTTCAATTTAACACTTTCAAGTAACTCACCAGTAAAGCAGCCAGAATGGAACAATGAATGATATTAATATTACATTGGCTAGATCACCGTATCACATTAATATCACAGAGCACACAGCTATACACGTCTATTCCCCACGACTCTCCATACCAGTTATTTAAAGTGTTAGGGTGGATCAGTCTGCTTTGCATTTTGAGTATAGAGCTTTTGCAGAGAATTCCACCAGTGACGAAATCCTTTCTTTTCATCTAGCGTTTGATGTTACTGGTGGTGCCCACCCGATTTTGATATAATTCCAAATTTTCGTCCCACTATAATTTACATCCTAGGGCAATTGGCAACCCCAACCTACGACTTTTGCTTTACCCACCCCTCGCCGACTGGAGCTAGTTTGCTGGAGATTCCGTGGTGTCATAGTGCCAAATTGGCCCGTAACAGAATCTTATGCTTCAGGGGTTCAAGTAACACCTTGACCTTTCTGTTTGTACTTAATAAAATCGTTTATTGGCAAGACTAATGGCGAAAAATTTTTATAAAGCGGAGTTATCAGCTGCACATCCCTATAAATCTTTGAACGTCAGACGTATTTTTTGAAAGTGGAAAATTGACCATAGCTGACACTTTATCTGGGTCTGTACGAAGGGAATTTAGGCATAATATATATATCCAAGAAACTTGAGCAACTTTTGAAAAACTCACTCTTCTTAAGATTTATGGTCAAATTGGCCTTTTTAAGACAATCTCTAACATCAGACAATAATCTTAAATAGTCTCCAAATGACAACAAACATAGTATAATATCATCCAAGTAACAAAACACATGCGACTCAAACTGTGGACCAAAAATTGCATCCACTAATCTTTGCTGCATCTGTGCAGCATTCTTCAAACTAAAGGGCATAGTTACGAACCTAAACTGTCTTTGCAAAAGAACACTAAATGCTGTTTTATGCTTTGACAAATTACTATGTGTACCTGCCAAAACGATTTCCTTAAATCGAGGTTAGAAATATAGTTTGCTCCTCTTAACATATTGAGAATTCTATCTATACTCGGCATCGGAACGAATCATGTAGTGTCAGATCGTTCAACGCTCTACTATCAAAACAGAAACGATATTCTATATCGGACTTCTTAACTAACAACACTGACAATGATCACGGTCTACTACACGATTCAATGACTTTTAGCCTTATCATATCGTCCAACTCATCATTCAAAATCTTACTCATATAGGGAGACATGATATAAGGTTTCTTACAAAAATGTTAAGCATCCCCTGTATTAATATCCATCTCGATGTTACTGGTGCGTCCTAATCTGTCGACACTACTAATTTCATTGAACGACTCTATAACTTGTTAACTTTCATTACTCGTAAGATCATGTAGATCGAGCAAATAATTATTACTACTTAACGGCACACAAGATGAACCAGGTACGAAATACCATTCTCAACATCACTCTGAATGAACCATCTATTATCTATTATCTAATCTGAACAATTATGCAAAATCACTTCCAAATATAAAAGAATGTGGCAGAGAAGGCACTACTAATGCATTAAGAATGCGAGACTCATCACCAACACAAATGTCAAATCTACAAAACCTAAAACTGACTTCACTGCTTCATCCAATGTAGCTATGCCTTTCTTTTCTATACAAAACACTTTCAAGTTTAACATCTCTATCAATGAAAGTACCACAGATCTAACCACCGATATAGTACAATCTGAATCCAAAAGACCTGTAATGTCTGCATCAAACAACTTCCTATCTAAAAATGAATGCAATTGCTTAGGATCCTCTGAGAATTTGACCGACCACGAACTTAAGGCAAAAACAGTATCACACGTAATAGATTGAATAGGCACACTCTCTGATGAAGATGGTAAGTAAATAAATAGTTCTCTCATGATCACTTGACTCTGAATTCCTATTGACCTTTTCAAACAAATCAGCTTCTATGATAAGAATTAATTTCTTTAGTTTCAGTTTTAAAATCTACCTCAAATCCAGAAAGATCAATTAGACAACCAGGTTTGTTAAATTCCTTGGCTAACAATGTTCTTAAAATGTTTTTTTATCCGCCATTGATCTCTGACTAACCACACCTCTAATCCTCATCTCGTACTCCAATTCTTCTTTGAGCAAACACTTGACATGGAATATTTTAGCCTTATTGGAAACAATTCTAAAACTTTAATAATAGAACCTACACGCAAAATCTCAACCTTAATTCTTAACAAAATTATCACAATTTACTGAATACCAAAACTAAGAACTTTCAAACTTACTAATTATTGCTGTAGATCCAAACAAAAATCCTGAAGTCTTTCTAAAATTGTCCAAGTGACGTTGAATCTGCTAACAGAATATAGGGAAATACATAATGTACCAGAGCAAAGGTTAATTTTGGGCACAAACAAATTTAAGCACAAACAGGCACAAACAATTGCAATCAATACAAAGTGCTTTGCCATACCATACAAAAACAAATTAAACAAAAAAATTGATTCAACAATACTCAAAGCAAAACAAAATCTTGAAATATAAAATTCTTGGAAAAAAGGAAATTAGGCGCAAAACAAATTTGAGATATAACAAAATCTAGCCCCATGTTTGAAGGCGCTAGTGAAATCAAAAATTCTTTCACACACGTTGGGGTACAAATGTAAGCGAATTTTTTATCCCTAGCCCCATGTTGTTGGGCTTCAGTGTGTGCACAACCTGAGAATTTACATTTAGCACCAATGTAGTGAAAACGGTGATCAACAGGGTGCATTGAGTACCACTCGGAATGTCTCGCAATAAGGAGTCAACACTCGACGTCCAAGCAAAATTCAATCAGGTTCCTGTATATGGAAATAAACCCATGGCCTTACTTGGATGGCAAATGGCTGTAGAAAAGAAACCCTAGCAAGGTAAAATGGCTAACTTTAATTATTAATTCAAAGGAGATCACGAAAGTGGATGTGAGCAAATTCTGCTTTACCCCGTACAACAAACAAACAAAGGAGGGCACTGCAGCGTTTATTGACTCTAATAAACTCACTACTAGAGCCCTGGGAGAGAAAACTGATCACCAAAGCACGTGTAACGATGACTCAACAAAAGCGTACCTGAAAAGGAAACATTTTGATTAGTTATAACAACGACCAACTTTAGTGGCCAACATATAACAGCATAATAAATCTTAAAACCATAAAGCACTAGTATGAAATACTAATCTCAGTACTACTGATTCCTGAAAATAATTCTTTTATCCAAAAATTTACAAAACTTCAATTATTGATTCAAACTCCAATATACACCACTCACATCAGTTACCAAAGAGTGACTCATAATAACTTGTGAGAAAATAAGGTGTGGTAATATTCAAAATAATTTTATATTCAAAATTAGCTTTCTCTCCAGTACACAAAGAATAAACAGTTATGTAACTTTGATATTCACAAAATAAATTAAATGAATCAGACTTCTCTTCTTTAAATAGTAGGTGCTTACTTATGAAGGCTTGTGTAATTATACACAGT
Organism: Platerodrilus igneus; assembly: GCA_036346225.1. Classification (NCBI taxonomy): domain Eukaryota; kingdom Metazoa; phylum Arthropoda; class Insecta; order Coleoptera; family Lycidae; genus Platerodrilus; species Platerodrilus igneus. Next base: position 8,098 of record JARFIW010000911.1, read on the forward strand.
TGTTCTAAAAATTTCTTCTTCAAATTGGTCCATGTTAGATTTGCAGCTACTCATATTAATTTGCTTTCTTGGACGTGCACATAAATGACAATCAAAATGTAAATTGACAGTTTAATTGTTGATGCTGTTAGGATTGACTTTAATGTAAATAATTATATAAATTGGTGTTCTGTGCAACAGCTCAAAAGATTTTGAAAAACATAATAATTACATTAATAATGCTCAAACTTCCAATGCAACAATACTACACACAACGGAAGCCAAGCTTAGATTAATGTTATAATCATTGTACTGATGTTAAATGATTCCATTACTAATTTCAATGCAAGAATGGTAAGATGAGTTAAATACTTGTCATAATAAATGCAATAATATTATTATAATGCTAGTAGTACTTCCAATGCAAAAATATACACATACAATGCAGTGCCAATATTATTATTCGACATATTCGAACAGCTATCAGCAAACAACACAATAATAAAATGTAGGAAATTGCATTATTTGGTATGCATTCTTGTGTATTTTTCTGTATTTTTTAACTGTATTATGGCTCAGAAAAAGAAGAAGTTTCAAATGTAGGAAATTATTTATGCAATTGTGTAAATATTTTCAATTCTTTCCCACATCTAGTTAGTCACATGTCATAAAATTTTCCCAAAAATTTGCAACTATTTACATAAATACACACATTAGTATTAAAAACTACAATAATACTTACTGTACTACTTTGAGAAAAATAAGACAGTTTGTGTTCCAAACCCACAGTTTGGTATATGTTTTTTGTTAGAGATTTTACACCTTTTCTATCAGATGCAACACATACACAATGCTCAATGTCCTAGATAGAGGAATCTACATATTAAAATTTTAATTAAATATATCATACTTAACAACAAATATTACCTTCCTTTATAAAATTGTCCATAAAAATTTTATTTATGAGTTCTCCAATATTAAACTATTGAGCTTGTAATATTCGCAATCACATAAAAGTGCATTAGTAAAAACAGTCGGCACTTGGAAGTTTAGGTTAAACACCAGACACCTGAAATTTACCATATTAAATTCAAAGAAAAACCCAAATACGGTAGGCTTATTGCCAAATGTGAATAAATAAAGTTTTAAATAGTTTCCTTGTAGCTTCTGGATGTAATTTAACAACCTCTATAACAAACCCCTTTCAGGAAAGTTAAAATGCAACGCTTTCGGACTTAACATTCAAAGTTAAACAGCAAAACACCATACTTAAGTTATTAATGAAATCACAAGACACATATAAATAGGAAGGGAACTTTAACCTTGAACCGAATTTAAGACACTATAGCTAACGGGACAAACACTTTAGCGCTACCATCTGCACTTAATTTCCATTTCTGTCATTTGTCAATTCGGTGTTGATTCTTGGTTTCTCTTGTTTTGGTTTTGACAGCATTGTTATTGTGAAAATTAAATATTTTACTACAATGTCTTCATATGTTAAAACCTGTTCTGTGTTAAATTGTGATGTCAAAGTGAACAGAAGACATCGTTCTCTGCATGAACCTGATATCTTCAACACACGCGTCTAATTGCAGAATAATAGTGAATCCTAAGTGACCATGAAGATGTATAAGAATTGTCCGTTATTATAAATATATGCTTATTATCTTTTTAACTTATATAATCTTATTTTTATCTTTTAAATTTTTTTCTTGAACCGGCATTTCTTATCACTTTTTTTAGTTACGTTATAATCAGTTATGGCCATATCTATGTCTATGGTTATGGCAGAGTCGTATAAGTGTTTCCTTTATAAAAAGACATACAGTAACGAAAATAATATAAATAGACATCAAAACGATTTCATGATATGTAAGTTGGCGCTCTCAAATCTGAATTACACCAGAATGTATTGTGTGGCAAATGTGGCAAAACATTTTTTCATAAAACTGCTCTCAAAGTGCATTTAAAAAGAATTTACGCACATTCAAATATG
>JARFIW010000912.1:0-306555 GCA_036346225.1 Platerodrilus igneus
GTGTGTACTTGATAATTTCCCAGGTAAATTTTTAAGCCAAAAGCAGTCCCTGATCTAAGGCTCTGGCACCCTCTTGTTATTTCTTCAGGGGCTTCTCCCTGGAAAGCCTGAGAAATTAGGTGGCGTACAGGATACTTCTCGATTAAGACATATTTCATGCTCAATAGTATTCTGAAACCCTCTTCAAACACTCAATCCACCCGTCCCACTGAGTAGTCGTCAACCCTTTTGTTAGTACACGGGAAAAAAAGTGTAGTGAAAAATAGCACAAATGTGAGAACTATTACTACAATTTGTCTCGAAAATACGACTAGGAACAATAAATGCGAAAATTCCACACAAAATTGTCCTGAGAATGTTTTGCTAAATTTTAGTACACTACCTCTAACTTTATTAAAATTAATTGTAGTTCATTGTGCTACAGTTCTGTGCAATCTGTTCACATAAATTGTATAAAACTACACTATAATGTGTTAGGTTAACTTACAAAGTTGTAGAAATACTTATCAAACATTATGTTAGATTTTACTACAAACTTATAGGAATATTTACCATAGATTGTGTTAGATTTTACTAAAAGATATAAGAATATGTGCGATAGATTGTGCTAGATTTTACTACAAATTTAATGGAATGTTTACCATAGGTTGTGTAAGATTGTACTACAAAGTTATAAAAATATTTATAATAGGTTATGTTAGATTTCACTACAAACTTATACGAATATTTATGATAGGTTGTGTTAAATTTTATTACAAACTTGTCTAAATATTTACGATAGGTTGTTAGATTTTATTACAAACTTATAGGAATATTTACCATAGATTGTGTTAAATGATACTACAGACATAAGAGTATATGCGATAGATTGTCTTAAATTTTACTACAAATTTATTTGAATATTTAGCATAGGTAGTGTAAAATTGTACTATAAAATTATAGGAATAATTAAAATATAGGTTCGGTTGCATTTTATTACAAATTTATATGAATATTTACGATAGATTGTAATATTTTACTACAAACATTTAGAAGTACTGACCATATAGATCGTGTTACATTGTACTACACACATAGGAATATTAAAACCCAGCATTAAAGCAGCTTATAAAGTTTTCATAATTTACTTTTATTTTAATAGAGAGATAGTTAATGAATAAATTAATTATCTTCTCTAGTTGTTTTCTTTATCCGACCAAAAGCAAATGTAAATTATGAAAACTTTGTAAAGGCTTTAATGCAGTGTCATAAATATTCCTATCAGTGTGTAGTTACACAATCTATGGTAAATATTCCTATTAAGTTTGTAGTAGAATCTTACAATATATCTTTAGTATTCATATACATTTGTAATAAAATGCAACACAACCTATTATAAAATGAGATGTTGGACTTTTCGCACTAATGAGCTACCTTATATATATATATATATATATATATATATATATATATATATATATATATATATCAAGAATGAAATTTAATGGCAAGTGACTCAAATTATATTGAGTCACTTGCCATTAAATTCATTCTTGATATTATTTTAAGATATTGAGTCACTTGCCATTAAATTTCATTCTTTGATATTATTTTAAGACTCATTAAATTTACTTACTCTTTATAATTATATATATATATATATATATATATATATATATATATATATATATATATATATAATTGTGTTGGTTTCTTGGGATGCACTCGTTCGTAAAGTAACAACTATCGTGTGAAATTGTAATTTCTATTCTGAAGTTTTTGCATGACATTTATGCCTTATTCTTTGACTAAAATATGATGATTTTTGCAATTACAAAGTTCTAAAACAGTATATGCTAATCTATTTACATCATATTTTAGTCTAAGAATAAGGCATAAATGTCATGCCGAAACGTCAGAATAGAAATTACAATTTGACACGATAAGTGTTACTTTACAAACGAGTGCATCCCAAGAAACCAACACAATTTTATATACTACTAAAACGTCAAGATAAAGTATAAATTAAATTTTATTTCTTATATGGACTTTTAACCTACAAAAGACAACTCCACGTCAAACTAACTTTGCCATCAACATTTTTGATTCGTCAATACGCCACAGTGTTCCATCAATATTGGCCTTCAACATTCTGCAAAATGGCACACAAATAAAAAACACAATTTTTTCGAAAAAACTTTAATTATGAATACACTAAGGCCAAACGACAAAATGTATACATTACTACAGTGTGGACAGATAAAAACAAAACAGCCTATCAGGTATAGTACCAACATTTTAGATAAAAATTGTGTTGTATGCTCATCCGCTGATGATGAAGTCCCTACACTCCCCGGAGTAGATACTGGTACTGTGCTTGCAAGACTTAATATGGGTTCGTACTGCACTGCCTGCAATAAAAATTAGATCTTATTTGTTGACAAATTTTAGTGATTTTTATTCAGAGTAGATATCCCATGTGTTCAGAGATTATACAAGAAGTCAATAATGCAACTTATGGTCAATAAAAAAAGATTTAGTACAAAACCTACAATTTTTAATTAAAATACAATTTTTTTACTTATGTTGTAGCATTTATCTGTATTTTAACAAAAATAAATAAGTAATGTGCGATTTAGTGCAGTATCTCAAGTGATTAAAATAAAATCTTTTGTTTCTGATTCATTGCCAAAAAAAGATTCCGTGCAAAACTTGTAATTTTCAATTAAAATACAACTTTTTTTCGTATTTGGTAGCTTTTATTTTGATAAAAATAAATAAGAAATGTGCGATTTAGTGCAATAGTTGTCATTATTGATTAAAATAACACTTTTTCTTGTTGATTCGTAGTTCACAAAAAAGAATTTAGTGCTATACTTTTCTGGCAAGTTTAAACATCTTATTTTATGCCTGAACGTATAGATGTTTGGTTACGCAGTAGCGTTTCGATTTTAAAATTATAATAAATTATTCTACTTGGTTGCATATTCTATCCAACAATTACCAAAATTATATTATAAATGTACAAAGATTATTTAAGATTCAAAAACTGGCTATAGTTTGTTTATGCTAACACTAGCAATTGGGCTGGCCAAATTTTTCTCTGCACTTTGTACCTACTTATGAAAAGGATGGATGCTAAATACATAAATAAACTTGCCTTGTTCTTCATCAAGTGCTTACTTCATTAATCAATCAACGTTACGTCCATAATGATTTCCTTTGTTATAAAATTCCAAGCAATAATCAGTTATAAAACTAAAAGTAATTATTATTTTCATCAATTTTTTGTTTTGTTTTGGTAATTTAAAAATTTTTGTTCAAAATTACAAACTTTAGTGAGGGAGCTTCCTCGCCCATTTCACCTTTGGATTCACATACGATGATTTGTTTACTATTGCATAGCATAAATTAAAATTTGTACCTACCTTGTTAAGTGTGCTGTAGTCGTTATATTTTGCCTGAAATTTCTTACGAACTCCTAGCACCGGAATGAGTTCATAATATCCTCGTCCATTAAACTATTGAACGCGTCGTCTATTTCATTATCTGAAATATAAAAATATGATTTTGCATTTAAATCTAAGCAAAATGGTGGGCTAATTATATGAGAATATAATTGATGTCCTAATCTAGTTCATATGATATTCACGCGTCACAAACAAAATTATTAAGCAAATTATTTCAGGCGGGACATTATATTAGCATATTTTTAAAACATGAATTAATGCAACGTGACTATACAATATTTAGAATTTACTGTGGCATTAGTAAACCCATCCACTACCCATAAGAAAAACTACATTTAATGAAAATATTTTAATTATGATTTTAAACAAATACCTAGCTGATCTATTCCTTAACATAACCGTTACCAAAAAACCCTTGCTCTAGCCGACTCTCCCATCGTATTCCGTTATCGCCTATTCTAAAAATAGAAATAATCGCCCGTCAGGTACATCTAAAGATGAGATTGAGAAATATATTACTGCTTCATTTTCGCCATAATTACACGATGAACGAAAGCTCAGATTCGTTCACAGGGTTTATAAAAACAAGCGAATATAAACGTAATACATTACCGCCAAATAAATAAAATTAAAAATGAAATTCATCCCAATACATGCGCCTATTACTGATTTAGAAACGATTTATAGCGTTATCAAACATATTTGTACTTACCGTCAAATGCCTTTTCGATTTTAGGCAAAAGCCTCCAAGAAACTAAAATATTTTAACAAATTCGTCCATTTCGTAGGTACCTTTAGAAACACAACACTGGAATGTTGGAAATCGTCTAGTTAGGTCAAGTTACTCACTTTCCTGCCTAAGAAGAGATAAATATTATGAGCAAGAATGAGAAACTAATATCGCGGCGACAAAGTTTAGGGTCCCTTGGCGTCTGCGTAGCAAAACAAGCCTTGAACGTACTTTTCGTACAATAATCTAAATTTTTCGCACAATGTTGTAAAGAAAGTAACTACAATATCTTTCGGTTACTAACAAAAAGATATATTAATAATTTATAATGTGTTTATAGTAGTTTTCAACAGTTGTTTGATACTCCCGAATAAATGTATAGTAATGCATAGTACAAAATGATTTTCAAACTTTGTTCAATAAATGTAGGAGTTTCCAATATAATTGTGCTATTATTTTCTACAGAAATATTAGCACATTTGCGTTGTAATATTTAAAAAAATTTGTATTTGATATTAACACATTTTTGGTATAATTTTAGACATTTTTTCACCGCACAATAAATTGTTAAAATTTCAAAAAACTTTTTTCTCCGGGTACAGTCGAAGTTTTTGGTATTTTACCAAAACAGGATTTTTAGAGAGTACTTCACTGATTTTTCTGACGATTACCGAATCGACTTTCTGCAGCCAAAACTGTACATAACAATTTGTTTAGGGGGTTTTTAATTTTTGCTGGCAGTTGAGTAAGAGTAAACTTCAGCCATTTAGTATTCTGACTTTATGGAGACGGTGTTTAGTACTGCTACGTGTAAACGAAGCAATAGTTATTACTACAACAGTTATAGCTACAGTATTTGCGATGATGCCGTTGTTTTTGAATTATTGTCAAAAGCTTTATTTCCTTCACTAGAGATTTCAAATAGAGCATCGTATATTTCTCCAAGCTGATATCTTAAAGGAGTTAAAGCATCAACTCTACTAAACCATCTTGTATCAAATAAGGGTTTTAAGGTTAAATTTGATATATTTGTTTTTAAGACTGACCAACGGTTAGTTGAAGCGGAAAAAAAATTATAAAATTCCTGTACTATAGAAAAAAAATTTACACTTGAAATATTTGATTTTGCGGCATCTTTCACGACAAGGTTTAAACTATGGTTGCAACAAGGCACAAAGAATGCTCTTGGATTTATATTAAGAATTTTTTTTTTGTAATCCATTATGTTTACCGCGCATGTTTGCACCATTGTCATATCCTTGGCCGCGTAAATTATAAATTTCTAAACCAATGTTTCATGTGTTAAGTTGTGTCGGCTTTAAGAGTTAACAGTATCATACTGTCAATGTTATTCATGTATTGTTTGCGTAGTGTAAGAAATGTTACACCACTTATATATATTTCTTAGATATATATATATATATATATATATATATATATATATATATATTGCTGTGGACTCAGGAGCGAAGCTTTAACATCGATCCTTCACCTAAATCATTTGAGCCCCAGCGTTCGGCCGTCATAAAATTGCTGTGGAAGTTAGGGCAGTCTCTGGATTACTCTATTAAATTTTGTGCCCCACCTGGACCAACATAAAATTTTCCAAAAAAATAAAAATAAAAAAAATTCCTTACCCTTTTATTAAGACCGCCTTTGAATCTCTTCTGCTTCCCTGGCTAGCTCAGCAATCGGCCTCTTCTTGAATACCTAATTTTACATTCATATCTATTTCCCACTCACACACCATTAAATAAAATTACCAAAATAATACGACAATCATACAACCTTTTATTTACACCTATTAACAGATAAAATATATTTACACATGTTTCCAAACAGTTAGCTACAATAATTATCAGCTCAATCTTGTATGTTTCAAAGTCCTTGATTTTTATAATGATTTTCAACAAATTTGATTAAATATGAGTAGATGGGCCCCACATAAATCCCTAAATTGACTTCACACTGGAGTATTGTGAGCTCATTATAACCCAGTTTTGTTTGTATATGCTTTTTACAACCTTGCATTAATTAAAATAAATTTTGATATATTCTAAATGCACCCCTTTCTCAATATTCAACATCAGTAAATTGTCCAGTATATGTATCTTTTAAAATAAGTTTCTAAAATCATAAATGTGCTACCAAAAGTCAAGCACACAACATAAAAATTCCACAAATGTTTATAAAACAGAAATTTCAAATAAATTACCTGGAGAATTCTTCAGTCTTCATTCCCGTCGGAGATAATTACCAGAAAACCCCTCGGCGTTGTTTCCATTTACTGTGTTGCTCAGCGGATCCACAGGCCTCTACTATCTGATATCTCTGCAAGCTATGCGCCTCGTCTCACAGTACCATTCTATATATCATGCATACAACCTTGATTATTAGTTCTGCTTACCCCCATATATCATGCATCCATTTAATAATTTTTGTTGTAGTAGCCGGACCTTTTTAATTTAATACGCACTACTCGTACTTCACGTCAATAATTAGAGGTCCGTTACTACTGTTTTCTACTTTCAATTACTGTATTAACGGTAACATTACTACACATTCACAAATACTCACAAAAAGCTTTATTATTATCGTGGTCTGAATCAGTATTCAGCACTTAATCGATGTAAAAGAGAAGAGGAGGCTTAATAGCCTAGCTTGGGTATTTATATTCTTCCAAACCCACCTAGTGGACGCGCTTCCTTCGAAAAGCTTATTTTCGAAACAAATTCTAAAAATTTTGAACGTAACCGTCTCTAAATTCGTAAAATTTCTCCAGTCCTACGTGCTGTATGCCTCGAATTCGCTTTCAACCATCGCGTGTGCGTTCGTTTCTAACACTGTTGGCTTTCGACCTATGACAGAGTTTTCTGTCGTCACCAAACTCCTCCTAAGCGCTATGCATCTCAGTCCTATGCATGTTTGTTGTCTTGTTTCAAACCCCACTTGAGTTACAGAAAATCGATATTGTCGACGTCTTACCTCAACTTCACATGTATGCCTTACGTGATTTTCAATCCCAACGCTTTTATATTTGTCTCTATCTGTTGTATATTACCAATCGTTCATTTCACTCGCTCCTCAAGATGTTTGTTACCCTAGTTGTTTATACCAACTGACGGTTGAAAACAATGTCAATGAACTCTTATCTTAACGTACATAAAAATTTTGTGAACGTATACTTTAACAAGCAGGTGTTCCTGTTAATTATTGACCGTTTGAAAATAACAATTCCTCGATTTCCTACTTTTTCGTATCTGATAAAACTGACGTTGGCTTTTAAAATAAATACATTTGCCTTGAAAATTATTGATTTTCTTACGCAAGCACGCTCCCTTTTACTTATATGTGTTTGATTAAAATAAATTATGGTTAATTATCATTAAACTTCTATATGTTTTAAAGCTTTCTTCCTTCCTGTGATCCTAACATTCCAATTATTAAATATCAAAATACCTTAATCCTCGTCTATTTTCACTAAATGAATTAAATTAACTTTGCGCGTAAATAATTTGCTCTTTTCTATATACATGGTTGTTGAAATTATATTGTATATACCTATTTACCCCTTTAAATCCACAACAATATATATATATATATATATATATATATATATATATATATTGCTGTGATCCTCTTTTGATAAAAGCTTCTTTACTCTTTCCGCCTCGGCTGCTTACCTAGTTAAAACTCTCATCCTCATTCATAAAAAAAACAGACACATTCCTACCACAAACATCAACGTTAACTCTATTTACATCAATATTCACAATACATTAAAATTTCAAAATTAAAATTCAGCATAAATTTCAGTATCAGAAAATTTCAAGATTAAATTTGTTATCATTTTAATGTGCATCCAGAATTAAAGTCCTTGTAGGATGCCTACTAATTAATATAACAATATTTGCAGACCTGAGTCTGAGTACAAAGGGAGCATCTCCCACCTCTTTACGTTAATTAACCAGGTTCGTCTAATTGAGCTCAAAGACATACCCAAATTTTCATCATAATCAAGAACATAAATACTCCTTTCTACTTAAACAAGAAAATTTCACCTTAAAATTAAAAATTTGTTGTTAGTACAAATTCACTACTGTCCATTTTAAGTAAAGAAATTATAAAGTTATTCAACAAACACCAAAACATCAAAAATCGAACAACAAAGCATAAGTTACCTGAAGGTTAATACACTCGTGGCTCCAATGTACATCGTCCTTTGTTAATCACACCATTCCAACTGGGTTATGTTTAGGACCTCGGATTACTGGTCGCCTTTAAAAATTTTCTACACCACCATTGTTAAAACTTCATACAGTTGGAGGTCAGCGATTGACAGTATAGATGGCCTTATCGTACATTGTTGTTGTGCTACACATATGGCGGAGCGATAAAGCCTTTTCGCTTCACCAACGACACTCTCTCGTATCGTTTCACCGACTCAACACCTAATAACTATAACCGCGAGTGCATAAGTGCTGCTGCCCGACCAAGTGCGTCGACCGGTAAACAACACCTATCTTCGCGGGAGTAAATTGGTGAACAACATTGCAAGGTAAGCAAAACATTAATTACGGTTTGACCTATGTTACTGTTTTTCGCGCCTTACCTCCAATTACATATAATTACAGTCCATTTGCTAAGCTTTACGCTTTGGGAAACGTTCTGGAGCTGTCCCGTTTTTATACACTCCAACGTGTACCACACAAAAAGTGGTCCTTCTGAGCCTCATACCACAAAAAGTAGTCCTTCTGAGCCTCATATCACAAAAAGTGGTCCTACTGAACAAATAAGCTTTGAATTATAGTCAAAATTAATATAATTCATTAGCGGGATCATTAAAATTTAAATTATTACATTAATTCATTTTCAAAACTATTTTCTAAAAGTGGGTTTGAATATTAAAATGCATGATTTCTATTAAAGATTTCAACAAAACGAGTACTTTGCATTTAGCATTACAGGTGTTTAAAAACTTGTTCCAATTTATTTAAAGTTTGTAGTTTATTAACATCTTGTTACTACGCTTATCAATCAGCTGTGTAGATAACAAAATAAGTCAAAAGACTTTAACGAAACTGTTTGTTTACATTTTTGTTTGTAAATATTACGTACCTAATGCACTTTATTTCTTAGAGTTCTGAATTCACTTATATTAGTTTTAGTTCGTATCAGCATTAACATTGCTTCTCCACGAGTACTGTGTTTACCTTTAAGGCTTTGCAACTGCGTTACATTTTCCATTAGTTATTTGTGTTTTCAATTTGTTACGAGTATACCTGGTACAATATGGAACCAGAACGTGAAGTTATTGTTGAATTTAAACGATTAACAAATCGCAAAGAAAGGTACTGGCGACGTTTGCAAGATTGTTACGATTTAATTTCTACGCTACCAACTAATCTTGATCAATTTAAAGCTCGTGTTAGTCAGCTAGATGACGTAAGAACAAAATTTTTAGATGTCTTAGATGAATTATCGTCACTCTCTGACGTTTATAAAACCTTATTTACGGACACCGTTAATCTAGAATCTACGTTCAATACTATGTACTATGACATTTTAGCTAATGCGGCGCGCTATGTCGCTCCAAACACAACGCCCAATGTAAATACTATTGATATTTCTGGAAATACCAGATCTAATGTTCATTTACCAGAAATAAAAATAGATATATTTCGAGGTGACCCCGAGAAATTCGGTGCGTTTAAATCTCTATATGACAACATTATTCATAACAATAACGCACTTAATGATTGCGAAAAATTCACATATTTGCTTACTTATCTGGATGCGACGGCATTAAAGCTAGCACAATCTGTTCGATTTGCTCCAGAAAATTATATGGTTGTTTATAATCTCTTAGTTCAACGCTACACTAATAAACGAATAATTGCTAATCATTATTTATCCAAAATATTTTCACTAACTCAACTAAAGACGGATTCCCCAAAAGTTCTTAGTGATTTATGTGAAACCCTGCAAGCCAACGTCACAGCTCTTATCGACATGCAACTACCTGAGTTGGCCGATTACATATTTTATTTTTTCCTCGGTTTATTAGACCCGAAGTCGAGACAAGAATTCGAAAAGGAACATTTAAATCAAACATTTCCGAAATTTAACGCTTTTATAAAATATTTACGCAACAAATGTTCTATCTTAGCACTGGTTAGCGGTAACAATAATACACCATCATCAAAAAATGTGTCTAGTCCACCACAAAGGGCTAACCCTCGACCATATTATACAAATTCTGTAAACAATAAGCGTGTAACAATGTCCGCACAGGAAGTTACTCCACGACGATTTAATGCAAAGCAGGCCGTTTCTAAGCCCTGTCCTGCCTGCGACGATCAGTTCCACAAATTTTACAGATGTCCAAAATTATTAGCTTTATCAACTCTAGAAAGGCAATACATGGTAAAGCAATATCATAGATGTTTTGCGTGTTTATCACCACATCCCCTTTCGACTTGTAAGTCTAAATATCAGTGCAAACGGTGCGGTAGTAAAATGCACCATACGCTGCTGTGTGTCCAGGCACCAATTTCATGCAGTGCTCCGACTCCGCCACAAAGCGCGGTAGGACACTCTTCAGGTGCCGCTAATTCGGCTGAACATTTTTCTGCTCCAGTCTCTCTTGTTCATTCCTGTGCAAATGAACAGGGAACCGTTGCGCTTTTAGCCACGGCGCAGGTACGAATTTTAGCCTGTGACGGTAGTTGGCATCGCTGTCGCTTGGTTTTAGATCAAGGGTCGCATTCTAATTTCATCACATTATCTTTAGCTAACAAGTTAGGTCTTAAACGCAAGAAATGTCCTTTTGAAATACGTGTAGTAGGCCAATCTCCGCTAGAAAAGGTTCATGGAATTGCTACCTGTAACGTCACATCAATATATGATCAAAACGTTTCTTTAAATTTACAGGCTGTTGTTTTATCTCGTATTACCGCAGATCTTCCGATAGCAAATTTATCTAAGCATTTAATAGACAAATTTTCGTCCCTACAATTGGCGGATCCTGAATTTCACATATCCGCTCCGGTCGATATGCTGTTAGGTGTTCAAGCTGTCTTAGATGCCACACCCAACGATTCGTTGCGTATAACAGGCAAGCCATCGGCGCTTCTTACCTCGTTTGGTTGGGTTATTATGGGTGATGTACCAGCTTTAAGTCAACCGTATTCAGGTGTTGCGTTGTACACTAGCATCTCGGAAGAACCGTCTCTTAGCGACACCATTCGTGCCTTCTGGGAAACTGAAGAAATACCATTTACGCCGCCAATGTCGCCTGAAAACGTGGCTTGTGAAAATTATTTCAAGTCCACTACTATACGAAACTAGTTAGGCCAGTATGTGGTTCGACTACCGTTCATGGAAATCACCACCCAAACATTAGGTTCAACACGAGAATTAGCTACCAATCGCTTTCTAAAACTAGAAGCTCGATTTGCACGCGACAAAAACTTTTATAAATTATATTCAGAAAATATTGCTAATTATATATCGCATGGACAACTCACTCCCGCTGTGAAACAGTCCCTATATATCATGACTCACCACGGCGTGGTTAAAACTAAGCCCTCTAGTACTCAAGTTCGAGTCGTGTTTAGTCCTGCCGATAGGGATGTTAATGGTACAAGTCTCAATGATATTCTTTTACCGGGCCCCAAATTACAATCTGACATTGGTCTTGTAATAATAAGATTTCGAATACCTCAAGTCGCACTCACTTGCGATATTCGACAAATGTTTAGATCTATCGTCGTTCACCCAGAAGATAGAAAATTTTTACATATTTTTTGGAGGTTTCACCCTTGTGAACCTTTAACGGAATATGAACATACCCGCGTTATTTTTGGCGCTACCTGTAGCCCTTTCCTTGCCCTTCGTGTTCTACAGCAGTTAGTAGAAGACGAGGGTCACTCGTACCCCCGGGTTTCCCGAGCCCTTACATCATCAACTTACATTGATGATATTTTGACTGGATCCGATTCTGTAGAAGAAACTCTCCATCTAAAAAATGAATTGATCAATTTACTAAAACTAGGTAACTTCGACTTAGGAAAATGGAGAAGTTCACACACTTCAGTTATTGATAAGTCGGAGACGGACGTTCTAAATCTACCGAACTCTAACCCCACTTTGACAACACGTGATGTTCTGGGTCTCTGTTGGGATATGGGTTCCGATACTTTTAGATGTAAAGTTCCAAATATTGCAGACATCCCTACTAAGCGAGGAATTTTGTCACGCATAGCACGCATATTCGATATTAATGGTTATTTAAGTCCATTTACGGTTCTTCTCAAATGCCTTATGCAACGCCTATGGCTACAAAAGGTGGATTGGGATGAACAATTGCCTGCAGAAATTCTTCAAGAATGGCAGCAAATTCAAAATGAACTGCCATTTCTCGAATACATAACAATACCACGATCTATTTGGAAAATCGGCAATAGTCAAGCCCGTTTAATCGGATTCTCCGACGCCAGTTCCGTAGCGATGGCCGCTGTTGTGTATCTGCGATTAGAAGTTGATGAAAAAATATATGTACATTTGATAGCTTCCAAAACCCGTGTAGCCCCTTTGAAAACGTGGACCATTCCTCGTCTTGAATTAGGAGCGGCATGTCTTTTGGCAAAACTAATGAAACATACAGCATTAGCATTTGATACCATCAATTTGCTAGATCCAATATGCTTTAGTGACTCTACAAACACACTGACGTGGATTTGTACGCCACCTTATCAGTTAAAATTATTTTTTGCGAACCGAGTGGTGCAAATTCATGAAAATCAACCCACAGCCATATGGAGATACGTTCCCATTTCTGCGAATGCTTCCGATCCTGCAAGCCGAGGGTTGAGGCCATCCGAACTACTGAATTGTACACTCTGGTGGCAGGGTCCTGATTTTTATACCGCGATTATTGTGATTGGCCAAGTGATAAATACACACAATATTGCAGACGGGTTTAAAGCCGTACAATACGCACTCGTCTCTACTGTTGATGTGAAACAATACTTGGTAGTACTACAAAGGTCCTCGAACTTGCTAAAAGTTCAACGAATTTTGCATACGTTAAAGGTTCACGTTTAACTGTCTTGCACGCAAACGTAATCTTGCAAGGACTACTGGTCCGTTAAATGCCTCTGAGTGTCGTAGCGCTCTCACATTTGCCATTAGAATTACTCAGTACGAGCACATCTACGACGATATCGTCTTACTAGAAAAAGGGCAACCTAGCACAAAATGTACCGTCCGTTGTCACCTTTTCTCTCTCCACGGGATTAGTCATGGTGGGGGCCGTTTGCGCCATTCCAGCCTTTCTATAACTAGCAAACATCCCTACCTTATCCCAAAAACAGCAGGTTAGCTGTATTAATATGTGATTACTATCACATATATTCAGGTCATGGGGGTCCGCGGCTAACTCAATCATTAGTTACCCGTACATTTTGAATTCCTTGTATCCGTCAGTTAATTCGAAGTAGAATATTTCGCTGCCTGACTTGCTATCGCTTCCAAGGGGAGCCTATTCAGCCTCCTATGGCAGATCTTCCGCTTTATCGCCTCGAACCCGGACGATGCTTTACGCATACCGGTTTGGATTTTGCCGGTCCTTTTACAATCAAGCTATCCTCGTTGCGATCGACAAAATTTCAAAAGGCATATATTGCCTTCTTTATTTGTATGGTGTCACGTGCCATTCATATGGAGGTTGTCACAGCTTTAACAACGGAAGCCTGCCTTGCTGCATTAGATAGATTTATAGCCAGACGCGGGTTACCCACGAACATATACTCCGATCAGGGCCGCAACTTTCGTGGGGCGGCTAGAGAAATGTTAGAAATATATAAACATTTTGATCAAGCTAATCCCGTCATTGCGCACTACATATCTTCTAGGGGTACAGATGGTATAACAAGAGTTGTAAAGCTAAAAACACCCACAGGCGAAGCGGTCCGCCCAATTAACAAGGTGGTACCACTTCCTCCACCATAAGTAATTCAGCATTCTAACATACAATTTTTATTTTTTTTCTTCTTTCTCTACAAATTATGTTTTATTTTATATTTTAGTGCAGGAAGCAAAATGCAGAGTACTCGAATAATTTATACATACCTAAACATTTTTTTTTTAAATTTCTATTTTTATTTTTTCTCCCATTCATTTCACGGTATTCAACAAAATTTACCATTTTGGGTGGGGGGTATGTTAAAACTTCATACAGTTGGAGGTCAGCGATTGACAGTATAGATGGCCTTATCGTACATTGTTGTTGTGCTACACATATGGCGGAGCGATAAAGCCTTTTCGCTTCACCAACGACACTCTCTCGTATCGTTTCACCGACTCAACACCTAATAACTATAACCGCGAGTGCATAAGTGCTGCTGCCCGACCAAGTGCGTCGACCGGTAAACAACACCTATCTTCGCGGGAGTAAATTGGTGAACAACATTGCAAGGTAAGCAAAACATTAATTACGGTTTGACCTATGTTACTGTTTTTCGCGCCTTACCTCCAATTACATATAATTACAGTCCATTTGCTAAGCTTTACGCTTTGGGAAACGTTCTGGAGCTGTCCCGTTTTTATACACTCCAACGTGTACCACACAACCATTTATCTAAAGTTGTTTCAGGGCTTTTCCGGAACTCATCTGTGTATATCTGAATCTTGTTTTGTGGATCCAGTCACGTTTACGAATCATTTAATTATTAACACCCCCGGAAATAGCAAAGAAATTCATACTTCTTTCACGCTATACGCCAAAACTGCCTACTTTTGTTTATTCATTTATCGTTACAATTTCGATAGTTGGTACAGTAATACTCGCCAATATAACTAGACTTTATTACCTTGTATCTTCTTTTCTAAATGCACTAACTAACTTTCATCGTAGCACGTAAAGAGCAAACTGTTTTAAAGTGTTCAATAATCACCAAAGTATAAGAGCAAACTGTTTAAAGTATTAAATCAAAATCGTAAATCTAAAAGCACTTTTTAAAGCATCGAATCATCAAAAATCAAAAAGAGCGAAACTGTTTAACGTCCGGGTTTATATATCGGCTAGCCTGTTCGTCGCTTTTGTCCCCAAAACGGACAATTCTTAGAATTTCGCATTCTACATTCCCTTTTCGATAGTCGGGCACGCGATTCTATAAACTTTGCACACGCGCCAGTTGAAAATCTGAGAAATTTTCACACGGCTCGCAACGCGTCCAAGAATAACTAATTAATTTTGTATCGAAATCGTTACGTTTACACCTCATATCTGCATCTGATTTTCAACCAATCGCCGCTCTCGTGACGTTGCTCAAATCACGCCTTTTACCATCTGTGTCTCTGTCCCGCGCATATTATCCGTCTCTATCTACCCTATTCTGAGTGGTACAAATCGATACTCTTTACTATCAGTTATTTCAGTCCACGTGGACTGTTAAATAACCCACTTTATTAGCATTTCCGTGAATATTAAGCGACGGTTTCTCCAACATTCTCTGTAACCATTTGTTATCTACAAAATTTAAGCAGAATATAAAACATTTAAAATACGCAGGTGTTCAAACATAATACTTCTAAATAACACTTCTACGATTTGAATACTATTGGGTTTTACACGCTTTTATGCATATTATATGTTACTAACGGTTCAATTAACTCAATTAAAATAATAATGAATGGCGTTGACTTTTACCCTTTAATTTTTAGTGAATCCTAATTAAATATTAATTATTATTTGTACATTTTGTTTAATACCGGTTACTTAAAATTGAGTTAATTAATATAAATTTTGCACGTAATTTCTATTTGATTCTTTACTGGGAATAATTAAACTACCTTAAAATTGAGCATTTTAATTCTGCATCTTTTTATATAAAGCGTCTAGTAAATAATTTAACTCCCTTATTTTTAATGAAACGAATGAATTTTTATGCTTCACGGTTTTAATAACGCGTATTATCTAATAAAATTCCTTATACACGGTGATTAAAATTATTTGATGTAATTAATTAATTTTCTACCCTGGTCTAAATTTGAGTAATATATATATATATATATATATATATATATATTGCTGTGAATAATCGGGTACAGTCGCCCTAAGCAATAAAGATGCAGGGACTATTAATCAAAATGATACCAATGGTATGATATAATTCTTACCTGAATATGCCCATATTATCTCAACATTACAGTTATAATTGCATAAAAATTTTATGAACAATCCTCGATACATTCAAAAACAGGTTTGTTCTACACACATTATCTAAGAATTTTACTAACACACACACAGGTACAAAGAAAGCTTATAAATGCAATTTACAACTTAAGTTTAGAAAGAAACAACATTTCGTCACTACTTACACATTAATACAATCTTCACCTGATCCTTGTTAATAATTAGAAACCCCAAAATTTTTCATATGTAAGTCACAAATTTTTCTTAAGATGAATATGGATGATTTAAAAACTCTCCTATTATCCTGTTTGACTTTGACTGATCAGTAATCTTGAGAAGACCGTTTGTAAGAGTCAAACCACATCAAGGTTTGACCTCAAAATTAAAAAAATTATCCATTTAAAGTAATTTTTATATGCAAAAATCGCATACTAACATAATCTATTTAATAATAGAACAAATTGTCTCTCTAAGGTTCTAAAACAAAGTTGTACTTGCGTTTTGGATCGTCAAATTTTTTTGTATTCATGTCTCTATTACAACATGTCGTTGATTATAATTGCCATCTAAAGTTTGTTTTCCTTTAGAAATAACTGCTTTGAAAAATTCGTGATTCCATTTTTAAATTTTAGTTTTAATTAATCTTTATATGACGACGACCACTTTATCAGTTTTTGAAAGTACTTTTATTTTAATAGATTAAAATATCAAGATGACCTTGCACAAATTTCAATTATAGTTTATATTGGAGCAATAAATACGTCGTCGGTGCGCTCCATAAAAAAACGATTCAGAAACTATATATGAATGACATCATCCTTATTATTCTCCTGTTTTATATAATAAAAATATCAATACATCATTCTCGAATGTTTCGATTACATTCTAGAAAGGCTGACTCATCTCATGATGTAAAACTTAACTATAATTTCGTGTTCTTATTTTTAATTGCATGTCAGTTTAAGATTTACTGCAATCATAAAGCTGTTACTATCTCTTAATAACGCTTGGCGTTTATCTCTCCCTATTATAGTTTATAAGCTTTTGTTATAATTTATGTTCATTAAAAACGTGTTATCTTATCTAATTGATAGTTTTACCGGTGTTATCGCGTTCCACGACCTTACTTAATCGATGTGTATTCATTCACAAAGGATAATTTGCTGTCCTTTGCAAATTGATTTGTAGCTTTTCAAAAGTCTTGATATATTTAAGTTTCCTTTAGAGAATGCAAATAAATGCGTTTTGGGATGAAATAACGTTTATTAAATGATATTTTTAAAGAGGATATGTGCATTATTAAATTAGCATTTACATTTTAGAAAAGTACGGGTTTTCAATCAAAGGATGTTTTTCTATTTTCGCCGACTAGAACCGGTTTTAAATGATATTTTTAAAAAAATAAATATTTACATATTAATTACAATTTAAGTTTGACTTATGTACTAGCAAATACTATAATAAGCTCATCTTACTAGAAATACTATACAGGTTAGAAATTAAATATTTTAAAATTTAATTTTCTTGCCCATGGAGCGGTTTTTCTCACAGAATGTAGTGCTCAATTACCTCTTGATATGTGATAAAGAGGTCATAAGAGGTTATTGAGCACCACATTCTGTAAATAAAAAGACCAAAACCCAAGAAAACTCTCAATTTTCTAATAATCAATTTTCTATACCCTGTATAATATTCTAGTAGTATGATGGGATTAGTATAATTTTAGTACATAATTAAAAACCTTGAAAAACCAATAATTCGAATTTAAACACGTTCTAAATGAGTACGTGCCAATTGAATTGAAATTCAAGAACGCGTTACACTTAATCCATTTATAAAAAATCTATGCCGCATGTACGCCATACAACCAAACTTAAAGCCATTATGTAATAGAAATTCACACAAGTTTATTTTTTATATCGTAACAATTTTATAAAATTTTTCGAACATATTTTCAAAGTCGAATAACTCGAAAACCAATCGACATAGAGTATTGATGCTATGGAAAAATATGCTCAGGAGGTCGATATTAACCTAAAAATAATATTTATATTTTGTTATATTGAAGTTTTATATAACCAAAATTTCGACTTTAAAGTCGAATTACTCGAAAACTAGATGAGATATCGAAAATTGGCTAGCATATTCTTAATCATCGTAAATAACTGAACAAGATCCATATATCAAATGTTTGTAAAACGAAAAATACGTGCAACGGACGACGGCGGCGACGACGGCGACGTAGCGATCTTATTAACCTAACTTACTTCGTAAGTTTGGTTGACAAGTTCTAAATGCATAATTATGCAGTTTGAAAAGCTTGTAAAACAAGTTATAAATATGTAAATATTTGTTCCCGAAAAGACTTAAAATACCATTTTAAAAATACTAAATAAAACCCTGTATCAAAAGTACTTTTTACTGAAAACATTATTTAAAATCCGCTCGAAAGAGTTTCTTCTATTAAAAGCATTGAACGCGAAACATAAAGCTACTCAAATTTTTCTAGATTGTTCCATTATTCATTCGTTCGGTAGGGAGAATACGTCCTCTTAAAGAAGTACTAAAATATAACGCTGTACGTTATTTTAATTGTTAGAATTTCTACTGAAAACATTTTTGAAATTACTCGCAGATTTCTTCTTACTAAAAGTATTTGATGCGAAACGTGAATTTAAACAAACTACTCAAGCTTTCTAAATGCTTCCAGGTCAGTTTGGTAGTATAAAACTCAGATTGTAAATGAATCCATAAATCTTAAATGAGAGCTAATTATATTTACAATATGAATGAACGGCCCAATTAGTAGAACACGATAAATCAGGTAAAGACTATAAATCACATAAGATAGAACGTTTTTAATGGCCATAAATTATAATAAAAGCGATAATGAATGAGTATTTTACATGCATCCCTGTATAGCACACCAGTTAAAGAAGATAGTACAATTTTTATGATCGCATTAAATTAAACTGACAGCTAATTAAAACTAAAAGAATACGTAAAATGAAGAATAAAATTTTAGTTTATTATTACATATTCCTGCTGAATCATATCACCTAGGTAAGTGTAGAAATTCGAAAACTAGTGACGCATTGAAGATTTTATTATATAAAAGTCGATAAATTAACAGGATTGATTCATTTAGCAATAGTTGGTAAAGCGCTACGAATTGTTTGTTTACAAAAGCAATTTATTCACTGTTAGTTAATAAAGTTGCTAATTGTCTGCTCCAATAAAAGTTATAGTTTAAATTTTGGTGCAAGATCACTTCAATATTTTAATATTTATTAAAAATAAAGTACTTTCTGAAACTGATGAATTAAAACTTCAACATACAAAAATTTATTTAAAATAAATGAAAATATAAAATAGAACAATGGATTTTTCAATGCAGTCACGGATAAAATTATTCTAAATAAAAGTAATTTGCGGATGAGGATTATAACCAAAAACCTGTTTTAACGAAGACATGAAACCTGCCGCATTTAATGTTCGAAACACAAGTATAGCTTTATTAAAATTTTTTAAAAGACATTTTATGATATAATTAGTTTAAGTAGATTAAGCTTGCCCCAGATTTTTATGTATAGATATTTTTGAGTAAATGGATATTGTAATGTTATTTTGAGGTAAAAGTTTGACCATTATAAACGGTTCCTAAAAGTAATATCTGATCAACTAACGCTTTCTTCGGAGGTGTAACTTTTCCTTTTGCAATTATCTATTATCATCATCTTCAGTCGTGGAACTGGTTAGACGTATACCTCAATTGTTTCCTATTCTGAGCTAACCTACAGATATTCCTGAAATTTTTACAGTCTACACCTTTCACTATTCGTGTGTATTAGTCTAATCCAGGTTCACCTTTACCTCTCTTTTTTTATCTTTTTCCCTTTTCTGCTTTAAATGCATCCCACACTATTCCCTCATACCTAAGTACTTGTCCTATCATGTTATTTCTCCTGTTGTGTTCTATTTTCTGTATATATTTTTTCTTCTACTGCCATTTCCAGTATCTCTTTGTTCTTAACTTTGTCTGTGTCTGTTGCACCGCATATCAAAGGCTTCTTCTAATGTTCACGTTTCACAGATGTACAGTGCTGTACTCTACACGTGTTTTCAGCAATATTTTCCTGATTTCTATGTTTGATGTCTTCGAACAGAGTAGCTGCTTTTTCTTGTTAAATGCAGTAGGGCCTTGGGCTAATTTTTGTTTTGTATATTTTGCACTTTCCAACTTGCATTTTTTGGCTTCCTAAGTTGCAGAAAACCTTAACCCCTTGTAAGTTCATCATTTTCTATTTGTAATCTGGTTTTTGATTTATTTTCTCCTGCTGTGCAAACTCGTACTTTAATATTATTTTTGTTGATTTTCATATCGTATCTTTCTGTTAGTACTGATTCTATTTCATTAAAAGCTGTTTCTAACCCATCCTTGCTAGATGCTAATAGAACTATATCATATACAAATCTAAGCACATCAATAGTTTATTCCTGTGAAATAATTCCACATGTCTTTCTGCATTTGACAGTATTTATTGTCTCTTGGATATACAAGATAAAAATTAACGGGTATTTCGATAGGTATGTAATCATATAGAAAAGATCGGAATGTTCTGAAAACAGTTGCTAATATAAATAGCCCAAATTAAAGAACTGCAGTTTTACGAAAGTTGTTTACACAAATATTAGATTTTGTGTAGAAATAAATTATAGCTATCAGTAATTATACAAACTAATGTAAATTCGAATATACGTTTATTGTAATAAATTTACATCAATTATTACTGTTATCCGGCATTGTAAATAATTTACTTATAATACTATATTTTGAAAAAATGTAAACCAAAGAATTTAAATGTTTAGCACTTCTAAAAGTACCGTACTTTAATAATACCATTGAATATATGCTAAGTTTGAAAATTGTTATTGATTTTTAAATGAGACGTGGCAATTTTTATGATAAGTAGGAAACAATAGAAGCCATTAATATATTTATGTATTTGTTTAATAACTGTAATGTATTGTACTGTCATTCATTAATAATTTTTAAGTCATGATTAATAATAGAAATTACTTAAATGAGCAATAAAAAGTCCAATTAATTGTTTTATAGATTACATACAATTTTAATAACAATATTGTACAATTAACTTGTAATAAAGTATTTTATCGATAATTTTCATTCTGTGAAGTTTGTTTTTAAAGTCAGAATAAAGTGCAAATTTAGGTTGTGCAATGTAATAAATAGTTTAATAATATATGCAATTTAATTAGCTTCCATCAATATTATATAAAAAGAATACATAGTTCAGTCTAATTGTATTTCAAGCTTAAATAATTTGCAAAAAAGTTTGGTGTTCTTCCAATACCTTTTATATAAGTTTAATGAAGCAAAGCGTTTCTTGTGATATGGCAACCTTTTTTTGCTTGGTAGTTTGGCAAAATGTTTCAAAGCAGAGTTTTGCCGGAAGATGCCAAAAGGATTTTAATGAGAGATATTTAGTCTCATAGTCAAATAAAGATGAAAATAATAGCCAACAGATTTAGAAAAATTCCAAGAGAAGTTATGGGTTAAAATCACGGAGGCATGAGCATGGGCAAAACAGAAATTAACTCTGTGGTTTACAAAAAATGAACAAACACCACTTAACCAGAAATGAGAGCAAAGAAATTAGGGGTTAGAGTCGCTTTCGATGTGACAATAATTTTTTATTAAAGACTTTGCTAGCAAACAAAAAAATAAGTAGGAATACCATAATGATTCCCTTATTTCTATCAGTATGCATTCGATTAAAACCTTAGCACAGTTCAAAAATGGCAATAACCTGCAAATAAATTTTGTTCCAAAAATATATTGTTACAAATTGAGGTACGAACCTTGAAACCCTAGAACGATACAAACAATAAAAAATATAAAGGCTAGACAAACATGTACAGGCTTGCTTTTCTTTAATACAAAAGTATCACTAAATTATACATATTACTTACCTGTACACTAGACCCAGCAGGAATGCCCAAGAACCTAGGCGATATGTTGATTCCTAAATTCATCTGTAATAGATGATTTAAAAGATAAATGAAAAATGTGGAGTTACCATTTTACTAAGTTAATACATGTACATAAATTATATTTGAAAACAGATATTTACAATAATTAAAAGAAAGGTTAAATGAAGAATTTAATGAGGAACTTGAATAGTTAAAAGTACTTAAAAAATAAACGTATTTTAAGAATAGGTACACACCTTGGTTACAAAAATATCTCCGTAGGATTGTAATCCTACGTAGGATAGTTGATATTAGAGCTTTCTTACCTTTTTTTAATATTAAAAATTGCTAGACTATAGTAAACATTGCATAGAAATAATTTTGAACAATAAGTACTAATTCGAAAACAGGCTAATTTAAAAATTACAGCAAGCAATTTCTACAAAATTGTCTGTCCAAAATCACTTCTTAAATTATTAGTAGAACAAAACACGTGATAACAAAGTGCCTTTGAACTTAAATAACAGTTAACAAAATATTCTTTCAACTGCGTGCTATATTCGTATCTTATCACCTATCGAAGCAATATAGATATCTGGTCTATACCAAACAACTTGGTATCGAATAGCATGGAATGACATAAACTGGATGTGTACACGTTATCGCTGGTGAACCATAAGTTATTGTCGATAATATATAATTAAGAATACCTTGTTCTGCATTTGTCACAAAGAACCAAAAAACTTTAATTGAACTATTGTGCAATGTGGTTTTTTTCATACACATACCCAAATAAAAAAATTAGTAAAATATGTTCGAGCTATTGTACTAAAAGAAATACGAAAGGTGAAATATAGGTCCAGTGTGTGTACGAGGGTGTGCATGTTGTCACGCATGTTAAAGATCCCTACCTTGCTTGGAACAGTGAAGGTTTGACAAGTTTCAAAATTTCCAAATAAAAAAAAACCTTGCTTTCTGGCCAATGTAGTACCTTTGGGTGGACATTGGAGAATCAAATGTAGTATATCAATTGAACAGCTGGCAGCACCGTGGTGTAGTTGATAAGAGTGTGACTACTATACCCAAGGTCCCAGGTTCGAATCCTGATACGGTTAACTTGAAAAATGTTAGGTGAGCATTATTCACAAAAATACACTCTCATTCAGACGAGAGGTGAAATGTAAGTTTGGTGTAAGTGTTGTCACACACGTTAAAGATCACCACCTTTCTTGCAACAGCAAAGGTTTGGCAAAATTCAAAATTTTCAGATAACAAAATTCCATTCCTGGTCAATGTAGTACTTCGGGTGGAGCATTGGAAATTCAAATGTAGTGTCAATTGAGCAGAGTTCAAACGACTATTTGATAAAGCAGGTGCCTCTATTATTTATTTTAAATAATATTCAACTCCTAATCGGATAATACTGCAAACGCTTGGATAGTAATTAGTATTAAAGAATCAATCATTGAATCAAACAATTAGTACACTAAGTGTAGCTAACCAAGGAATATACCTATTTATAAGTCTGGGCAAAAAATATGTTACAATTCATCAATTATTGTAGTTGTATGTCACTATGGAATCAAACACCAATGTCAATCCTCAGTTTGCATCCTTAAATTGAGGTTCCATTTTGACTCTCAAACCATAAATTAGTTCCTATTTACATATTTAATGCTTTGTTGCAATTTAAACAGGAATTAAATAGAAATGTTTATTCAAGAATAGAAAATATTTGTTAGAAGCAAATTTTCGCAATCACCATCACAAAGAAAATTGGTGATTGGGGGTATTCAAGAGATGTCTGCATGGAAATTATTTGCAGTATTTTCGAGTCTTAGTGTTAATAAATAGTTCCGTTTTACATGATATGAAGGCAGTTGTGCAACACCTTCATGATACGTGACCCCTGAAACACAAGAGATGCAGATGGAATTTCTGTTAAAAGTTAACATGTAGTTTAGGGGACAAAAACTCCAATCATGAACTACCTAACTTCTGTTAAAGATTAGAGTAATGTTCGAATGTTACAAGAGAAACCAGTCACAACATTTTTATAAAAATCTTGCATTGTGTTCATGCAAAATTCAAATGTATTAGGAACTTTTATTGGTTGATTACACACAAAGAGTGCAATTCTGTCAATTTTCCTTTTAAACCTCAACAAGAATAAAGTATTAGATCATGCTTTTTTCACAAACACATCATAGTTTTTATGTAAAGTTACATAAATTCACAGATTATATAAATGTGAAGACAAATCATATTATTTTAAGAAAGCTTAGATGCTGTAAAATAGAAGTTTGGTGTGCTATATCCTGAAGTAGAATGGTATGATATTTTTGTGAGAAATCATCGCGATGCAGAAAACCAATTGGCAAAATAATCTGGAACTTTAATATGGAGTTCTCCAGTAGTATTGTGTACATAGGTGACTTTGTTGCACAGTTGGTATGCGTATGACTACTAATCCCAATGTTCTCGGGTTCAAATTCCGACACAGTCCGCTCTTCCTGTTAAAAGTTAGAGTGTTGTTCAGGAGATGAAAACTCCATTCAAGAATAGCCTTCAACTTCTGTTGAAGATTGTAATGTTCGATTGTTACCAGAGAAACCAGTCACAAAATTCTCATAAAAAATCTTGGATTGTGTCCATACAAAATGCAAATGTATCAAGAACATTTATCGGTTGATCATACACGAAGAGTGCAATTTTCTCCATTTTCCTTTTAAACCTCAACAACAATAAAGTATTAGATACTGCTTTCTTCACAAACACAGCATAGTTTTTATGTAAAGTTACATAAATTCACAGATTATATAAATGTGAAGACAAATCATATTATTTTAAGAAAGTTAGCTTAGATTCTGTAAAAATAGAAGTTTGGTGTGCTATATTCTGAAGTAGAATGGTCTAATATTTTTAAGAGAAATTTCAATGCAGAAAACTACTGCTAAATTGATCTGAAACTGTTTATCAATTCCACAACCACAAACTTTAATACGGATTTTTCCAGTAGTATTATGTACACTGGCGACTTCGTGACTCAGTTGATATGTGTGTGACTACTAAGCACAAGGTCTTGGATTCAGATCTCGACACAGTCCACTTCAAAAATGTTAGGCTTGCATTTTTCACAAAAATACGTCCTCATGTTCATATGAGAGGTAGAATGTAGGTCCCATGTGTGTGTGTTGTCATGCACTTTACAGCTCCCTACCTTGCTTGGAATAGCAAAGATTTAAAATTTTCAGATAAAAAACTTGCCTCCTGCCCAATGTTATACCTTCGGGTGGAGCATTGGAAAAATCAAATGTAGAGTATTGCATACACAATATTGCTCGTGTCATCACTGATTATTTGCCCAAATTTTTTGATTGTAGGCTAAGAAGTATAGATTGGTTTTATTCGTGCTCCTGTGGCTTACTCCAATATCTTTCTTTGTATTCCGATATTTAAAAGACATATTTTTTAAATCTATGGTGATCACTTTGCAAGATTTAAGAGACAATATTACTAGGTAATGAAGGTTGATTTATAAAAAGATACTAATAGATTTATTTTATAGCTTAAAGACATGCTAATTCATGTTGATGTTAATGGAGAGTGTTTCCAACAAATACTATACAAGCTTACATTATCGAAAAAATTTCATATATTGTGTTGATAATGTTTGTAAAATTGCGATGTAAATTTCGAATTGCTCTGTGGTAAAGAAAAGTGGACATGTATACAAAAATAAGTGATAATTAACAAATAACATATAATTACTGGTTTTAACCAAATCAAACATTTACTTCAAAGCACTCACCTGTTGTTTATGGAGCCGTGCCAATGGAAAAACGATGTAAACAAAATGGGAGAATCTGTCCATCATACGGAAAACAAAAACTACTCTTCCTTTGGCGGGTGTAGCAAAGCATAGCGGTTGTTCTGAAAGAAAGCGGTTCTTCTTATTAAGGTTCTACGTAGAACATGTAAGCAGAGATGCGGCGTTCAAGAACGACAAATCGATACTCAACTTGCTTCGTGTGTTTTCCCAATTATTAACTACAACGTTTTTGCACATGCGAAACAAAGTTTATTACTCGCGGCACTTGTTGGCGCGTGCTTGAAGAAAAAGATGGAAATTCCACACTAACAAATTTAAATATACCGAAGCGGAACGTAAATAATCAACAAACTCAACGGAAAATAAATTTAGCTGTAAATTATTTACAATATAAACGGAACAATGTTAATTTAATCTTTTATTCTAAAATTTGTGAGTTAAATTTTTATTTAAAAACGAAATAAAATAAGTACTCAGAAATTATTCTTTCGTTAGAATCGGTAATGATGTTACAAATGTCAGGTTAAATATTATTTTGGTTGAACTTAGAATCGATATTCAAGTTTTGATTCTCAGCTTCCCAGAACTGCAGAACACTTGTTAGTTGTTTGTATGTATGTCCCTTCTTCAACATTTAGTTCAAAACAAATCCTTTTTGTTGTTATTAAAAGTATAGTGTTAGTCCTTTTAAATATTCTATTTTGCTAACACTCTTTAACTCAATACTTTGTTGACTTTCTTTCCTTAATATTGTTTCCATAATAATTAGAATATAATTATAACGTTTATTGTTTTGGAAAAATTCTATTCAATTGTCTTTATGTTTTCACAGTTCAGTTCAGAAATATATATATTATATATATAAGAATAATAATAATAATAATAATAATAATAATAATAATAATAATAATAATAATAACAACAATAATGAAAAATGTTTACTCATTTTTTAATAACCTTGTAACGTTCAAACAAAATTAAATCATAGGATTTATACAATTAACATAAAATTAGCATATCGGTAGTTGATATACTGTATGAATGTTTGTAATATAAACTATCGTGGAATACTTAATTGTAGGGATATGTAAATTTTTTGTATATACTTAACAAGTTACTTATGTAATAAAATATTGTATGTGAAAGTTAAATACCTTTATAAGCAATTGTTTAGTATAAAACCAAGATTACAGATCATTATTTTGAAAATGATCACCCTTAAGTGCTGTTTCAAATGTATAAAAAGGAAAAGCTAACCTTTAAATGGTTTTTATGATATGCAAAAACTTGCTGAAAGTATTAAATTAACAAGTCTTTTACAATTAAGTACTGAGTACTTTGTAACTTATATTCTTTACATTCGCAATCAAAAGTTTTCTAAATGGTCTTTTCTTTTTATCCTTGGAATTTTATCACATGAATTTAAAGAAACAATTTCAAAATATTTTCTTGTAAAGTTTCTAATGTTTTAAAATTCAGTAATTTTTATATATTTTGTCAGGGTAAGATGTTTAATATATGCTATAAAAAGCGGAAGTCAAATATTTGAAGACAACTTTTTTGTTTCAAGTTTATTTACTCAAGTTTTAATTAAGAATGATTTTTGTTATTATTTTAGATATGAACTGTAAATTAATATGTTACGATAATTATTTTATATGTTAAAAAGCCAATAATAAATCGGTGAAATATGTTGGCAGATGTCAGTATCAATAAATTTAAATTAAATTATTTTTAAAAGAACATGCACACGATTTGGATAATGTTTCTTACATTAAGTTTCAGAAAAAAGCTTGGAGTAACTCTTTATAATTCTTGAGTTAAATTTTTATTTAAAATCAAAATGATATAATTACTCAAAAATTATTGTTTCTTTGAATTGGCTTTTGAGTCTGCATTTTTAGGAAAGTAAAAATCGACATTCGTATTTTATTCCACAGTCGCTCAGAACCACAATACTTAATTGTTAGACACCTATTATATAATATATTGTAGTGACATTACTTTTGTATAACCATCAATCCAACATTTGTTGATTGTTCGCTTACTACATATCTATGTCCATATATTTGTAATGACATTGCTTTTGAATTACAGTCAATCTGATGTTTATTAATTGTTGAAACTAGCGCATTGTGCCTTACGTGAATTATTTGGTAGAACTTCTATGAGCTTGTACGAGACGCACTGTTTTTTACTATTCTCTCTTATTTGAACCAAATGGTGTCGACCACTTCCATATAAATAGTGTATTTAGGTTGACATGCACTGAATAAATATGAACTGGTAGTCCTCGCTTTCGATTAATTTTAGATATAGTATTTACACTAAGACAAAAATATTGACATATCTTGTGACATGCTTATTGTTGTGTATGTGATAAAATAACGTAAAGAACGAGGTTTCATTTATTAATCAGTATTTACACAACTCATTGAAATGTAGTATATCGTAAATATAATGGTGTAACAGCGTCTTACCAAAGCGCACACCCCCGATAATTGACAGAACTGCAACTGAAAACCAAGTGTCTAGTAAACTCTTAGCGGAACTATAACACTTCTCCTAAAAGTATCCTGTACTGTATTTACAAATCTAATCTATCTCGTGCCCTAATGGTACGCTTGGATCTCCTAAAAACTACTAAAGGTGCACTGGATCCAGGTTCCTTAGGTCCTTGAGGATATGAAATTTGATCGGACAGAACTACTGTGTAATTATTGACCTGTATGTCGATATCCGCATCGAGAGCTAAGTCTATTTTCGTTTCAAGTGGAGCAGTAGTCGCATTTGAAAATGTTGTGGGAATATTAACTCCACTTGGTTCAGGACTAGTCCCGTGGTAGTGGTACAATGGCGTTACCGTGGATCAATGTAGTAAGCGTAAGAGTACGGATCCCAAGGTCCTGGGTTCAAATTCCGACACGGTCGACTGCTTGAAAAATGGCAGGTGAGCATTTTTCACAAAAATTACGCCCTTGTTCGGATGAGAGGTTAAATGGAGGTCCCGTATGTGTGTTGTCACGCACGTTAAAGATCCCTACCTTGCCTGAAACAACAAGGGTTCGGCAAAATTCTAAATTTCCAGGCAACAAAAACTTGCCTCCTGGCCAATGTAGTACCTTTGGGTAGAGCATTGGAAATGTAAATGAACGGCAGTGGTACAATTGTTTTGGACTGATTAATTAGAGGTACTATTGGTGTATTTTGGCCAATCCTTCTAATTTGTTTTGCGTGTCTTCTCCAAACACTTGAATTATCTAGTTTAATCAGGTAATGTAGTTTACCTAACTTTTTGTAAACCTGACCAAATTCCCATTTGTCAGCATGGATGTAGTCCCGACATCTCACTCTTTCCCCTATCTCAAACGTTTGGAAAGATTTTAAGATGCTTTCGGTAACATCCTCAGAGTGTCCGGTTTTGTAGAGTTTTAAAAAGTCTAAACGTGTCCGTATTTCCCTATTAAACATCCAGTAGGAAGGACTTACTCCCGTTATGGAATGGGGTGTTTTCCTATAGTTATTATAACCCCGACGGTGAGGTACGCGAGCCACTACGGTCAGTTGGTAGTAATGATAAATAATTGTAAAAATGATGCGCAAATAAGATATTACCTCAAATAATTGTTTAAAATTACTACATCACATAAAAAACGAGAAAAGTACTTACGTAACTGTAGGACTCCTTACAGCATTGTGCTAGTATAACGGCAGCTGAGCTTCGTTGATCTTTTCGGGTGTGGGTGATTCGTCTGGCCCGGTTGAGTCCAAATTTGATTTGTCTTCTTCTTCATGTTTGCAGGCAGGGCAAAGGAATAAGGTAGAGGTAGCGATAGACAATAGAGGCAAAGGGAACCTACATATCAAAAAAAAAGAAGACACGATAAGGCACGTCCACGTCTCGCTCACTAGTCCCGACGTATCGGAAATCACCCCCCTTCCCCACTCCGCGTCTGCGTAATCCTTTGCGCAAACGCACTGTCTGAAGTGATGGAAATACGCGCACAAGTCTTTTAAAATTATTGGCGCAAAATTCTTACAAATTAAAACTAAACTTGGAAATGTTTACGGCCGATTTTTCGGCACGTAACATAGTGTAATAGAAATTTTGAAAGTTATTTTTCTGTATCACGCGAATTTCTCTTCAATGCACGTAAAGCTTGTTTCAAAGTTTGAACATAGCGTTCAGCTAAGCCATTTGTGGCAGGGTGATACGGAGCGCTTAATTTATGGATTATTCCATTTCCTTTCAAAATTTTTTTAAATTCGTAGCATACAAATGTCTGAAAATTATCTGAAACCAGGATATTTGGTAACCCAAATGCTGAAAAGATTTTACGTAACAATGCAATAGTATTTATGGTAGTCATATCTTTAACTATGTGTATTTCAGGCCAACGCGTATATGCGTCCACCATGATAAAGAAATATGAATTCATAAATGGGCCTGCAAAGTCAACATGGACTCGTTCCATGGGTGCTGTTGGGGTATTCCATGGGTGAAGGGGAACCTTTGTAGGGTTAATTTTAAGTTTATTGCAATCTACACAATTTTTGCAAATTGCTTCTGTCATACGAAATCCCTGGCCACCAGCAGTATCCACGAGCCAATTGTTTCATCCTTAGTATGCCGAGATGTATTGCATGTAATTATTGTAAGACCGCTGGTCTTAAAGTTTTAGGAATTACTGCCATTTGTTGACGGAAAATGCAATTATTTTGTAAAGAATACTCAATTTGATGTATATTGAACCTATCCTGAGCTTTCACTTCTGTGCTGCTTTTAGGTGAATTTAATAAATTTTTTAGTGTAATATCTTTTGATGTGTGAGTGTAATATCAATTTGATGAATTTCAAATTGATCGCTAACGTCATAAGGAAAATCACCAGTATTTTTGATGGGTAACCGTGACATCGCGTCTGCATTTGAGTGTAATTTAGTATTTTTGTATTTAATTTTGTACATAAATGATTGTAAAAACAATGCGTAATGTTGCATTCGTGTGGTTCTTAGTGTAGAAAGTCCTTTCAAAGGTGAAAAGATTTGCACCAACGGTCGATTGTCAACATATAATGTAAATTGTCAACCAACTAAATAGTAGTAAAATTTCTTTAAGCCAAATGTGATTGCATATGCTTCTTTATCGATTTGTGAATATTTTTGTTGTACTGTAGTTAATGTTTGGGAAGCAAACTGTATGTGTCGCTCCCTGCCATCAGGGTACACGTGCAATAATACTGCACCCACCGCGCATGGGCTAGCATCTGTAGCCAGAACCAATGAGAGAATTGGATCAAAATGAGCCAATATTTTATCCGATAGTATTTCCTCCTTTATTGCCGTGAATGAATTTTGGCATTGTTTGCTCTACTCGAACGGTACGTACACCATCTTTTAACAAATTGTATATCGGGTGTAGGGTTGAACTAACGTTTTTCAAAAAGCGTGCATAGTAATTTACTAGTCCTACAAATGCACGAACTTCAGTTTTATTAGTGGCGACTTTTGCATTTACAATTGCATTCATTTTCTGTTTAGTTTTATGTATGCCCGATTTATCAATGGTGTATGCGCAATACTCAATTTGATCAGCAAAAATGTACATTTATTATAATTAACCCGTATATTGTATTTTGTAAGTCTATTTAAGACCATTACTAGTCTTTCAAAATGTAAAGCATCATTAGCCCCCGTAATTTTAATGTTGTCTAAAAAGACTGATACACCTGGCATATCCTTTAGTATATTTTCAATCGAGCGTTGCCAGATTGCAGGGGCACTTGCGATTCCATACATTAATCGTGTGCTCCTACAATCCTTTTGCGTACTTAATGTAAGATATTTTCTATCTTCTGGCCTAACTTCCATCTGTAAATAAGCTTGTTGTAAGTCAAGCTTAGTAAATTTATCACCACCTGCCGTTGAAGTAAATAGTTCTTCAAGTGTCGGTAACGGATGCTCATCCACAACTAAGTTGGGATTGAGTGTACAATTGAATGCACTGCGGATTCGTATTTTGCCATTTGCTTTTAAAACTGGCACAATCGGTGTGGCATATTCAGAGCTTTCAACTTTTTCCAGAACATCTTGATTTTCTAGAAAGTTTAACTCCTGTTCTACTTTTGGTAATAATGCATACGGTACCTTCCTTGCTTTAATAAAGAAGGGTTCCGTGTCACTCTTAACATTTAAAGCAGCCTGAATGCCTGTACTTTTACCTATATCTTGGTTGAAAAGTAGTTTGTATTTCGATAAAAGTTGTTCTAATTTTGTATTAACATTATTTATCTGTGTACCTTCTGTAACCCCTATAAACCCTATTCCCAGTTGTCGTAACCACTCATGCCCTAGTAATGGTTGCTTATCGTTTCGAGTAACATATAAATTTAAGGTTTTAGTGCACTTTTTGTACTGAACTTCAACCTTTGCCAAGCCCGCAACATTTAGTGCCTGCTTACTGTAACTAAACAGTTTGATATATGTCTTATGTAATTGTAATTTGGAAAAATACGTGGAAAAATCTTTGTAATTTATTACTGTTACTGCTGCACCCGAATCGAGTTCAAAGTCAATATACGCATTATTAACTAATATGGGTATTATAAATTTTTTCTAAAATCCACATGTTCAGAAGAGTTCTGCATTGAAAGAATTTCATCAATTTGGTTTACATGTCCCGTACCTGATTTCATGCAAACCTGGATCGCATGCCCTTTTTTGTTACATTTCGTACAATGTAAGTTTTTCGCATAACAAGCATTTGCAATATGTTTTGGAGATCCACATTTAAAACATTTCAAATTAGTATTAGCTTGAAAAGTATTATTCGAATGGTTTTTCTCTCATTTGTGAAGAGTTTTGTTAGTAACGTAGTTTTTATTCTCCTGATGTTGTACATTGTGTACTGCAGCCAAATTTGAACCATGTAATTGTGCAGCACCTCGAACTGAGGTCTGCATACTCACTGTAATTGCAATAGCTTTTTCAATGCTAAGATTTTTCTGTTCTAAGAGTCGACTTTATATATTCTGTGTCCTGAGTCCAAACACGAACTGATTTCGTAAGGCTTTCTTTAAATATTTGCCAAAATTACATGAAGTAGCTAATCTTTGTAGTGTAGTTAAGTATTCTTGCACTGTCTCACCTTCGTGCTGTCTTCTTTGAAGGAAACGAAAAATTTCAGCTATTTCCAACGGTTCTGGATTGTAATGTTGTTTCATGGTAATTACTAACTCATTGTAAGTTTTTGTAGACGGTAAATCTGAAGAGATTTTATCGCATAAAACATCATATGCCTCAGGACCCATGTAGTGTAAAATGTACGCAACTTTCTTGTCCTCGGGTACCCCAAATACATTGAATGCACTCTCAAGACGCATTAACCATCTGTCGAATTTTTTTCTGGTATCATATGTTTCTACTGAAAACACTGTATGTATTGAATGTATCGTATCTTGGGCCATTGTACTTGAATTTTTGTATAAAGTTTCGTTAGTCAATGACTCTTGACTTCACACGTGGCGGTAGTAAGGTTAGTTTTGTAAGTTTGCTTGAATTCATCAATAATCTCTGTCGCCCATCCGTTGTGTATGTGATAAAATAACGTAAAGAACGAGGTTTCATTTATTAATCAGTATTTATACAACTCATTGAAATGTAGTATATCATAAATATAATGGTGTAACAGCGTCTTACCAAAGCGCACACCCCTGATAATTGACAGAACTGCAACTGAAAACTAAGTGTCTAGTATTACTCTTAGCAGAACTATAACACTTATCTTCAAGTTACTTGATAGTTGTAACACTCTAACAAATCAAACAAGGGTAACTATGGTGATGCAGATGTCTAAACAATAAAATTAATCAAGTGAATAATACAGATGAGGCCATTCAAGACTGAACATTAATTGTCTGCCAACCGTAATTTTATGTGTATATATTGTTATGTTAAATGAATAATTGAGTTGGTCAAGCAAATGTATAAGAACGAGCCCACTTCAGCACAAACCTCTGGCTGCTTTGCTGACCACTTGATTGGTTCAGTAATCTTTTACTAATGCATCCACAGCCAGCAATAAGTTGTTCTGGTATCAATTGCCATGCCCATTGTTGGCATTCTAAAATCTTTGTGTTGTGCTATCGTATAAGGACGCTAAGCACACTGTAGCGTTCTTATACCCTAGTGCCACTTTTATCGTACTACCATATGGTATAAGTATGGTATGCTAATTGTTGGCATTCTTATACTCTAGTGCAAACCCGTGTACGTGCCCGTAGCCAAGGCTTTGTGCCCATTATTGGCATCCTTATACACTGGTTTACATGTTACATAGGTGACTTCATTATTATCAGTAATTCAGAGCACATTTATATTGACAAACCAATGCACACCAGAGTAGATAGAATTAGCAACAACTAGTCCATGCTAGTATCCCACAAGATGCAAGTTAATGATTACCATCACATGTTGTTTTCTGACAGCATCATTACATTGATGATAAACAACTGTATCATAACACAATAATTTCTTATTTATTTATATATTTATAATTTTCAAATCTTATAACTATGGCTTAATATTTTGTATAATGCAATCTGAAATCCACGTGAATCCAATAAGTACCTAATACGTAATGTACAATAATCATACAGTATCACAAAACTCTAGCAACACATTTTCTAACTGCCTTTGTAAGTGTAATGGTTTTAATGCTAGCACATCCACACCAGCTGCTGCCAAATTATCAGTCCTGGATATATGAGAAACTAGAGCATTCATTGCATAATTGGTTTTGCTGAAGGGTACTGCAAAGGTTTTACCTAGCCATGTGTGGTATCCTGGTACATGTAAAAGAAACCGACCTAACAGTTCTGTAGATTGTTAATAAAAATTAGGTCAGCTTTATTTTTACGTAGTAATAATGTTTCCAGGTTTAATTTAGAATGTATTTCTGTGACAGAAAAACACTGTGATATTTTAAATTTATATGACATGTTTAAGAAATTTATTCTGTTTTTTTCTGTTTTATGAATATGTAGCTGGTAATACGGTGACCACACATGTGTAGTATATTCAAGGGTAGGTCTCACTAGAGTTGTATATAGATATTTCAAACACTCTAGGTTATAAAAATCTCTTGAGTGTCTCCAAATAAATCCCAACATCTTCATTGTTATATTAACCATGCAGTTGTAGTGAAGTCTAAAATCAATTTTCTTGTCAAATAAAATACCCTAGGTCCATAACAGAATTTACTCTAAGGTGCTCTTCATTGCCCATGTGGTACTTTGAACATGAATCACTAACATCCCTAGTGAATGTCATTGCTTTACATTTTGTAATATTCATAGGTAGCTTATTTACGCAGCACCACATTGATATCAGTTGTAGATTGTAAACACTAGATCGGTCAACTATAGCTGAAAAAATCTTCAGATCATCTACAAAAAATAGAAATCTACTATATGTTATAGCAGATCCAACATCATTTATGAATATTATAAAAAAATTGGTACATCAGATGTTACATTTATTTTCCTAGATAAATAGTTACGTAATTTTATAAATTGTTTTCTATCATTCAAGTATGATCGGAACCAATTCCATAGATTACCATCAAACCCTACAGACTGTAGTTTATCACAAAGGATGGAATGTATTACCTTGTCAAGCTTTTGAAAAATCAGTAAAGACATCAACTTGGTGGAAATTTTAAATAGCTTCCAACACATACTGCAAGAAAACCAGTAGGTTTGTTGTCGTTGATCTATCTTTACAGAAGCCATGTTGCTCGTTGATGATTAGTGGCTTAAGTTTGAACTTAATTTTGTCACATACAATATGCTTAAAGAGCTTTGGAATGGTGCTTATTATAATTATTGGTCTATAATTCTGATTGCTTGTTCCGTCCCCAGACTGGTGTATTGGAGTAATGTAACTACATTTCGAATCAATAGGAAACATGTCAGTTTTCAATGATCTGTTAAAAAACATTTGTAGCGGCAAGGCCAATACAAATTTGCATTTTTTTTTAACAAAATAGGTGGTGTCTTATCTGGACCTGGACTTTTTTGCAGTTACAGTTCATTCAATTGATTCAGTACTGCCTCTAAACTAATATAACAGTTACTAATGTTTACCGATGTGTTATGTTTTACATTTGTACATTTCATTACACAAGGTTCTTTTGAATAGACTGATTGGAAATGATCAGCAAAAAGATTGACGATGTCACTGCCGTTTCACATGTAATTTCATTAAAGAACATTTAATATTATATGAAGTATATATTGTAATGTTATCAAATCTTTGAAAATAATTTAATACAAAATATAGATTGATATTAGATTTTTATTATTGCATAGTTCTACTCAAACAGAAGAATAAAGAACCTGAAAGTGTAGTTTCTATTAGATTATTCTTAACAACACATTTCTGTGTAACTATTGTTCCGATTTAGATTAATGACTGCTAGTTCTTTCATAAGTTAAGATAATTTGCTCATGAAAATAAAAAATTTTGTTTAAAAATGCTTCCATCAAATTATAATGTTATTAATACTTATTTTTTTCCAGGTTGTTGTAGAAGTAACTAAGAACGAACATTTTTATCATGCCAAGAGCAGTTGCTGTACAAGGTTCACTTTTGCTCAAATGTCTTAAAAGACATAAAGCTTTAAGTCAGTTTTCTAGTAAGTTCTATCATGGTGGAGCACCTAATGTTTTAGCAGATCAATTTGTTCCTACAAATGGCATTGTTACATCTCCATATCGGTCGATTACAATTCCTAAAATGGGTTTAGTAGAATACATTTGGCAAAAAACATCTGATTGGGAAAACAAAGAACTTATTGTAAGTATATTCTTTTTGATTATTAAGATAATCTTAGCGTCAATTTATAAAATATTTATATTTTATGGTTTATGAGCAAACATATACAATGCTGGCAAGACAGGTTTGACCTGGAGGTCTTTACCTCGCAAGTCACTCGCATCAAAGCGGGAAATGACTGTTCCTGGTTTCAAAGTCGGTAAGGAACGAGTGACAGTTATGGTTTGTGCAAATGCGAGTGGTACACATCGTCTGCCTCCACTGAAGATCGGGAAATAAAAAAACCACGATGTTTTAAAGATGTGAAGACCTTTCGCGTGTGCCACAAGTCTCAAGTTAATGCATGGATGAATACAGAATTATTTTATGGCTGGTATAGAAATGATTTTATCCCAGAAACAAAGAAATTTAGAAAGGAGGAAAAAAAACTGGAAAGATGATCCTCTTACTTGATAATGCCCCGTCCCATTCGGATGTGGAACTCTGAAATGCTGTTGATAAAGATTTTGAAGTAAGGTATTTGCCCCCAAATGTTACTGCTCTCATTCAGCCAATGGATCAAGGGGTCATAGAGAAAGTAAAGCGAATGTACAAGAAAGACATATTGTGCCGTTTACTAAAGGTTACAGATGATGAAGAAAGTGTGATTTCTTTTTCAAAAAAACTTAACTTAAAGGATTGCTGCTATATGATAGCGGATGCTTAGAACTCTTTATCATCTCAGAATCTTCGAAACGCTTGGAATAAATTGGTGGGAAGAGAAGACGGCGAGTGTGATTTGGATACTGCTGCGGAGGACTTAAATGAGATTACAGATGAGTTATTTTCTGAAATTCCTGGATTTTCCTACTGTGACAGAGAAGATGCTTAAGCCTGGTTGAAAAGTGAGAATGGCCCAGGCTTCCAGGTTTTAAATGATGATGAAATTGCTTTTGCGGTGCAAAAAGAGAGTGAGGATAAAAAAAATGAAGACTCAGACGATGAAGAAGAAAGAAAACCAAGTCATGGAGAAGCCTTCACTGTATTAACTGCACTATTGTGGTACGAAAAAACAGGTGGAAAGTTGCACGACACAACTTCTTCTCTTAAAGAGGATGAGAGACTTAGTGGCTTAAAAAAGATGCTCAACCCTAGTACAAAAGAAAATTTCAGATTTTTTTCTGTTTAGATATGGTAGATTTACATACATGCTGTATTGTATTGAATATGTACATATTACACTATTCTTTAAGTCTGAATTTTGTAGTGATGAAAAAGTAAAAAGAACTTTGTACTGTATGTGTTTCCCTGCATTAAATAAAAGTATGTTCGATAATCCGCAAAAATCGTTATCCGCGCAACTCTTCGTCCCAATTAATGCGAACAAACGACGCTCTACTGTACATATAGCTTGAAGTCATAAAAATTTCTAACAGTTCTTTTCTGTTGAGTGAATACTTCAATATGTACAGCTATATATTGGATAAGCATACAATACCAATATCCAGTAACACAAGTGTGTTCGGTATTCTACAACATCACAGCAGAGTAGAAACTCACTTATCATTGTATGTTAACTAGAAACATCACTACCTGAACTGATGACTTAAACCTAAAAATGATTAAATTGTTTATCCCTCAATCTATATCGCTCGTATTATAAACCAATGCATGTAGCTAGACAACATTGTAAAATTTGTCACTATCTGCCTTCTAGAACTGTTTCCATTTCATTAAGAGCAGCTTCTAACTCTTCTTTGCTAGATGCTAATACCGCTATATCATCTGCAAATCTAAGCATATTAATCTATTGTCCCTGCATAGTAATTTCAAATGTCTTCCTGCATTTGACCGTATTAATTGCCTCTTCAATGTATAAGTTAAAACTTAATGAGGATAAAGCACATCCCTGTCTCCCTTTTCCTAATATTTACTTCTCTATATTCTTGCTCTAATTCTATTACCGCTGTTTGCTCTTTGTATAAGCTGTGTACTAATCCGTCTATTTCTAAAACTCATTCCAATCTTTTTGAGCATATCAATCTTTGGTCCCTGCATAATAATTCCAAATATCTCCTGCATTTGACAGTATTCATTGACCTTTTTTTATGTACAAGTTAAACATTAATGGGGATAGGGCACATCCCAGTCTACCACCTTCCCCAATATTTACTTCGCAGCGTTTCTCATCTAATTCTATTACCGCTGTTTGCTCTTTGTATAAGCTATGTACTATCCGTGTATCCCTAAAACCCATTCCAATCTTTTTGAGTATTTCAAACATTTTTTTTCCATTTTACATTGTCGAATGCTTTCTGCCGATCTACAAATTCTATATCCACGCTTTCCCATTTTTCTATCGTTTTCTCCATTATCACCCTCAGAGCTTAAATAGCCTACCACGTTCCCCTGTTTTGCTTAACCCAAATTGATCTCCTAGTATTTCTTCAGCTCGTATTCCATTCGTATTTGTACAATTCTAGTTAATA
This sequence comes from Platerodrilus igneus, assembly GCA_036346225.1. Lineage (NCBI taxonomy): Eukaryota > Metazoa > Arthropoda > Insecta > Coleoptera > Lycidae > Platerodrilus > Platerodrilus igneus. The sequence goes on from JARFIW010000912.1 coordinate 39,508, forward strand.
TTTTTGACACGTGTGCTGTGAAACTTATTGTTTGAAAATTTTCACATCTATCTGTGCCTCTCTTTTTTAGTGCAGTTACTTTGATGTTACGTTTGAAATCATTAGGTATCTCGCCTGTCTCATACATATAGCTTACAAGTTGGAAGAGACGCTCTGTTACTGCTTGTCCAGAAACTTTTAGAGTTTCTGCTTGCACCTTATCTGTACCCGGCGCCTTACCATTCTTCAGACCCTTTAATGCTAATTCAAACTCATCTCTAAGTATAGGATATCCCACGCCACCATTTTTAATGTCCGATTCCTGTTCTAATGCTGTTAGTTCCTCTCCTGCATATAAATTCCCTAAAAATTATTGACATCTAACCACTTTCTCTACATTTTCTATAATGACATTTCCTCTCGCGTCCCTTATATTTTTGCTATATGGTTTTATATCCCTAAAATTCATTCTAATTAGTGTGTATGCTTTGTCTGTCTTTCCTATTTTCATCTTAGTTTGTACCTCTTTGCACTTTTCATCAACCCATTGTTCTTTAGCTTTCCTGCATTTGCGAATAATTTCCCATTTTATGGCTTTGTATCCCTGTTTTCCCGTTTCGTTTGATCTATTTTTGTATTTTCGCCTTTTTTCTATTAAATTCAGGATATGCTTTGTTATCCATGGTTTCCTATTTTCCTTTTGTGTTTACCCCAGAATATCTCTGGCCGCCATGTCTAAGCTGGATTTAATTTCTCTTCCTTAATATCAGAAAATTTCCCGATATCTTTTAACAATTCATTTGACTTTTTTTCCAAATCTTTCGTGGATATCTTTATCTTTTAGTTTCTCAAAGTCAGAGTGCCTTTTTCCGTTTCTTTTTTCAAAATTCTAAATTTAAGAGCGGCCTTCATAATTACGATGTTGTGGTGAGTGTCCATATCTGCTTCTGGGTAGCTTCTACTGTCTTTTACTTGATTCCTAGACCGTTGTCTAATTAGAATGTAATCTATTTGATATCTTCTTATATCTTTTAGTATCTTCCACATGTATCGTCTTTTAGCATGATGTTTAAATAATGTGTTTGTGATGGTTAAATTGTTTTTATTGCAAAATTCTACCAACCTATTTCCCTGTCGTTTCTCGTGCCTAAAGCAAATAAACATACTACCGCTCCTTCTCTACCCTAACCTACCACTGCAATAAAATCTCTCGTAATTATTAAATTTTCACGTCATTTTACGTATCTTAGTATGTCCTCGATATCTTTGTAAATTGCTTGTACTTCTTCCTCACTGTGGATGGAGGTGGGCATGTATACTTGTATTATTACTGTAGTTACCGGTTTAGATTCTAATCTAGCCATGAGTACTCTTTCGTTCTTTTGTAAGTAGTTTTTCACAGTGCCCTATCTTTTTTTGCATAACTATCTCCACACCTCTGGTCCTGTATGAATTACCCTAAAGTCTTCACTTCAAAAATTCCCCGCCTCTGGCCATCGAACTTCGCTGATCCCTACTATGTCTAGTGCTAATCTTTTTAAGTCCTCTAGCTAACCTACTTGCTTCGTACTTCTGACATTTCACGCTGCGACTCGCAAAATGTCACCGAATCTTTTTCTGAATTTTCCGACCACGTTCTCCGAAGTAGTCCCCTCCTGGAGATTCAAATGGGGCGACTATTTTACCCCCGGAATCTTTTACCTCAGAGGATGCCATCATTTTAAATAGAATTTTAGTATGCTTTGTACTTGGGAGGAAATGTGGTGGTTTCCCGTTGCCTTCCACATTACGGTAGTGTATCCTAGAATGCCATACCGACCCCTACGGTCTCTGCTAATCTAAGTACCGAAAGAGTCGCTGCCCTCTTTCAGGGACCTATCTTAGTCTGGTTCTTCACTAAAGGCCCTACTAATTTAGTTGAACCTGTGGTTTGGTTCTTTAAATCGCTGGAATGCGGAAGCCATTCCACCTGTTCCAGTAATCTAGAACTTCGTCAAGGTGAAGATCTATTCAGAATGGATATGAAGTATATAAAACTTTAAATAAATGGTTAATAAAGATAATGTTCTCAGTAACAGACTTGACAAATAAAAGCATCTATTGTCGAATTTTTGGGATCAAAAATGTATTGCATTAGCACTCATAAATTCTTAATGCGTGTATAAGTTTATTATCCACAATTAAGACACTTTTCAATAACAACTTTGATAAACAAATATTCCATAAACTATACTAATTATACCTGCATCCTATGTGCAGCAAATGAGTGTGGGAAGTGAAAATGGTAGTTTTCAAGTTTTAAGAAAGATATCCAACCTTATGATCACATAAAATTTAACAAAATGTTTTTTAAATGAATCTTGGGGTAATGTCGTGTCATTTTTCTACTAAATTTAATATATTGACTGCTCCATAGTATAACGACTTTTGTAATTGTTCCTTGACATTTATTTTCAATAAATATGTTTAATAATTATTTTTCACAGTCATAAATATTTACTGTCCTTTTTACATTAATGCTAACTTTATCACTATTTGTAGGCACTGATTTAATCTTCTAAAGGCCGATTGTACAATGCAGACTTAATAGTGATTTAAAGTTAAACTTGAGCTTAAACGAAATGTGAAACAAAATTGCGTTGTACAGTACTAGCTTAAGGTATAAACTCAATTCAAAGATAAACTTACAACATTGACGGCTTAATGCTAGCTTAAGCGTAACCACACCTTACCCAACCTAAAAATCATTCTTGAAAATCATATTTTATTATTTTCTTTTTAAATATATTTTAATGAAAGAATTTAAGAAATATTTAACGGATGACGAGGAATTTCTCGAATTGATTTGATGGAACCTCGAAGAGCACCGAAAATGTTCAGACTAGGGGAAAATCATTTCCCTAAATGGACTAATATGGAATTCGTAAGAAGGTTTCGACTTTCAAACGATGCTTACACTTTTTATTAAATATCGTAAGAAATAAAATTTCATCTTCTTCAGAGAGGTAATATATAATCAATTGCATATTAATCAACTGGTGCTAAGGAAACACTTTTTAGGAAAATACTGTGCCTGCTGAACAAACGCTATTTCTAACTTTAAGATTTTATGCCACCGTTTCTTTCTTGCAAATTGTAGGAGATTTTATTGGAATAGATAAATCGACAGCGAGTAGAATCGTTTGTAAAGTTACAAGAATGATTGCTGGGTTACACAAACATTTTATAAAAATGCCAGGATGTGAAAATGAATTTCAATAGCCAACAGTTTTATTGCAATAGCCATTTTCCAAAGCGTATTGGAGCTATAGATTGCACTCACATAAGATTATTTTTCCACATAGGAGAAGAACCTGAAATTTCTCGCAATAGGAAAAATTTCGTCTCTTTCAACATCAGGTCATATGTGACAATTCATTGAAATTTCAAAATATAGTCTGTAACCCTTATAACCACACAATACAGAGACTATATTGCATCTTTATTAGAATCTATAATCTATACAGTTTATTTTTAGTCTGCAGGTATAGAATAGTTAGATATAGCATACCTATTGAATACAGGTGGCTATATTTAGTATGTAGACATAATGGATATATTCTATAGTGCTATAGTAAAGGTAGGGTATCCTCGCTATAAAGATGTAATGCACTTTTTATATCTAAACTGTATGTAAGCGGTATCTAACTAGTAAAGTTATTGAAAAGATATTATAAAGATCCTGTCCAGCTATCGGTATCCGCGGAGTTTAGATGCCATACAGTATAATTTGATTTTTCAAAAAACAAAAATTACGTTTTGTAATTTTTTTATTTCGCAATGACATTGTTTATGTATTACGTTGCCACTTTATTGAATTTTCAAAGTAAACACAAACACTTATCAGCACTTTAACGGGGTTCGAACCACTGACCTCTGGATTGGTAGACCTGCTGCTTATCACTGATCTGTCCTGGCATTGAATACATTTTACATAGTAAAGCTTTATTTTTAAATGTACATATCTATGATGTACATCGGACTTTCAACGTAAACCAAGAATATTTAAATATACTAACTTCTTAAAGGCTTCAGAATGTCGAGTATTTTTACTACATTCAGGACCAGTTGTACTAAGAAAGATCTTATTGAAACCCTATTATACACGTTTCATGTGCTTAAGTTTAGCAACAAGGATTTTAACATCACAATTATATTATCGTGTGTATAACAAATATGCCAAAACATTGCTTGTTTTTATGTAAAGCACTGCTGCATTATAGGGTTCTGAGCACATGACATAATGTTCATGGACTTCTACATATAGCTGAAGATGCCCAGAATCTTGGGCCACTAGATGCAGATAGCTGTTACATATATGAGGCTTACATAAAACAGATGAAGAAAATGCTTCATTCCTTCTTAAGCTTCTTTGGGAATTAAACCACTCATAGTTTTTAAAATGATCTTTATTTACGTTTCGATCCATGACCTAGGATCGTTGTCAAAATAATAAAAACTTCAAGTTTGACGTTTATGACATAAATTGAAGGTTACTTTGATTTATTGATGTTTGAAATATTTGGTTTGAGTACTGTAATTTTTCTTAAGTTTACAATTCACACAAACACCAAAAGTGATAATTGCATATGCTAAATAACACAATTCTTCAAGTCGCCTATTTTGCAGTTGAAAATGGACAAAAGGTAATTGCAGGTATTAACGTGAAATGTCCTATCGTTATACCAGAGAATTTAGAGCACTTATTTTGTATGACAGGCAATTTTGAAAACTCTGTAAATGAGTATTCTATTGACGACAAAACTGAATTGTGCAAAATGTGTTGTTTGCCAAATGATTGTGACAAGGAAGATGAGTATTTTGTTAGTCCAATAAATCATACTGTAACAGTTTAATAACAAAAATATTATACAGTAAAAAACATACGATTTTTTATTTACGCAAAAACTGTACAGACTACATATTAGATGTTTTTATCATTTATTTGCAAGATGAACAGCTGAGCGAACATGATCATTTACATGTTGCATATAGTACATAAATTCATCGACAGCTTCAGCTTCTGTTTTCCCAGTAGTTTGTTGCATAACTTCGATAATTATTTCTATCTGTATTAGGCCCCCATAGCATATTTTCCTTCCCTATCTGTGTCATTAACTTTTCCCTGTAATTCTAGTGAATAAACTGTTCGTACAATGTGTTTTATTACGACTTTTAAATTAACTCCTCCAAAATGAAGTAGAAATGCTCTGAAATGGTTTTCAGTTGCTTCGCCTTTTAGCATTTCATCTAATTTGGCAATGGATTCCACAGATTCTAAAGGTAAATATAGATCTGGGTAAGAAAACGTCATACTTAAATTCTTTCCATTAGGCTCATATTTACTGCCTCGTATGTTAAAATTTTGAACCAATGCCGTTAATGTATCAATTTTTGTACTTTGTTTTTGTATCAAGTCGTTTTGTTATAGTAACATGGTTTTTAATTCTATTATAGAGTCAGCTGTAATTATAGGTAGAGGGACACGCGGTTGTTGGAATATTTGTTGAACGTTAGGTGTCCCGAAATCTCTCATTGTTATAAGATACATTGCCAAATCTTAAAGGGTCATCATCATTTACTACTTACAAATTGCAACAACATTTGTAGTTGCTTTCTAATTGGCATCTTCTTGAACTATTTCGTTAATTATAGTAACAGGTGATGGATTGTCTATATCATCAAATGAGCGAGAGTTTTCATCATCACTGTCGTCAATAATATCTGACTTTGTACTACTTCTATTTCGTTTTTTATTTAGAATCGAATTTGGCCGATTTATATTCTCAACATCGGTTGAATCTAATTCAGTTTTATCCAACAATATGGACTCAGCTTGGTATGCCTTACTATAAGAATCAAATACCTTTTCACATAGTGGCCGAACTTCATCAGTGGGTTACTTTTTATATGGCATTTTCCGTGTCGAGTATAGTCCGGTCCCTTCTTGCTATCATACTTCACCTGGAAATATGTTTTATTAATAATTAATTTATCAGGTGGGAAAGTTTTGTGCCTTAACCTCAAAATTTAAACAATCTGATTTATACATACCTTCCCGTTCTTTACCCAATTAACTGAAAGAACAGCCGTTTCTAATGTTTCAGAAAATTCGCAAACTTTAAAGCCAGTTTTAAAATAATTGTTTTCCATTTCAAGCTTCAGCTTGTAATTTATAAAGGTTTTGAAAAGTCCGAAATGTAAAGGAGGAGGAAAAGAAGAGACTCGTTGCAAATAAAGATGCGGTAGAAAGAGAACTGCATCATAGAGATGTGACAACGCATATATAATTTCAACAAATTATTCACCATCAGTATCAATGGACTATACATATACTATACTGTATGGTATGCCATCTTCGCTATGTATTCTATTTAGATGGGGAAAAGTCATAACTAAGATTCAAAGAAGCAATACTATAAAGATAAAATGTGCATGTTCTATATAGCAACTATAGAAGCTATTTCTGTACTGCAGAGAGTAAAGGTTCTATATAGATACCATAAATCTATAACCGATATCGACACGTTTATATAGCATATTCACTAATCTATATCAAATATAGTTGTCTTTATCGAAAGGTTACATAGGAAACGGCCAGGATCTGCTCACGACAGCAATATATTCAATAATTAAGCAAGCATTTGAAAATTGAGCTTTTGGAAGATATGTGCTTGTCAGTGATAGTGAATATAGAATCAAACCATTCATACTTAATCACGCCCTTGGCAAATCCCCAATCTCGCGCAGAACATTTATTCAATGAATCACAAATTAGAACTAGAAACTGTATAAAGAGATTATTTAGGATATGGAAATGACGTTTTCCTATTTTAGCATTTGAAATTCATTTACAAACCAACAAAGTGGAAGTTAGTGCTATGGCTTCAGCAGTACCACACAATATAAAACTATTTTTCGCCGATCCAATGCCCCAAGTTAATGAGGAAGAAGAAACTGCAGTGAATTTTATAAATGATGTATATGTAACAACTGTAAGACACACCTGATTTAAATATAAATATTATAGTTAGTCATAGATTAATAAATGAAAATTTTTCTAGATTGTAAAAAGAAATTTTATTTTTAAAAAGTTATATTTTCATACGAGCATTTTTTTGCAATTGCAAAACTTGTTTATGTAGTTCATATATTTCATTCTTGTTTCTATTTTAAATTGTGATCTCCTTGCTTAGGTCTTCTTTCCAATTCAAAATTCTGATTTATCTACATAACTTCGTTTTTATGCTTTTCACACATAAGCTTTAATTTTAGAGCATGCTCTTCTTCTTGTATGTGAGGCTTAAAGCTTTCTATTTCAGTCTTACATTGCGTTCATTGACTTACTCTTTTTATAATATCACCTGAACTCGTATTATTCCTTCATCCTAAAATAATGGAAATAATTAAAGGTCTTTCATTTTTAACTACCTGACGGTGTGTACTTAGCAATTTAGACTTCTTTGACTTTAGCTTGTCCACAGAAAACTTTGTCCAATCGCCATGGTCAAAATTCACTACAAGCAGAATAATGAGATTGTATTTAGTACATTACAGCTTTACCTGTTAATTCGGATTCTGGATTTCAAACAAGTCTCTACTTGAATTAGTTGTATTGGAAATTAGCATTGGTGGGATAATACATTCTACTATATGAACTTGATATAAGAAATGCAGGTAAAAAAAGTAATTCAACACGATTATTTTCAGGTTCGTAAATAATTTCAATATGTTCCATATGCAATCCTTTTTAGAATGTGTGTAATTATAACCACCTAAAAATTAAGTTTTTTTATTAATTAATGACTAAGAAATCCAACTCACCCTTATCAGTTCCCACTTCTAAATTGTTGCCTGAATTATTATCCTGAACCTCTTCGTCACCTATAAAATTAAATTCAGTAGCAAGTTTTTCTCAACACTAGTTTTTTTTAGTTTTTGTACTGGAATTAGATAACGAATTCAATTATAGATTTATTTTTTTTGCAAGAGGTATCAGCTTATGCTTTTCTTCGGCATCAAAATTTGCGGATCGTTTTTTAAATTTAGAGTTGGACACAATTATCTCAGAAATAATTAAACACAATTTATTAAAGAGAAAATAGTTATATCTATTGTAAAAAGTAAGGTTAAGAAGAAAACAAAACATTAACAAGGGTCACATCTGTTTGAAACTGTATTAAGCGCTTGCGCTAATTATTGCCAACTGTTGAAACGATGCATATATACACTTAACTAAGCTAGCACCGAATGACACTTGAACAACGCATATGAAGTTAAACTTGAGCTCATCTTTAAACCAGGTTTAGTAAAGCTCAGGCTTTACTAATGTATATACAACTAGTTCTAAGTATAATGAATTAAACACTATTATAGCACTAATCTTACTGGTAATTTATTTATCTAACACATTTATATGACAAGCAAATTTATGTTTACATTATATACCAAACATTTATTAAAACTTGAGTTCAAACTAATATTGATCTCTTGCAACTGGGTTCTCCCTTATATACAATAATCTTTCGTTCAAGAAAAATACAGAGTAATCTAGAATGTGAGTCATCAAACTTTCGAGAACAACCCTACTATATTACCAAATTAATCACCATTATTATTGTTGGACAGATATGATTGTATTACAGTACCAATTAATCGCTAGACAGATGTGATTGTAATACATTACCTATGAATCATCCTTTCTTATCGTTAAACAGATATGAGATAGCTTTAATATTTTTATAGTGTTGTATATACCTCTTCATTACTGTTACAATCACATTGATGCTTAATATCATTAATTTTAACTTTGAAGCTTTATAAAAAAAAATAAATATTTTGTAATTATTAAAATCTATATTAAAATTTTTTACACATAAATTACTTACTTCATATATTTTTCTTATATTTGTAGACTTGTGCAATGAGTGGGCGAAGTTATACATATGGCGCAGCAAAACATTTGATCGATGAATGTGCAAAATCATTACTCGGTGAATGTAATTTAAAACCTGGTGATGTCGTAGCTATGTATTTACCAAATCTTCCTGAATATTTAATTGTTAGTCATGGAGTTATGTCCGCTGGTTTAATACTTACATCTGTAAATCCTCTTTTTAAATATGGTTGTATCTCGTATTCCTAAATATTCTTACTTAACAAATCATTTATTTTCAGAGGAACTACTACGACAATTTCAAAATGCCAGTGTTAAAGCAATAGTAACAATATCACTATTTTTAGAAAATACATTAAAAGTAGCCTCTCAGCTTCCTGGTTATCAAACTACAATTTGTTTGGACAGTGAAGATGATCCAATAAAAAATGTAAGGTCGCTTTCAAATTTAATTCATAACGGTAAAAAAGGAATATTGCCAAAAGTTGAGAGCCAGGGTATCGCTTTCCTGCCATATTCCAGTGGTACTACGGGTTTACCTAAAGGGGTAAAATTAACTAATTATAATTTGATTGCAAATGTGGCTCAATCAAAACATCCTGATCTTGCCAATTTAACAAAAGAAGAAAAATTTCAGAAAGGATTGACAGTTTTACCATTTTTTCATATTTATGGATATAATTCAGTGATGAATATTTCTATAGTAGAATCAATTCATATGATAACTCTTCCTAAATTTACTCCAGAGGATTACGTAAATGCTTTGGAGGAGCATCGCCCATACTTTTTACTGGTTGTTCCATCTTTATTGCTCTTCTTAGCTTCTCATCCTTTAGTAACAAGGGATCATTTAGCTTCAGTCAATGTTGTATGCTCTGGAGCTGCTTTGGCTACAGAAGAACTAACCCAAAAGTTTATGGAGAAAGCTGGAAAAGAAATTTCCGTTCGACAAGGTAAATAATAATGCTGTTAGATTGCCAAATATTTTTAAAAAATTTTTTAGGCTACGGTTTAACTGAAACTTCTCCAGTGCTTACTATGACACCTCGATCTATAACACGAAACAAAAAAAGTTCTACGGGTGTTCTTTTGCCAAACACTGAAGCAAAGATAATTGATTTAGCCACTTCTGAATTGCAAGGGCCAAATCAAATGGGAGAATTATGTGCGAGAGGACCGCAGGTACCTGAAATTACTAGATTAATAACAGTGAGAATTACAAAATATATTTTAAGGTTATGGCAGGTTATTTAAATAATGAGAAAGCTACAAAAGACACTATTACTGAAGATGGTTGGCTACATACTGGCGATGTTGGTTATTATGATGAAGATGGATATTTCTACATTGTTGATCGATGTAAGGATTTAATTAAAGTAAAAGGAAATCAGGTAAGCATTTAGATTAGGAAACGATTTTCTATACAAGCAGGTTAGTTTCAAATATATATAAATATTCTTAATCCATTTTATTCCTAGTTACTCAAGTTTTTATAAATATTTAAGATTTTGTAGGTTGGTATAAAAAATATGTTTGCTTCTTAAATATTTTGAATTGCCTTAGAGCACTTAAGCTCTAATTTATGACCTTCAGAGCCGGTTGTACAATACAGGCTTAAGAGTAATTGAATGTTAAGTTTGAGCTTAAACAGAATGCAAAACAAAATTGCATTCTACAATACCGGTTTAAGACATAAACTTGGTTTGTAGATAAACCTCCAATGTTGATGGCTTAATGCAAGCTTTAGCTTAACCATATCCTACCTTAATCCAAAAATTTTAATAACACCTTCTTTATCCTTTTATTAATATACCTTTATTGACATAGTGTGAAGAATATTTAATGAATGAGGAGAAATTTATTGAATTAATTGTTTTGATAGAACCTCGAAAAGAACTTTCCTTAAATGGACTGATATGTAGAATTTGTAAGAAGGTTTTGACTTTCAAAGAATGCTTGCACTTTCTTATTGAATATGATAAGAATTGAAATTTCATCTTCTATTATGGTGCTATTAAATTCAAGTAACAAGCCCTTCCCAATAGTTTTTTTTTTAGTTTTACAAATTCGTTTTTTTTTGCTCTTGTTCGGCATCAACATTGGCAGATCGTGTCTTAAATTTAGCTTTCGACATAATTAAACACAATTGTAATATGTTGCATTACACTAACATAAAATTAGAAGCAAAAGAAAGAAAAGTTAATCGTGGACAACCTTGTTATTGAAACACCTTGTATGATTTTAATTTTCATGCAGAATAATGTTTAAAAACACCACATGCAATTAAACCTATATTTATATTCAAATCATAAACAGAAAATCACAAAGATAATTGTTCGGATGAATACATATTCGAACGCAAATCAACAATTGTAAATTATTTTAAACCACAAGAATGTAATCAAACCAATTATAATCATAAAGTTTTATAGTAGAAGCACATTATGTTTTAAAGTAAGCTTTAGATTGACAAAATAATGGTGAACTCATTAAGATGCAGCCCGAATATGAGTTTTAGAAAGTTAGCTTTAATAAATTCCATGCAACATAACATAGTTTTTAATAGACGTAGTTTCAATTACTACAAAAGTAAACCACAGACATACTTGTATAGAATGCAACAAATAAGAAGCTGCGCAATGAGAATACATAAGTGTAGGGTTACAAAGATGACATAATCTTTTCATACAATGGACTACAATGTAATTATTTTAGATGGCTTCGGACATAGAAATAACATATACACTTATGAAAGTTACATGATAACATGTATTTCCCATATGTCATTTGCCATAGAAAATTGTGCAATAACATGGAAAATCACTAACAACATACAAAGTAGAAGCGGGATTAAAGGCCAATGATTATATCCGATTGAGATTTGAACTAAGTTTTTGGGGAACCAGTAATAGTTAACATCAACTTGTAGTGAGATGCGCTAATACATGCAGTCGGACTTGACCACGAGGGGGACGATTGATATGAGGTTCAGTTAGATGTATCCTTGAATGTAACACAGCTGCAGGGAACATTAAAATGGATGTCTTGTAGAAACAACAAAAACATGGCATGCAATATATCTGAACTTATCTCCAGTGAAGCAAGATATTTTCCGTACATCTGAGTGTGCAGTTATTATCATTGTGACCGTTTAAAAGGGGTGGATATTTGAATAGTTCAAGTTCATCCCGCAATTAAGTTTGAATTCTGGGTTGTGTTATAGCTGTCAATTGGAAAATAGAAAGTTGGTATGGTGTGAACATTCTGAACCTTATAGTAAGTGAATCAAACTGAAAGTAATACTATAGGCTTGTTTATGATTCGGTATAATTTATATGTGATTGTGGACGTAAATATGTTTAATGTTTTACAACGTAGGACATTAATTGAACATCGCAGTGATTAATTTTTATTGATTAATGATTTAGCAACAAGGCAGATGGTGATTAAATTAAAGGATAATATTATTAGTTTAAAATATTAAGAAATACGTAGGCATTGGAAGTAACATATTTTGGAAACGACAACGAAAATATACAGAAGAAGTGGGGATTTAACTTTTTTGTTTTTTATGAATGGTATTGCCAATAAATTGGAATTTATGAATGTTGTATAATTAAATATGAAAGTAGGAAAATTTTGGAGTAGCAGATAGTTTTGTTGATGGCTTAGATTTAATGCTTTTCTTTAGGATATTTTCATTTTAGTAATATCTTGCCAGATTCTTCAACAGTCACGCCCCCCCCCCCTTATATACATACAAAAAACGAAAACCCGAGACTTCCTACATAACCTCGACAATATAACTCATGATAAATCTCAAAAACTCGATATACAAGCAGTATATTCACACGAGAACAGAACCCAAGTATAAATATTACAAAGACTTAAAGAATTACATTATATGACTCTGGCAATGTGGTGTATTTTAGATATGTGTCAGTCCAACTTAAAAATAGAATTCAAACCTTGCAAAACGTTTGCTTTAGATTCGCATTTGGCATGTAACGCCAAGATCATATCATGCTTTACTACAACTTTAAAGAAATACTAAAATACAATAAAAGATCAGAGCTGTTATTGATAACTTTCATCCGCAGAATTTTTATAAACAAAGACTCCATCATACGTACTTTAATTTAAGGTTAATAGTCAATTTCACCACACCAACACGGCCAAGTTTCAAAGTTACTTTGCATGTTGTCCCCATCTATCGTAAACAAATATAGGGCCTTAAAGAACTACAAGCCATCGACATTTTCCAAAAGGTTAAAGTCTTTATTAATCAGTGGACAATCCACTACCTGCAGTACCTAATATATTTATACACAAATTCATATTAACTTACTATCTAGCGATAGTGATTATATTTAAGTACTTTTGTATTCTGGTCAGCATGGGCGGCAATTAAAAATCAGCATTATTGAATAGAGATGTGTACCTGAACTCGAACTGATTTTTTGCACTAGGTCCAAAATGTCCGTCTAATGGAACTGATCCTCACCAAACTAACGAGTCCTAGTTTCAGTGTTTTTTGCAGTCCTTATTATACTTGCATATTAATCAGGTATGTAAATAGGATTTGACCGTTGCCGGTTATAAAAAAATTTTGTCTGATCGTTTTAATATTTAAGCTACAAACAGCATATGCATACATGGCTATTATAAATTTCTTCTTATTTTGACCTGAACAATTATCAGAATACAACACTATATTTATATCATCTCGAATTTGTCCTTCCATTGTTTGAAAATACTTATGGAGGAATGTACTTATTTCGTTGGTTCCACGATGTGCTTCACCCTCATGCCATAAAAGCAAGTGCACTTACGACTTTTTATGTCATACAATGTAAAATTTAATATATTTAATTTTGACACAATAAAATTTTGAGGTCTCTCCATTTGGACATGGCAACACTGCTTACAAATCAAACACGATTACGTTTGTTACATCGTCACTATTATTTTTATCTTTGTCCTTTTCTTTCCTACTTAGTTCTTTTTGTTTAATGTGATTATTGTATATATCCACCAAGTCTTGTTTTTGCTCATCTGTCGAATTTTTATATTGTAAGCACAATTCGCATTGATCCTTTTTTGGCATGTGAAATGTCAAATTAAACTCTTCACTGAAAAGTTTACTATACATAACATAGTTAGCAGGTCATAAGTTTCGTTCTTTGCAAATTTCTGTATAATCTCTATGAAAATCTGCATTGTCCTGCTGCCATCAATGTATTCCCTACTGAAGTGGAACCGACAATAATGGCTTTCTATACGAGGTATAGAATTTATGTGACCTCTGACACTATTCTTTATCAGTTTACTTACCCGCATGTGATTCCCATGCTTTCCTCTTTTGTCACTCTCAATTACCTTGCCACTTTCACAAATTAATTGTTTGTTTAAAATTGTACTTATTACTTATTATGATTTATGGCTAAAGTTGCCATAAAAAGATGCTTGCACACACGAACTTCTTTATGGTCAATTAAAAAATAGTATGCATTGTTTAGTCGCCTTGGATGTTTTACATTGAAGTATTTATATTTTGATTTAATAGTTTTCATGTTAAAAGAAATAAACCCTCATTGTTTTTCAATGTTATTCAATTTCCAATAGTCATTAAAGATTGTAGTTCGTTGTTCCTCTGTAATTTTCTCCGAGCATTTCAATTTGCATTTTAAACCACATGGAGGTAACAGAATCTTTGCAGAACGGGTGATCTTGCCTTAGTTTTAGTGCCATCTTTTCGTACAATGCCTGTTGAAATATAGCTTTAACCAGTGTTTCGCATACTTTTTACTACATTTTTTTCCACGAATGAACATTCTTCTTTCGTTTTTTGCCTGTCTTTTGTTTCACATGGATCTGTTACTTTTCGCTTTTTATTTTCATACAATCTTTTTCTTCTCCACCATCTCCATAAGAAGAGTCATCGGAAAGTGGTAACTCATAAACAGGATCTGTAACGCTGTCATTTGACCGATAAGGAGATTTTCTGGAACTATCGGATGTTTTACCATTAGATGATGTATCAGAATCAGAATTGGGTGATTTGGAAGTAGATGTTGAATCAGCATCTCATGCAATTTTATCAACATTGTAAGAAGTTGTTGCTGGACAGCTGTTTACTAATTTTTGCTCTAAAAGAGAAAGGTAGAAGTTGCATAATGTGGAATATTTCTAAGATTTGTTTTAATGTTTTTCAATACGTTGTCAAGATCATTTTCAACGAGACTGCTAGTAGAACAACTATCTATTATGTTGGTAATTCCTGTTATGGTAATATAATCCTGTATGTCCGAGAGCGAGTAGACGCTTATCATTTTAGGGACCAACTGCTGTATTCTATATAAAAAGAGGTTCTTACTGGTTGCTGTTACAGATATAATCTCAAGATTAGGAGCTGTGTACTCGGCTTGGTCAGGAGCGCACACTTCAAACATCACATAGTTCTGAGAAGTTTGTGAAGGATTCTTAACCAAGTCCAACATACGTTGCGTCGTATTTGTATACATGGCTATTGTCTATAGAGAGAACTAATATTAAGCGTGCTTAAAAGACTTTTTAAAGCAAGAATGCAACTTCTTGATGTAACTAATACTAGTTAATAAATTTCAGTGCAAGAGTGTTACATCTTACACAAAACGATAGCATTAATTAGACAAAATACTCAGACTTTTTTGTGGAATACAGGTATAAATACAAATACAACTCTTTAAATAAATTTACTGGTAGTGTTAGAGTTACATTTCATTTTGTCACTCTATTGCACATAAAAGCTAATTACGCAGATACTTACTTATACCGACAGCATGTTATATCACTAAATATCACTATATTATTGATAAAATGAGACTTTATATACGTTATAAACAAAAATGTATCATAATTCACTGCAAACAATTAATCTGTCTGTCTAGAAGTATGGTGCATACTAAGATGTATCAGTCTATTAGCGTGCCAACCGCCTGAAGTCGTCGTAGGCAAAGATTTAAAACTGCCATCTCTTAAAAAACTAGTGCAAACTCAGTTGCAACATTCTTCCTATTTAAAGTTCATACAATTCTAAGTCTACTATCATTATAGAATAAAAAACCGCCATTTTTCAAGATGTAACTCTTTTCCTCCGGATGAACGACATGTATGGGGTTTTCTTTGCATTGCAACTATTTAACCTTGAATTTAATTTATTTATCTAAAAATTGTAAAAAGTTCTTCTATATTTAAGATGCATGTTAATGAATTCACTGTTATTTGATCAGAATTCTCGAGCTTCCTTAAAATGATGTGCTTTCACTAAGAAAATTTACTAAAATAAATATTTTGTTTACCTCTTTTGTGGTTAAAAATAATTTCTTACTCAAAGTTCTATCCTATTATTCATTTAACAGAGATAAAACCATGCTTTTGTGGTTTTTAAGTTTGTAGGTTTAATAGAACTAGCAATTTTATTAAAACAGGTTGCTTACTGAACACTTCATCATCATTAGGTCTTCAGTCCTGGAACTGGTTAGACGCGTACCATCATTGTTTCCTATTCTGAACTAACCTACAGATTTTCCTGAAGTTTGCACAGTCTGCATCTATCACTATTTGATCTAGGTCTACATCTACCTCTTTTTTCCTATCTCTGCTTGTAATATATCCCATACTATTCCCCAGAAATGCCTTAGAACGTATTCTGCCCTTCTATTTCTCTTTTTCGCCAGGTATTCCTTGTTCCCCTACTATTTCTATAACCTATTTGTTATTATCTTTGTCAGTCCATGCTATCGTCCTCATACATCTGAAGCACAGCATTTCAAAAGGCTGCTACCGTTTTCTGTCTGCGTTTCAAACTGCCCGTATGGTAGGCATACTGTGCTGTGCTCCACACACATATGCTTTCAACAATTTTCTTCTTGTTCTATGTTAGTTACCTTTCCTCATAGGCACCGTTCCTTCTTGTTAGATGCAGTTCGGTCACCTTCTATTTTTTTACAGTTATTTACCCTATTTCTCTGACTTTCAGTGGTTGTGAAGGGAGGTAAGCAGCCTGTGGCTGCCAAGTTCCCCCAACACTTAACCATTTACCGATTTAATATATTTCGCAATATATCTTTTCGCACAGTCAACATTAGTTGCAGATATTTCGCACCCAACAACTAGTTGTTTATACTAATCATCAGATTTATCTGCGCTTATTTTTTCGTCATTAGGTTTTCTGTCTCAAACCTGCACTTATTTATGTTCTGAGCTAGCCTACATAGTTCCCTGAAATTCTCACACAGCATGTGTATACAGCTCGTTCCCCTTCTATTGTTTTCTAATTTTATGCCCTATTTCACCGGGATTCAGTGAAAGTGGTTAAGCAACCTGTGGCTACCAAGATCCCCCAACACTTAGACGTTTGCCGAAATAATGGTTTTCCAGTAAATCCTTTCACACAGTTAACATTATTCGAGAATATTGCCCATCCAATTCTTGTAGTTACTTATAATAATCATCATGTCTAAGCACAGTTATTTTTTCGTCATTATATATCCATCTTGGGATTGGTTGGATGCGTACCTCCATTGATTTCTCTTCTGAGCTAGCCTACACATTTCCCTGAAACCCCTACAGCCTACATCTTTTACTATCTGTGTGCAGTAGTCTAACCTAGGTCTGCCTCTTCTTCACGTTTTTCCTATCTCTGCTTCTAATATATTCCGCACTATTCCCTCATGCCGTAGTATGTGGCCTATCATCCTATCTCTCTTATTTTTTACCGTTTTCCACATATTTCTTTCTTCCCCTACCATTTTTAGTACCTCTTCGTTCTTAACTTTGTCTGTCCATGATATATATCTTCATCATACGTCTGTAGCACCACATTTCAAAGGCTTCTACCTTTTTCTTGTCCGCTTCTCCTACTGTCCAGGCTTCACAGCCGTACAGTGCTGTGCCTCACACATATGTTTTATGTAATCTTTTCCTTGTTTCTATGTTTGTGGCCTTTGAGCACAGTAGTTGCTTTTTCTTGTTAAATGTAGCACAACCTTGTGCTAATCTTTGTTTTATATCTTTTGTGCTTTTCCCATCTTGCGTTATTTGGCTTCCTAGGTAGCAGAAATCCTTAACCTCTTGTAAGTTCGTGTTACATACTTATATTCTTGTTTTTGATTTATTTTCCCCACCTTTGCATACTAGAACTTTAGTTTTAGTTTTGTTAATTTTCATACCGTATCTCTCTGTTAGAACCGTTTCCATTTCATTAAGAGCAGCTTCTAACTCTTCCTTGCTAGACGCTAATACCGCTATATCATCTGCAAATCTAAGCACATCAATTTTTTGTCTCTGCATAGTAATTCCAAATGTCTTCCTGCATTTGACAGTATTCGTTGCCTCTTCTATGTACAAGTTAAAAATCAATGTGGATAGGGCACATCCCTGTCTCACCCCTTTCCTAATGTTTACTTCTCTACGTTCCTGCTCTAATTCTATTACTGCTGTTTGCTCTTTGTATAAGCTATGTACTATTCGTCTATCCCTATAACTCATTCCAATCTTTTTGAGTATTTCAAACATTTTTTTCCATTTTACATTGTCAAATGCTTTTTCCAGATCTACAAACCATATATACACGCTTTCCCCTTTTTCTATTGTTTTCTCCATTATCACTCTCAGAGCTAAAATAGCCTCCTGTGTTCCCCTGTTTCGCCTAAACCCAAATTGGTATTCTCCTAGTATTTCTTCAACCCGCTTTTCCATTCGTCTTTGCACAAATCTAGTTAATATTTTTGACACGTGTGCTGTCAAACTAATTTTTCGAAAATTTCACATCTATCCGTGCCTTTTTGTTGTATAGTTACTATGATGCTACGTTTGAAATCTTTGGGTACCTCGCCTGTCTCATACATATAGCTTACAAGTTGGAAGAGACGTTCTGTTACTGCTTGTCCAGCGGCTTTTAGAGTTTCTGCTTGCACCTTATCTGTACCCGGCGCCTTACCATTTTTCAGACTCTTTAATGCTAATTCAAACTCGTCTCGAAGTATAGGATATCCCAAGTCATCATTTTCAATGTCTGATTCCTGTTCTATTGCAGTTAGTTCCTCTCTTGTATACAGGGTGTTTTTTTTAAGTGGGAGGTCAACTGTATATGGAAGACTATTGGTAGAAGGAAGCTGAAAATTTGCACTAGGAGGTTATCGAATGTGCCCTACACGTCTAAAATAATTTCGATACTTTAGCACTTTCCGTTATACCGGAAGTCGGTATTACTATCGTTATTTTAAATAGAACGCCCTGTATATTTATGCATTTTCGAATTCCTTGTCGAATTTTATGTGAACTTTTATAACACAACCATACCTCTATCTAATGCCGTTTTCGAGATATTTTGACTTTTAGTAGATTTTTGACATTTGCACGCAGTCACATAAATTGGAATAACTAGAAAGTGAACGAACTTGCAAAATTGTTTTTTTGCAATCATATTAATAATACTTGATATTATTTCTACGTGCAAAGAAAATCTGATTGCAATGTACAGGGTGCTAGAAAATTCATTTTATAATTTGACTAATAAAATGTCAAATATTCCGTTTCTTTTAAATGGAACCTACTATATTTTGTTATATTAATCGATTCTATGGAAAAAAATACCTTAGGTATGTAATTACAACCATTCATTTATCGTAAGCCGTTTTTGAGTTATTTGCATTAAAAGAGAAAATGCACTAGTTCAGTAACATAATAACATTTGCTACTATCAAGCAGCTTTTGTCCGATACATTAACAAAAGAATAATTGGTTATTTTTCGAAACGTCAAATGTAGATAATTCTACGCAGGTTGCAATTCCTGTACTCTAGTTATTTGTAATGGCTAATCAAAACTTTACAAATCAAGATTATCTCGAAATGATAATTATTTATGGCGAATGCAACAGAATTCTTCAGAGAACTTGCGATGTCTTTCATCAAAAATTTCCTGAAAAGCCAGCGCCGAATGTTAGGCTTCTTAAAACTATTCTTCAAAACTGTGCGAATAATGGATTATTTATTACAAAGAAGAACAGGACCAGCACCGTGACGGAGGAAGTAATTGGAGTTACTAATGTAGTGGCATATTTTCATGCAGCAGAGCTTCACTAAATAATGCTGTGCAGGATATAGGAATGAGCCGTAGTTCCATATACAATATTTTGAAGGCAAATAATTTTAAAAGTTGGTCACTTTATCCTGTTCAGCACCTTAAGGAAACCGATTTCGAAAGAAGGATGTTGTTTTGCGAATTTGTATTACTTAGAACGCAAGAGAATGAACAGTTTTTGAAAAATATTATTTGGAGCGATGAAGCAAAGTTTACGAAAACGGAGTGTTTAACCGACATAATTCACACCATTGTTCCACAGAAAATCCTCACCAAGCATACATAACAAATTTTCAGGAAAGATGGTTTTTTAACGTTTATTGTGCTATTAGAAATTCGCGAATTGTATGTGTAGTGTTTTACCAGGAAAATTTAAACGGTAAAGTACATATTGTTTTAGTAATTCTTTTTCTTCTCGATGAACACTTTTTACAGGGGAACGATATTTAGAAATTGTGCGTGGAGAAATTGTAGCATATTTAAACAACCTCCCACCTAATGAAGTACGCAAAATATTTTACCAGCACGATGGTGCTACTGCGCACAATGTAAACGTTGTAACCGAGTACTTACATGCCTTGTTTGAAGACCAATTTATAGCTAATATCGGACCTCACTTATGGCCACCCCGATCATCCGATCTCACTCCTTGGATTTTTTTCTATGGGTTATGTAAAAGATACGGTCTTCTCCTACTACTGAAGAAGATTGCAAAAGACGAGTATTAAATGCTCTAAATTCTTTAACTCCAGAGCAAATACAAAAGGCACAAATGAAGAGTTTAAAAGACACATTTTAAAATGCTTGGATCATAATGACCGCCAAATAGAACATTTATAAACAACCTCTTATGTTTTTATTTATTTTTCTTTAGGTAAAATATTGTTAGATGAAATACATTGTTCAATGTTTGTGTAGCTTTTAAACATTATTTTTCAAAAAATGTTCCTGCGCTGCCATTTTTGGCAACTAAAATGTGCAAAAGCATATCCTGCTTTCTAAGTACAAAGATACTAGTTCCGTAGAATTGATTATTATAACAGAATATTTGATGAAAAATATCGCCAGTTCTTCGAAGAAATCTATTATATTCACCATAAATAATTATCATTTCGAGAGAATCTTGATTTGTAAAGTTTCGATTAACCCTCATAAATAACTAGAGTACAGGAATTGCAACCTGCGTAGAATTATCTACATTTGACGTTTCGTAAAGTAACCAATTATTCTTTTGTTAATGTATCGGACAAAAGCTACTTGATAGTAGCAAATGTTATTATGTTACTGAACTAGCGCATTTTCTCTTTTAATGCAAATAACTCAAAAACGGCTTACAATAAATGGATTGTTGTAATTACATACCTAAGGTAATTTTTTCCATAGAATTGATTAAACAAAATATGGTAGGTTCCATTAAAAAAAAAAACTGAATATTTGACATTTTATTAGTCAAATTATAAAATGAAATTTCTAGCACCCTGTACATTGCAATCAGATTTTCTTTGCACGTAGAAATAACATCAAGTATTATTAATGTGATTGGAAAAAAACAGTTTTGTAAGTTCGTTCACTTTCTAGTTATTCCAATATATGTGACTGCGTGCAAATGTCAAAAATCTACTAAAAGTCAAAATATCTCGAAAACGGCATTAGATAAAGGTATGGTTGTGTTATAAAGTTCACAAAAAATTCGACAAGGAATTCAAAAATGCATAAATATACAGGGTGTTCTATTTAAAATAACAATAGTAATACCGACTTCCGGTATAACCGGAAGTGCTAACGTATCGAAACTATTTTAAACGTGTAGGGCACATTCAATAACCTCTTAGTGCAAATTTTCAGCTTCCTTGTACTATTGGTCTTCCATATACAGGTGACCTCCCACTTAAAAAAAACACCCTGTATAAATTCCCTATATATTCTTGCCATCTACCCACTTTCTCTACATTTTCTATAATGACGTTTCGTTGTGCGTCCCTTATATTTTTGCTATACGGTTTTATATCCCTAAAATTCATTCTAATTAATTTGTATGGTTCGTCTGCCTTTCCTATTTCCATCTTCGTTTGTACCTCTTTGCACTTTTCATCAATCCATTGTTTTTTAGCTTTCCTGCATTTTCGAATAATTTTCTATTTTATGGCTTCGTATATCTGTTTTCCTGTTTCGTCTGATTTATTTTTGTATTTTCGTCTTTCTTCTATTAAATTCAGGATATCCTTTGTTATCCATGGTTTCTTATTTTCTTTCTGTGTATACCCCAGAATATCTCTGGCCGATATGTCTAGGCTGGATATAATGTTATTCCATCCTGTTTCTACTTCCTTAGTATCAGATATTTTCCCGATATCTTTGAGAATTTATTTGACTTTTTTTCAAATCTTTCTTGAATATCTTTTTCTTTTAGTTTCTCTAAGTCCAAGTGCCTTTTTCCGTTTCTTTTTTTCACATTCTTAAATTTAAGTGCGGCCTTCATAATTACGATGTTGTGGTCAGTGTCCATATCTGCTTCTGTGTAGCTTCTTTTTGTTGCGGTACACTTTTAACAATTACAAAATTTAACGGCACACTAACAATAAAATAGTTTAAAGTAAGTATAAAAGTACATACAAAATAATTTTTATTGTTTGCATTTCTAAAATTTGACAGCACACTTCACGAATTTGGGGGCACACAAAAGTGCCGTGGCACAGTGGTTGAGAATCGCTGTGCTACAGCCTTTTATTTGATTCCTAAACTGTTGTCTAATAAGAATGTATTCTATTTGATATTTTCCTATATCCCCTAGCATCTTCCACGTGTATCCGTCTTCTAGCATGATGTTGAAATAATGTGTTTGTGATGGTTAAATTGTTTTGTTTCAAAATTTTACCAACCTATTTCCTCTGGTGTTTCTCGTGCCTAAATCTAATAAACCTACTGTCGCTGCTTCGCTACCCTCACCTACCACTGCATTAAAATCCCCCGTAATTATTAAATTTTCATGTCCTTTTACATATCTTAGTATGTCCTCAATATCTTTGTAAATCGCTTCAACCTCTTCCTCACAGTGGTTGGAGGCGGGCATGTATACTTGTATTATTATTGAATTTACCGGTTTAGATTCTAATCTAACCATGAGTACTCTATCGTTCTTTTGTAAGTAGTTTTCTTCACAGTGCCCTATCTTTTTTTGCATAACTATCCCCACACCAGAATTTCCTTCCTCTGATCCTGTATGAATTACCCTAAAGTCTCCACTTCAAAAATTCCCCGCCTCTGGCCATCGAACTTCGCTGATCCCTACTATGTCTAGTGCTAATCTTTTTAAGTCCTCTAGCTAACCTACTTGCTTCGTACTTCTGACATTTCACGCTGCGACTCGCAAAATGTCGCCGAATCTTTTTCTAAATTTCCGATCACGTTCTCCGAAGTAGTCCCCTCCTGGAGATTCAAATGGGGGGACTATTTTACCCCGGGAATCTTTTACCTCAGAGGATGCCATCATTTTAAATACAATTTTAGTACGCTTTGTACTTGGGAGGAAATGTGGTAGTTTCCCGTTGCCTTCCACATTACGGTAGTGTATCCTAGAATGCCATACCGATCCCTACGGTCTCTGCTAATCTAAGTACCGAAAGAGCCGCTGCCCTCTTTCAGGGACCTATCTTAGTCTGGTTCTTCACTAAAGGCCCTACTAATTTAGTTGAACCTGTAGTTTGGCTCTTTAAATTGCTGGAATGCGGAAGCCATTCCACCTGTTCCAGTAATCTAGAACTTCGTCAAGGTGCAGGTCTATTCGGAATGGATATGAAGTATATAAAACTTTAAATAAATGGTTAATAAAGATAATGTTCTCAGTAACAGACTTGACAAATAAAAGCATCTATTGTCGCATTTTTGGAACCAAAAATGTATTGCATTAGCACTCATAAATTTTTAATGCGGTATATAAGTTTATTATTATTATTATCCACAATTAAGACACTTTTTAATAACAACTTTGATAAACAAATATTTCACATTCTTAGATTTAAGTGTGGCCTTCATAATTACGATGTTGTGGTCAGTATCTATATCTGCTTCTGGGTAGCTTCTAAAGTCTTTTACTTGATTCCTAAACCGTTGTCTAACAAGAATGTAATCTATTTGATATCTTCCTATATCGCCTGGCATCTTCCACGTATATCGTCTTCTAGCATGATGTTGAAATAATATGTTTGTGATGATTAAATTGTTCTTGTCGCATAATTCTACTAGTCTATTTCCCCTGCCGTTTCTCGTGCCTAAACCAAATAAACCTACTACCGCTCCTTCCCTACCCTCACCTACCACTGCATTAAAATCTCCTGTAATTATTAAATTTTCATGTCCTTTTACGTATCTTAATATGTCTTCGATATCTTTGTAGATGGCTTCTACCTCTCCGTCACTGTAGCTAGAGGTGGGCATGTATACTTGTATTATTACTGTGTTTACCGGTTTAGATTCTAATCTAACCATGAGTACTCTTTCGTTCTTTTGTAAGTAATCTTTTTCCGCATAACTATCCCCACACCTAAATTTCCTTCCTCTGCTCCTGTATGAATTACCCTGAAGTCTCCACTCGAAAAATCTCCCGCCTCTGGCCACCGAACTTCGCTGACCCCTACTATGTCTAGTGATAACCTATTCATTTCAATTTTTAGGTTCTCTAGCTTACCTACTTGCTTCATACTTCTAACATTCCACGCTCCGACTCGCAGAATGTTCCCGACTCAAATTTTTAACTTTCCGATCGCATCCTCCGAAGTAGACCCCACCCGGAGATCCGAATGGGGGACTATTTTAACTCCGGAATCTTTTATCCCAGAGAATGCCATCATGTTTGTTACAATTTAAGTACGCTCTGTACTTGGGAGATAATGTAGTGGTTTCCTGTTGCCTTCCACATCGCGGTAGTGTTTTAGACTGTCATACCGACCCCTATGGTATCTGCCAATCTAAGTACCGAAAGAGCCGGTGCCCTCTTTCGGGGACCTGTCTTAATCTGGTTCCTCACTAACGACCCTACTACTTTGGTTGGACCTGTAGTTTGGCTCTTTAGCTCATTAGAACACGCAAGCCATTTCACCTGTTCTAGTAATTTAGAACTTCGGCAAGGTGCAGGTCCATTTGAAATGGACTGAACACTTACTATACATGAAATCAGAATTATACAGGGTGCTTCAGTATTAATTTGTCCATTCAAGGTTAATTTTCCTTTTTTTAATCAGGTTTTTATTTACTGTAACGCCCACGCATTACATACAGAAGAAAAGGACCGACTCAGTTAAAACTACTCTCTTTCTCTCTATACCATGGCCCAATTTCGATACTCACCATTAGTATCTTGGTTATTAAAAGACAGAGCAGCAGTTAAATGGGAAATGTTCTGCAGAATTCAATACTCGTGACTAATCTTATTTTCAATTTGACCTATAGCATTTTAATTTTTAAAATATTTTAAAAAATCTAAAATTTTTTCCGATTTCATTATTCCTCAATTACTCCATAATGCTTAATATAATCTTTCTGGTTTTATATTATTGAGATACTTCTTTAGGACAAATTATTTGATATAAACAGCAACCCCCAATTGTCATTTGTTTTTAAGTTATTAGCGCTGTTTTGTTTTTCATATGGCGGCCATATTATAACAGTTCGGGGTGCTCGCAATACAATGACAACGAGTAAGGGGGGATTTCAAATTGAATTCTAATTTACAACTAAAATCGCTAGTGAGGTAAGCAAGGTAAATGCTTACCGGACAGTCGGAGCAAACAGCTTCAATGTACCATGAGCTAACCCAGTACCGAGGCGGGGGGGTGGGGTAAAACATCAACCAAACTTCTTACCAAAAATGAGTGCCACCTAAAACTCTACCAGCTGGGCTCCGACGGAACTGAGATAGGAAATTCCACATGGTCACAAATAATACCCACACAGCATAAAATCCAGCTAACATACGTTGACACACAGTAATGTAAACCTCATAGCCAATCGATACGTTTACTATACAATAATAAATCAAGTTAATAACAATAAACACATACACTATAGTTTAATTAATAACTGGACCGACCCACTTGTTATGGTGCAACTCTAACGATACATATACCAATACATCGATTGATTAATTCGAATTTTACTTTAAAATAAAATATTAACACAGCCAACATAAATTTGTGACCATACGGCCAATTTAAAAAGACTATTACGCAAATAAGGGGTTGCACTAGGATCCTAGTAGGATAGCCCTTAAGTACCGAGGGTATCTGCAATAATACCTGTAATAATAATAGGCGGGTCGTTGGCTTAGTTTTACATACTCTATTAAGTATTGTGAATATGCAATGTTCAACAGCCTAAATTAGAACCAAACCCTATTATAATTGTATGGACACTGCAACCCTAAACCCAATAATATTACAATGTAATTCACCAGCATGCAAAACAACCAAACGGTTGCAATGATAAAATAGATATGGAACGCACTCACCAACTGCTGATGCGTGGATGGCGATGTTCCAACTCAAATGGCGCGTGCAGGTAGAATATCGCTACCAACTATATTCGTATGGGTCCACTGGATCCTTACTTGTAAACATCTCATTTTAATTACAGATGCCACATCTAGAATTCGAAATTCAACATACAGTTTACAACGGTACTTGTACCTAGAATAGCAGAACATAGAACAAAAACGTAGAACATAGATCTAGAACTGGAACTAAAACATAGGACGTAGAACTAGAACCCTAAAATATAATCCCATAACTTCAGTCAGTAAAATCGCGGCTTACTTACCGATCCAAAATCGGGTTCAATGCACAAACAAACAAAATGTGTAACAGGCGGTTACCAGATAGCAGTCGAGGACTCAACTTCAGATGAATCACTGTAATCCCAATTAGGCAATAAGGAAAATTATATTATATCACCTCAGAATGATTTCCGTTCAAATTAATTCGCTAAAATCCCTTCAACGAAGGTGGGCATATATACCAACCCAAAGCGTAAATTAAAAGTGTACGATTCAAATTAAATATCATGTGGAAATGATACCACTAAAGCTGGTTTGCAAATTCGTACCTGATAACGCGGTGCGCTATCAATATTGAAGCATGTACACTCTAATATGGAAAGAATTAACTATTTAATACACTGCTAAAACGCGAAAGTTGTAGTGAAAATTTCAACCGTAACAATATGGTATTTGGGTTTGTTAGATAGTTCCTAAAAAGTGCTTTTCAACAATGTATAAAATATCTAAAATTTTTAGTTATAAGGAAATATTAATAAAAATGTAAATTAATCTTTAATATGAAATTACTAGGTTATGAAATTAAGCACCAATTACAAATGAAAGTGAAAATATATTCTAAGTAGTACTGTAAAATAAAGAAACGATAAAAAATCATAGAAATAAAAACTAAAGAAACAGTACTTCAAGTTCACCTCCTTTGTCTTCAACGATACGTATTACAACCAACCTTCTGGGCTAGCTATGGGAAAGCTCTCCTTTGCCCATATTAGCCGAACTGTACATGGATGAACCAGAAATCTTTTATTCCTCACAATTCTGAAATTCTAGGGTAGTTTCGCTATGTTGACAACTGTCTGGTTTTAATAGATGGTAGCAACGATATACCCTATTCACGTTAAATATGGGATGACGTCATAATTTAAATAAATGCTGCATTGTCATGGTTAAGTTAGTTTATGTGTATTTCCTGATCAGAGTAACCATTTCTTGAGCGCACGAATCCAAATGTTTAGGCATTCTAAATATTAAATTCTCGAAACTTGCAATGTATAAAGTGTTTTAGTTCTGAAAAAAACTTTTATTTAGCAAATATAAAGCACAAATGATTTACTACAAAACTAAACAATGACAATAAAATGAGAAATGTCAGAGTAATAGAAGTAAAAAATGTTGCAACACCGAACAGAACTGCAAACTGCTACACACTAAATCCTAATATCATTAAACCTACTTTCATAGTTATGTTCACATTTTACAATCGCTAGCACTTTATTACTGTTTATGATGTCATCCCATATTTAACGTGAATAGGGGATACCACTCTCTCTCTCTCTCTGTTTTACATAAAATCAAATCCATCAACCCTCAATTTAATCTTCACCATTGAATTTGAGAATAACACTTTAAACGACTTAGATTTAACTATAAAGAAAACCACTGCCCATATGTTTTGACTTCTTCCTTTTCAAGAAAAAAACTCAGACCAATCATGTCATTACAGCCAATTATATTCACCCTTTGGCAACATGAGCTAGATGTTTTCAACACCTATATGGGAGTCGGAATTTCAAAAAGAAGTCAACATACTTAAATATATTGCTACAAAAAAGTTTACGATCCCAATATTATTGAGAAATTGATTAAAAAATTTAAATTCAAAAAGAAAAAAGCTAAAGCGTCTTTATTTACTTCTGCCAACCCCAACATAAAATTTGTTTCCGTTCCTTTTATTGATCAACATTTCAATTGTAAAATACACATTCGCATTGCTTATAAAACATCTAATTCTCCTCAGTTTCCCTTGTCAACAACAGATATCATACCTATTACTTCTAAAAAATGAAGAAACATTTAAATCCACCTTCCCAATCAGTATTTGGTTTTCACATTCAATTTAATATCCATTCGTTCAACCTGTATAATAATAGTAAACTTATTCATCATAGCACGTCCAATCATTTTACCCGTCTACAACTGTCCGAAGATTTATAAACACAAGAAGTATCTAAAAATCCATCCAATTTAAATGTCCAAATTTGTATAAACAAAAAGTATTTCCCGCTTTGTAAAAGATTTTAATAACTGGTTGACATCATTTTGTCACCCTTGCCGGTTTTCTTCGATAGTCCACACTACTCAGTTATTAGAGCCTTTATTGCACTCTACTTATTCGAACATCTGAATTAGTTATAGAATTTATTTTTTACCTGTAAGTATGCTGTATATTGTTCGTGCATTTTTATTGTTTGCATTGTGTATTATGTCTACTCTGTATAGTTAATTTATTATTTTCTCATTTTTATAGTTAAAATATTTTTAAATGCACTGATGACGACTAATAATTTAGTTGAAAGTGCTCTGCAAGAAAATAAAAGCTATTTGCACGTTTTTATTTTATTGTAATTTGCTTTAACACTATAAAAATTCGTCTGGGGGTTATGTCAGTGTAGTCTATATCAAAACACGTAATAAATGCGTGACTCCCTATGGTGAACATAATATTTTCTTATGTAACTGGGTTGATACATCGTAACATTATTATTTTATGAGGTTTGGTTCATAACCTAATATCTGTGGATTTTACTAATCGTAGACTTTCTTTGAATTTAATTACATTGTGTAATAACCTTATTTTTATCTTGTCTTGGTACATTGTAAACTATAGCTGTGTTTCAGTGTATTAGTAAGTGCAAATATTTCTAGTGAAGTGTACAAAAGCTTCCTTAATTTTATGTGAGAAATGTATAGCATTGAAATTTATTTTCCTTTTTGGAGGTTTTTAAAGTTACTGACCCGAGTTACGTTCAAATGTGTATTACACAGAAATAAACTATGCTTTTGTGGTTTTTAAGTTTATTACCCTTTATGAAACTAAAGATTTCTTGAAATGATGGTTAATAAACACTAATATTCATGAAATCCGGAAATACAGGGTGCCCATCAATATTAATTTGTCCATTTAAGATTAATTTCTCTCTTTTTGCATCTAGTTTTTATTAAACTAACTGCCATGTGTTACACATTATTAATGACCGAAGGATGTTCACCTCATTTTTCATCATATATATATATATATCGGTGCAGCCATATTTAACTCTCTTACTATTCTAGGTGTCATTATTTTCTCCATACATCACTATGCTGAGAATTTAAACCGTTTTTCAAATCTCTTACAATTAAGAAATGAACGACAGTACATCTTGCATAATCAGTAGTAATTTCAAGTCTGATGAATTGTTAACACATATACGAACATGATGCAGCCAAATCCTTGCGTAATGACATTTGAAGTTATTTAAAAGATTAAGGTATTTAACACATGTATCGTACACCGATCACAACTGTAACAGAATTTCAAACAATACTAAAACAAACGCCTTGTAATTATCAGCAAATATTTTCCCATTGCAATAGCAGTTCTAATGTAAATTTTCCCTAAGTCGAACGTTTCCTAGTGTTAAAATCTAAATTATTTCTATGCAATTAATTACAACTTAAAAAGTTGTTCAAGTTATTTGACGTGTTTTCATTTTAATAATTATTATGTATTTTATTGTCCCAAATGCAACCTTTCACAAAAAAGTTTATATTGTTTTAACAGAACACATTACTAGACCAACAATAAAAAAAATTACTGGAAAAGTAGTCTGTAGATTTTCCGAAATAAAGGTTTTAAAATTCAAACAATATCTCTCAGAGCAATGAGATTGTGATGGCAAATTTTATTTAAAAATATTCTAAGTACAAAAACAAAACCTAACTGACATATTAAATGCCTTTAAATTAACATAAAACTTGATTAAAGCTATCTATTGTCGTACATTTATTTTACTTGTTTCTATTTTTCATTTTTGCAATATAAGGTCTTGAAGAATTCTATCCAGTCAAATACGCTTCATATATAAACACTTTCTGATCACTCAACTCTCATTAGATAGAAATCACAATAGCCAGGGGCCGAATCTTTTAATGAGTGTTGGAAATAAATTTATCACAACTAGATATTTCGTTAAAATTTCTTAAATTTTTGTACCTTTTCAAAAATGACTCCATTGGAAAAACAATTCAATAATTACTCAAAATTCTGAAGGGTACTTAAGAAAAAATCAATTAACTAAGCTTCTTTTAAAATATCCTGTTATATCTTAAAATAAAAGTTAATTGTACATAGTTTTCATTATGATAAAATAAAAATCAATAGCTTCGAATTTAAAGTCAAAATAGATGTACACTTTGTATCTTTAACTTCATAAGTATTCATACCACAAGTCGCTAATTAAATAAATTAAGTTAATACAAAAATAAATATTCATCTATTAAAAGTTGGCGCTTCCTGACAAGTCTCTTCTTCCATACTAATACATTCTGTGATAGTTGAACTAGAAGCAAATTCTTGAATTTCACTTGAAGGTGATGGTTTGGGTTGCTTTTCTTCTGCTTCAGAAGTATTATCAGTACTCTCACATGAAGATTCTTCTTCAAAACTCTGAACATCTTTTGTATCAACTACCTCAGAATCTAGGTCATCTAAAGATGATTTTGATTCAACTACTACAGAATTTAAATCATCTGAAGAAGAAACCATAGTGTCTTTTGTTATTTCTGCAGCTTCAAAATTAGAATGAGAATCTGTAGACGATGCAGGTTCGGGTGTAGAGGTTGATACTTCTTCTAATACTTCAGAAGGCTCATTCAAAATTGTGCTATCATCAGAATTAGAATCGTCTTGAAGAGCTGAAACAGGCGATTGTGCCGATGCTTCAGCATCCAGGTCTGTATTTATGTCAGATGTAATTTCCGATATTATTGGTATTTGAATCGATGAAGTAGTTTCTGTTACGACATCACTACTGTCTTCTGTTTGAACAACACTTGTAGTTACTTCTGGAGCAACAACTACAGATACACAACGCGCTGTAACAGCAGGTACTTGTTTTTTAACAGACATCGGTTCGGTAGTTTCTACAATGGAGAGTACTTCAACATTTGCTGTATGCGTAATAATCAGCTCTGAAGGCGATGATGGTGGCGGCGATGTCATTTCAACATCGTCCTTGCTTACAGGTACCTGTAAAATTTTTCTGTTAGATAACGTTTACAAATTATTTTATTTAAAGCTACAACACTCAATAAAAACCAAACTTAGTTACAAAAACTATATTATTTATTTTAAGAAAATGAGATACCTCCTTCAAAATAATATCTGCACTAATCACCAACAAATTTTCCATCTCTGGAAACATTTTTGGAAATATCTTCTCGCATTTCCTTAATTACATCTATAGTTTGAAATCAATAAAGTATTTCTAGATTGAGAAATAAGATAGGTTTGTGAACATCATGTGCAAAGAAAAAGACAGAGTATAGAATAAAAAAGTCTGTTAAGTCCCTCAAAATCAAGACGATACTAATTGTTTTATTTTGATTGAAAAAGCGATGTGTCTTCTTCATAATTTTCTAACAATAGTGGTGCTGCTTTAACCAGTACTCTTCCAGTGTACTTTTTTTTGTTCCTAAAGTTAGCATTAAAAAGTTATTGATTTCAAACCACACAGAAAATGCAAAAAACATACGTGACCTAATATAAAGGGTTTTTAAAATGCTACAATTTGCAAGGAATATAAATTAACAAATTCGCCTATTTCAAAAACATGGGCAAACAAAGAATAATGTGTTAAAGTTCAGTATATAAACTCACCTTCAAGAAAAAATCTAGGTCTGTGACAAATACTAATCAATCTTTTCTAAAGTGGTTTTCTTTGAAAAGAGCTCCAAACGTTCCTATTTATGGACCCATTCTTCAAGCTAAAACATTGGAATTCGAGAAAATGTGCAAAGATCAATCACAAGTAGAACAAGCAAGTGCTCCTGGGAAATAAATGCTCCAGAGGCTGGGATTTAAACGAAAATGTTGAAAATGCACGATAAATCTGCCAGCATATCGCTAGAGGGTACTAATCAATGACTTATTACAGTTTAGCCAACTCTGAAACAAAAGTACAAAGTGTGATACCATTAATGCCGATGAAACAAAATTATTTTGTTGTGCGACAAGTCAGACCCACTGGAAAGATGGAGACATTCGAGAACCTGTGACGTATTGAAGATTTCACTATATAAAAGTCGGTAAATTAGGACGAGTCATTCATTCACCAATTGTTGGTGAAACGTTATGAATTGTCTTTCACAGTTACTTAGTCAAACTGCCTGTTCCAATAAGTTAATTCAAATTTTGGTGCAAGATCACCTCGATATTTTATTATTTAAAATACAGTACTTTCTGAAACTGATGAAGTAAAACTTCAACATACAAAAATTTATTTAAAAATAAAATGGAACAGTGATAAAACTGATTTTTGGTAAAATCAATAAAACAAAATACATAATTGTCGTTGAGCATGCACATAAATTCTATTATTTAATTAAGTAGACCAAAGTGTTTTCGACCCTTCATGGCCATTTTCAATAGCCCACAAGCCTATCTTAATTACTACCAGTAAAAACAATAACGTTAAAACTTATCCAGAAAGATTTGAATTTAAAATTCTTTGTAACAAGATTTGAAACTAGCAAAATAAACTGAGAACGACATAATTAAAAGAAAATTACCATCAAGGATCGAAAGTGCTTTGGTCGACAATTAAATAATAAAATAATTTTGCACGCACAACGATAATTACTTATTTTACTAATCACTTACACATACATGTGGCTGAAATAGAAAATTTCATTTCTATAGAAATGCGTTTATAAAAAAATCAAAAGTAAGCTATGTTAAAATCTATTTCACTAAAATCAGTATCACTAGATTATATTTCATCAAAAACAATTTCAATAATAATCGATATTTAATCAATCACTTTTTTTTTTAATAAACTGTGTTGCTGGTATTTGAATTGTTTATTATACAAGTGGTTTTATTAGTTTTGTCAATAAAGGTTAATAGGTTTTATAAACAATATTAATAAAATCTGTAAACCGTTAATGCATTTTGGTAAAAAAAAATTGCTGAAACTGAGTTTGGCAGGTGTACTTTTTAATCGGAACATATTGGAAACCCAGGTTGGGCCAGTAGAGTATACAGTGTAGAAAATACGTAATCTATACGTATCTCTTACAGTAGAATATACCATGTAGAAAATTATTTTTTATGTATTTTAGAGCAGAAAATTGTAACATTGAGGTAATAATTTCAAAATGATCAAATACTAAGTAGCTTTGTATAATTAAACAGATTCTATTATTTAATAAAAAGAATACATTTCTTTTTTTAATTAATACTTGAAAGTATTAAAACAAATTTTAATATTCATCAAAAGGCACATAGTTTAAATTTAGGGTATGGTGTACAGATGATGGCAGAATATTAAGCAACTTCTCTGCAATGTTACTTAGTGCACAATGCTTGCATTTAGCAAGGTTCCAAAAAACATTTGGACTCTTAACATCTTTGCACACTAGTGTTCGAAAAATGATGCTTCAGTTATTGAATTATTGAATTTTACAAGGTCTTCAAGCCCATTGCCATCAAGTTCTCACCTAAGAAATTCCCTCATCTATAATAATATAATTATAAAGTAAATTAACGACAATTAAATTTCACTTGAATAGTAAGTTGAAATATTGCAATTGCAAATCGAAGTATAGCTTACCTCGTCATGTTGGTCCTTGGTAAGTCGCATACCTCTGTAAACAACGTGTAAATAGTTGGCGGTTAAAGTATATGCATCAAGGGCATAACGCTTGGCTTTTCTGAACATTCTTCTAGTATCCAACGGCAATTTCAAAAGGATCGTTTTCTGCTGCATCGGCTATACTAAACTTGGTCTGATGGCATTTACTAATGAAGGTGCATACTGGATCAAAACGTTTAATGCCATCTTCAACTTGCTTTATAAAATGTTCATCAAACATGAGTTTTTCAGAGTTGTAACATCAACTGATACTCCTTCACTGACAACTTTTTTCAGGGCTAGTAGATTCCTTTCCAAACACATAAAGCAACTCTATTACTACACCAACAGTGTCCCACAAGCGAGAAATTACACTATATTCACCACATGCTAAATGCCAATCTTCTTGATTATTCGACGTGAATGATTTCAACACAATATAAGCTTTTGATGCCACTGCAGCAAAAACAAACTCTTTTCTAGGTGGTTTGCAGTAGGTGAATAACATGTGATATGCCACATTTATTATTTGGCCCATTTTTATCATATTTGCAGCATTATCTCAACAAGCTACATATAATACTGAATTGCACATATTTTTTGCATGGACAATTACTGCTTTGACAATAAGAATATTCTTGAAAGCACCTCCAGTTTCTTTTTCTCCGACAGGTTCCAAACATTCAGAAAACCCACTTGACCTGCTGAATAATGCATCAACCCTTCTATATTTTTGGTGTTAGCTGTCTTGCTTTCCATACATCGATGAGAAGTGCCAGATGTGAACTGAAGTGTGCTGAAGTTGTCACTCAACATATTCTTGATCAACAATAATGGTCGTGATTGTTTTTCAAACTGGAGGTTTGTTTGTATGTTGATCGCAAAGTCTTGACAAAAGTTTTTAAAATGGTCTGATTTCACAACACCGAGAGGTATATTGCAACCAAATATGCATTTTTCCAATGCACGATTAGCGGTCTTGTTTTCCCTTTTTGACATTTGACCACAAAACAATTCAGACTTGAATTTTCCTTGGGTTAGTTTTACAGGCCTTTTACTTTTTGTGCCCGCTTAGATTCAGTATCGCTATATATAAATCATCATGATTTTGGTTTGAATTTTGGAGAGACATTTAAAGCTGACAATTTTATTGAAGATGATGCGTTTGCATTTATATTTGTACATGTGCAGAATGTGAAAGTAGAAGCTGAAGAGAAGAGTATGAATGAGTAGAGTAAACATTATTTGTGATTCCCTGATTCAGATTTAAAGTACCATTTACATCAGAAGCAGTAGACCAAATATTACAACAGTCTACTGTTACAGCTACAAATAACGAATTATTTTTCTTTTTTCCATTATTGAAGTGATTTTAGGTTTCCGACTGGAGAATTCTGGATGAAAAACATTTCTAATAAATTTGAAAGAAGCATAAAATTAATATTTAGGCGTTTGGTTGAAACATTTTGTTTATTTACAAATAAAAACACTAAAATTAATTTGTGCTTTAAGCAAGACAGCAAAAATGTTTTTTCCGAGTTTATACATATATTTTATAATATTCACGTAATGCAATTTATAATGAATGGAAATCTTACCTGTGCAATTTCAAATGTTTTGTAACTGTTCTTTATCGTATTATGGCAAACAGTACAAAAAGAGTACATTAACTTTCTCTTTCACCAATTTGCAACATTTACCGTTCCACAGGTTTTGTTGTGGTTTACCTGCCATCTTAGCTTGCCAAACCAGACTTATATTAAGTACGGCAAGTATACCGTACACTAGAGACAAGAAGAATACAGCAACAACCAAAAACAAGGTAAAAAACGCAGACTACTTAAAATGTTAAAATAATTAAATTTTCAATAGCTTATGGATTACCATAATTTTGTAATTTATATTTTGAAAATAAAATAATTTTCTACGTACTACATGTTATACATATTCTACATATTCCAAGGAGTTGTATTCATGACACATATGAATATGGATGTTGGCAGTATGCTGTATAATTGCCACTATGTAGTATGGCTGTGTTTTGATATTGAAGTTGAAATGACACTCCCCAGGATTGCTTTTGGCAACATAATCATGCATATCCAAACCATCTATTGCAAAATCTATAGCTGTAGTCAGTTTCCTAAAAAATTTCTGTATATGTATTACTAATATTATTGGAAACCTCTCTATGGCGAACGATTTTATGCATTTCCTTCTTTCCATGCATTTTGAACATGTTCATTTTCCATCGTCATTCCATATATCGTCCCTGGTAAAATAATCTACACATTGCTGTAGCCGGACCAACATGTTGAGGTATAAGAAGCAATAAATTCCAAAATGGATCAAATGTTACAGAACAATGTCCACAATATGTGCAACGTAATGTAAATATCAACTGTCCTGCAAAAATATCCGTAACTTTAGAATTCGCCATTCTAAAATATCGTTGCCGGATTTTTGATGCTTTGTCAGTCATTTGATTTTCAGCTTTTCTGTAGAAAGTGGTGTAGGTTTAGTAACAATTCGATTGACAGCTTCGTGAAGTCATTATAACGAATATTGTAGAAACTCCTGTGCATATTGTTGAGAGTAATCCATAATTTGTGGTATGCGATGCTGAATTTGCGACTATAAACTAGTTTTCTAGGCATGTGACCAAATCCCGTGGGAAACAATTGTATCCAACAACAGCATAATTAATTAATAAAACATCAAAAAAGATTTCGATCGAAGGTTAAAAAATTATACTATAATTATCAGTATACTAAAGGGGTTAGTTTTCAAGCAGACTACTTTGACGATACTCGGTTTAACGATTTTGCACCTTCGTTTGTATTTTTTTCCAAATGTACTCACTATTTTAGAATAATATTAAATTTCTCAACAACCTGCAAGTAACATATGAACAACAAAACAATTTACATAAATCTGTTTCTTTCTAAAAACAAAATTTCGCTCCCAGTGTACGTATCTGATTGTTCCCTTCACATTCTATTGAACTATTAGTTAAAACTTTAAAAGGTGTTGTGTTAATATTTATTAAAACTTGA
Source organism: Platerodrilus igneus (assembly GCA_036346225.1). Lineage (NCBI taxonomy): Eukaryota > Metazoa > Arthropoda > Insecta > Coleoptera > Lycidae > Platerodrilus > Platerodrilus igneus. Next base: position 77,046 of record JARFIW010000912.1, read on the forward strand.
AATAAATCATTTTCTTGCGTTTGCTTTTTCTGCCCTACAATTTATTTGGAAAAGTTTTATAATGCATGAACTGGAATATTGTAGACAGGGTTGAGTCATTACACGTACAAAATTATTTTTCTACATGTACATAGACTATGTAGAACATGTATAATACTGAATATTATGTACTGTGTCGCTTTTAGGTGTCGCAAGCTTTATTTTAATAATTAAGTATAGGGGATTTCCAATCCGAAATTGAAAGCATTATTTCCCATCGTTAATTTAAGTAGTATAAAGTACGTTACAATGCATTATAAATGTGTGGTTTGAGGTCCCTACGCTGTAACGGAAGAACCTATAATTTATTACATGTATTTTGTCAAATAGTTTTCTCAAGCTCAAAAGCAATGAGCATCATTGCCTCAACCAATGGGAACATTCGAAGATTGAAGTGGTTTTGAAGAGTTCCTGTGAACGGATGTCATGATCGCAGATTTAAAACTACCTTACTGAACAGACGTGGTGACAGTTAATGCATGAAATAAACAGTGAAGTTATTTGTGAACTCATTTATCTTTGCTCATCTGATTACATTACAGATGTTCCTTGTTTTAATATTATAGGTCCACAACAACTTCACTGCAAATCTATTGAAAAAAAGCTAATGACGCAAAGAGAATCTGAGACGTTTAGAAGAGCGTTATCCAAATACAAGAATGCCATCATTAGCTATATCTACAGTAATTATCTATATTAATAAAGTTAAGCTATTTCAGATTTAATTAATATTCATTTTAGTATTAAAAATCTGTGCAATGTTATGCCCTCTATAGAACCACGCCTGACACTAAAGTACGAATATATATATAACTGTTGTTTGACAAATAATAGCTTTTCTTCAAAAATAACTATAAAATGATGGTAATTCATAGGTTATTTAAAATTCAAATATTTTAATTCTAAATTGTCTGTGTTTTCTACCTTATCCTCGGATGTTGGTCTATTCTACTTGTCTCTGGTGTATGGTACATCTGCTGCTGCCATACTTAAATTTTGTAATCTGCTAGATAGACGACAACATGGTCTGTGAAATGAGAAAAGTTTTTAATTGAAGAAAGAGAAAGCTGCCACAAAACAATAAAAAACAGCTGCAAAACGTTTAGAATCGCACAGATAAGATAATGATATCATTCTAAATTTTCATTCATTATAAATTGTATTGATGAATAATACAAATTATAAATTACATTAATTGAATATTAAAAAATATGTGTAATATCGAGAAATACATTTTTGTTGCATTGCTTAGAGCACATAACTTAATTTTAGTATCCTTACTTGCAAATAAATAAAATGTGCTAGTCTAACAATATTTATTCTGTACTTCGAAATTTATTAGAAATATGTGCTATCTCATACTATCAGCAGCACAAGAATTTTCCAATCAGAAACCTAAAACCGCTTCAATACTGAAAAACCAAAATAAATAGTTATTTATAGCAGCAGCAGCAACAGCGACAAAGACAATGGTACCATTTGATCTTCTACTTCTGATGTAAATGGTATTTTAAATCTAAATCAGGGAATCACAAGCAAAGTGTAGTCTACTCCATCACACTCTTCTTCTTCTCGGTTCTCACTTCCATCTTCAATAAGGTTGTCATTTTGTAATCAAATGTTAAAAAGAGAAAACGAGATTGCTTATCTTGCTTTGGGAACATACCTCCATTCTGGAATCAAATCATTTTCAAGACGATAAATGGAAAAACGAGGAAGCTGACACTAAAAATACAGCCACATATTACATAAGGTAGTACGTCAGGTGGTTTTTTTTTAATGCTGGGAACCTGTTAAGAGAAAGAGTAACTGGATATGCTCTCAAAAATGCAAAAAATAATGTACAATTCAGAATTATATGCAGTTTGTTCGAATATGATTAAACTGGGCCAAATAATAAATCTATTGTACATCACATGCAATTCACATACTGGAAACCTCCTAGCAAAAGAGCTTGTTGCTACTGCGGTGGCATTAAAGCTGAATACTGTGTTGCATTCACTTCAGCTAATCAAGAAGACTGGCTTTTAGTATGTGGTGAATATAGCATAATACTAGGTTGTAAGACACTGATGAATTGATACTGCAGCTCTTAAACTTAAGTTTGATGAACATTTTATAAAGTTGAAGATCGCATTAAATTTTTTGATATAGTATGCATTTTAATTAATAAGTCCCAACAGACTAAATTTAATATAGCCGATGAAGCAGGCGAATGAATCCAGTTGAAATTGCCCAATGGATACTAATTTTGAAAAGAATATTTAGAAAACGCAAGCGTATGTCCTCAATATATATAACTCAAGAGTCGATTATTTAAACGCTGTTTACAGAGGTATGCACTTACCAAGATAAAGTTATACTTCAATGTGCAATTGCAATATTTCACTTTTCTATTCGGGCGAAATTTGATTGCTGTTAATTTATTTTATTTACTTTTGAATTATGTTATATTATTATAGACGAGGGAATTTCTTTTGCAAGAATGTGATGGCAATCGGCTTGAAGACCTTGCAAAATTCAATAATACTATACCTGAAAACAGCTACTTCAAACACTACAGCAAAGGTGTTATGAGTCCAAATGTTTTTTTGAACCTTGTTTAATGCAAGCATCCAGCCCTAAGTATCCTTGCAGAGAAGTTGCTTAAAAACTATGGATTAAAACACAGGCAAGGGCAAATAGTGAAAAGTGCATAGACAAGTACCCCTATGATTGTGGAATAATAAACGGGCATAACGTGGTAAATCACCGATTTTGACAGAGCTTATAGCACTAATATATATTTGAACAGCTTGGTTCCCAGCAAAGGCAATTTGGATTTAAACCCCGATGACCAACTAAATTACTCTTGGCTCAAATGGACTCCTCCTAGTCACTTGAATCCATAAGTTGTACTTTATTAGAATTAGATGTTGGTTTTGGTGGTATTCATGTTAAATCATTAGAAACTTGTTATAAATTATTATTCTTGTTAATTATATCGGTTATGATTAAGTGAAGATGAACTGAGTATGAAATTTTACCACTTTGTGTATTTGTTTACAGCACTATTGTTGTCGCTGATATTTACATTGATGTAAGTAACTTTAAAATTGTTGTTTGTATATCTGCTTAAAAGAAAATGAAATAATGTTATTATACAATAGAGATAGGCAATGTCAAAAGTGGAAATTGGTTACTTTATTTGTTCAAACGAAATCCATTTCACCAAGAGGGTAAAGTAATTAAAATCCCTCTTCGGGTTGCTCTTCGTCTTGAGGGATTTGCACTAGATTAAATTAGCTAAGCTGGCATCCATAAACTTGACAGTGATTAAAAGTCGTTCAAGATAAGTGTCATCGGTAACACGGCTTGACATTGCATCTAAGTAAATTTCTTTATAGTTCAATTTTGTTCTATTTTCTTCCATTAATTTCTATAGGGGCCCACTCCTGCACCACTGTAGTTAGCCCGTGCTTCCTTATTATGTTATGGGATTCCAGCCCCCTAGGCCAATTCCAAATTTAATAATTTATCGCTTCATTGACGTGTAACATAAATTTTGGGCACTCAACTTCATGGCCATTTTTATTTCATTAGCCATTTGTTCAACAGGATATTTTTTTAAATATGAAATCGTTTTCTCTAACGAGTGATTTTGTTAATTTTTATGTTTAAGATTTTTGGTGTCCAATGATGGGTGCTGTTTTTTAAAACTTGAAGCCATTTTTTTTCAGTAGATTTTTCATTGAGGCAGTTTACTAATTTTTCATCTACAAATTTGTTTATCTTTGTTTTTAAATAAATCAATTTTTGTGGTAAAGTATAGGTCGTATTTTTTTTTACTTTTTAATTGTTTACGCGTAAAATGTATTTTCAATGTGTTTTTTAAGTATTGAATTTTTTAAAAATTACTTGCCATTTTTATAAATTAGAATCATAAAATGTATTTTTTCTTTTAAATTATCCCGAGAGGTTTTAAGACAAAGAATGACTGGTTGCTACTTGAAAACAAGAAATTTTTTAATATTGTAATGTGATTTACCTGTAATGTTGACTTTTTAGTAAAATGTGAATTGAGTTATGATTTAAGAGTTAGGATATGAAAAAAAATAATGATTTGACAATTAACGGAGTAAAAAGTTTCGGGAAAATAGAATTAGATATATGATGGCATGAAGTTAGTTACTGAGTCGGAAATAAAGTTTGGGGAAGTATTTTGCTCTCAGACGCGACAAACCTTTTCAGGGCCAGATGGATACTTAAATTTTAAAGGATTATTTATGATTGTAGTTAAGTTTTTATACAGATATGTGAATGATAGGTCAATCCTGAGAGAGTTGGTACGAGAAAAATTTAAAATCAAACAGGACGACTAGTAATAAAAATACAGACAATAATTCAGATGAACAACATTTTAAGTCGAAACATAGTTTTGCACAATAGTTTACTTAATTTAATTTTAATCCTTTTAATATTTTGGGGAAATTACTTTTTTAATTGAATGTACTTTGATAACTTTAGCTAGTTATTTTTCAATAGAATTTTAGTTTTAACTTGGGCATATGCACTAAACAGACATCTGGGTCAACACCACATTTTTTCACCTTTCTTGATATTTTGTCTTGAAGGTACTTTACTCTTACCCTGCTATGAACTGCTTCCAGAGAGAATACATTGCCTACGTTTTTCCAAGTCCTCCGACAACACTAACCTAACCTGCCTTGGTTGTTCACCTTCAGTCCTCACCTGAAAAGAAGGATCTAATCTACGTATGTTAGTCCTATTTGCGCAACTACGCAGGTTTCTTTCTATTTTGCAACAACACTGGGCTTTGTTCCTTATGTCACTTGCGAAAAACAAATTTTCAATTTTTATATTCCTACATACTTTCAATTTCACTGGGTCTTTCCTCAGTCAATTTCTAGCGTTGGACTTTAGGTCCGCGGCTCTATCAAGGGTCATGGTAGTATTTTGGCTTATCTCCATTGCGGCAATTCCTCCCACAGCGGTTAATTTAAGGGGTGAGGATATCATACAATGAGATAGAAGAAGCGAGTGGTGGCTGGGGTCAATTATCGAATGGACTTATCAAATTGTCCAATTGTAAATTGTGCCCAGGGAGTTGGGGTAATACTTGACGAGGATTCAGCTTCTCCATTTTTCAGATCGTATTATCCTAGCACTCCAGCACCAAGGGTGAAGAGATTAACCATTGTGCGTGTTCTATTTTGTTATGGAGTAGAGAAAACCGTTTCACGACTTTTCGCCTTCAGTGGCAGTCAGTGTTGTGTAATTTAGGGTTAAAAGATGTTTTACTTTTCATGTTTCACTTTTTTATTTTTTTTACTTTATGGACATAGTATTCGAATGAAAATGATTTCAGCAATGTTAGGGTACAAAATTTTTGGTAAAAATCCCGTTTGTAAGAGGGGTGTAATGCATTGCATTATGCTAACAATAAATTAGAAAGGAAAAGAAAATTTAATTTTGTTGAAACAAAAAAATATGGACGCACACCTTGTATGATAGATTTCACAAATAATTAATCTTACATGATATGTCAAATTTTATTTATATAAAAATAAAGTAAGATATAATAAGGTATAACATAGATTCTTTTAAATACAATGTATCATAGAAAAATCCAGGATAATGAAATATATTATAAAACCGAAAAGCAGACATCGGAATGTGACAACACACTGCATAGGCAGTTTTCATTGATAATTACATTGTAATAAACAGCTACAAGGCAATAACCTCATTATTAAGCATAGATTGAAATTATACGTTGTATCACTGAATAAAACTGCAAGTAATATATGATTTTGTAGTGGGAGGATTAGTTAGACCCGATAGGAAAGAATCCGAGTTCATTATTCGTGAACTGGTAACAAGAACACATCAAACATGTAGTCATACCAAAATGTGATAAGGCGAATCTGACCGTGCTGTTAGGGGTATGAGGGTAAGCTAAAGGGATTTAAGGTCTTTTTAGGATTTTTCATTTAGCAATACCTGACCAAAGGAGGTTAAAAAACTAAGATTCACTTTTAAGTATATTTGTGTGTAGACTAAAATAATTTAATGCCAACTGAACTTAAGTTTAAGTTGAACACTATTTGCATTTATTTAGGAACTAGGATAAGATTTAGGTCATTGTAAAGGATATCCAGCTACCCCAGTGATGGAATCTTATATGGAAGCGGCATTTTATTTTGGGAAATTTCTTTAATTGACAGAATTAATCAGTGTTTTTAAAATATTTTCAAAAAACGTAGTATTGCTACGTACATCGACGTGACCTACCCAACAGAAGAAAACCAAAACAAGAATGACCGAGCTCAATCGGCGAGTAGGTGGGGTATTTCAACTGCAAATATCAAGGAAGGCCTGAAATAAAAAAAAACATGCACTCATCCAGAACAAAACCTACAAAAAACAAAAAAGAAATCTATAATTAAACAAAATATGTTACAGAGGCATAGTAGTACCAACGATGAATAATCAATAAGTACAATTTACACTAAAAAGAAAACCCAAAAGAAATCATTTTTAACATGGCGAGCTGTAGTTTTTAGATTCCCCTCCCCCTATTAATTACTAAAAGAAAACCCAAAATTTCAACTCTGACAACTACAGCTCTAACTAATCATTGTAACATAAAATCAAATACATACAATTAAATAGTTACAGTGGTCCCCGTAAATAAAATATTAATAATCCATATCTTCTCACATACGGACAATCACTTTAACTACAAGGTCTTAATTTACAAAATTTCCGATTATAGCACCACTAACAACTCTAAATCGCCAGTAAGAATAAAGTTAATTATCTGAAATTCTCACGGTAAAGGATCAGGATATACACTGCAAAGTTTAGTCAGCAAGAAAAGGAACCGTACCCATATGTTGTTTCACCCCTTACATAAAACCCATGTAAAGAATAGCGGATCAACACTCACCCACGTATCGCTGATGCTAGGTCTATTAACCATCCTTAGGGCCGGAGCAAAGCAGCAGGGAAACACAAAAAAAAATTACAACGCCAATGACGAGTGATCGTTGTCGTCTATAAGACAGCATTAAGTAAAAAATTAAATCGTTTTAAATAATAAGAATTCAAAATCTAATCCTCCGTTATCACACATTAGATTAGAAACTCGAACTATGGTTTATCACATAGTACGATACCTTATTTCGACGAGTTTCTAGGTCGTAGCATTTAGGAAATAATTATACGCTATAAGCAATGTAGCAAGCCAGCGGACAGCTAAAACAAGGTAAAGACTATTTAATTTAGAACGGAAACTTTCCAAATTTGCAGCAAATAAGTTTCATTGAAAATATAATATACGGACTTATTGTAAGAAGGTGAAATATACAGGATGGTGTTGGAATATTGAAAAGTAGAAACAGAATCTATGTTAATGGATAATGAATTAAAAAGGAAAAACGGGTATTTTAATTTATGCCGAAAATAAACGTAACGGTATATAAGGTGATAACGTTTAAGCATGAAAGGCATATGCGGAATAACCGCCATCCGTGTAGGTATAATATCAAAAGTGAATGTCATGACAGACAATTTGGTGCCCTTAATTATGATGGATGGAAAAGTCTTTCAGGATGAGTGTTAACGTAACTTAATTTTTTTGTATTTCACCCCTTTATTTATTATTTTTATTTCAAATTTTACTATTTCCTTTGAGAATTTCTTTCATAGGCTCACACTTTCACACTACTGCAGTTAACCAATCCACTCATATTATTACGGGATTATCACACCTTGTGCACTTTAAAATTTATTCACTTAATGCTCATTTTATCCGTAACATGAGTCGTTAGTAATTGGCCATACGTACACAATCTTTTAAGAAATAGATTAACTTTGATAGATAAAAACTGTTATAGATACACCATACACTAAAATTAAAAGATGTGTCTTCTAATAAATATTAAAATTTGTTTCAATACTTTCAAATTTCAATTTAAAAAAATGTGATCTTAGCACACTACCTTAGTATTTGATCATTTTGAAATTATTACTTCAATGTTATAGTTTTCTATGTGACATATTCTACCAATCAAACACCGTTCGTCTGAACGGAGTTAAGTACCACATACATTTATAGAACAACATATTTTAAGTGGCATATTTGGTACATAAAAATTATACCATGTGTACCTCTTTTACTTAAAACATTATCTCGTTCTACTAGGTGCAGGTAAGAAATTTTCTATCTGTTTGTGTGTTTTATTTAATTTTAGCACTTATCTTTTAAGCTGTTACCAGTGGGGCTAATAACAAAAAGTTTTCAAAAAGTCAGTAAACCTGTTTAATGGCAAAACATCGGTTCAGGTTAAAACTACAAACCGGTTTTGGTAAGGAAAGGTTTTGACAGAAAGTTTCAGTAAAATGTCGATTTAAATAAAAAATACATATTTATTAGAAATGGTTTTCAATTTTTTTTTATTTTGCTTTACGATCACTTGCAGTGATGTATCCTTTATTCTGAAAATGTTTAAAATACTTGTTCTTATTCGCGATTGTGACTTATTGATCAATATGGCATACATCAGTTCTCTACCTTTTTGAACTAAATGCTAATTTTGTCATGTCCATTTGCTAAACGATTCCTGTTAGTTTTTAACAAAATTGCATATCTAATATAGTTAGGTTAAGTTTACGCACTAATGCAAACAAGAAACAAACTTAAAATAGTAACAGAATGTAATGTTAAAATCGAAATTTGTAGTACTTATTGTCATGAATGACTCCGGTGCATTTGTTATTGTACTCTTCTATAAAAAAATATACAACAAACTCTAGTATTATGTATCCTGTTGTAGGAATGCAACCAATCATTCACCTATTAACTGACCAAGAAGCACACAACGTGGAAATAAATAGCATGCATACCTATAACACCCCTCAAACAATAATGAATTCGTCCGACACCCCTCAAAATACATAATAGAACCTTCTGAACATACAATACAAACAAATCCAAAATATAAAAGGAACTTCAAACGCTAGAGTAAATTAGAAAATCGTAATGTTTATAATTAATATCATCACATGAAGGCTTTATATATGGAAGAAAAAAAGCAAAACGTCACAAAAATATATGTTTTTCTATCAAAACAATATTTTTTATTTAATTAAAATAAAAACAAATTTTGGCTACAGAAATCTTCGATTTTATTATTAGCTAGAGTAAATTACTTCTTAATTGTACTCTTTTTAAGTAATCACCAAACCTCTTGGAGAGAACTTAAGAATAGTGCAAGACGGAAGTCATCATGCTGCTGGTGCACTAATGGTTTTCCTTCAAATTATCTCCTTGTGACCACCAAACCTAACGGATCCAATAAAGTAAACTCTTTGTAACCTTAATACGTACACAGGAGCCTGCCATAACACAGCTTGGGCCCACTCCACCTCCAAAGCCATCAAGACCATCTTCTACAGTACGTGAAGCCAACATACATGACAAGATTAAGGACATGCAGTCACAAACTCATTTCAATTTCTACCAACCAAGGACACCGCCTGTATGGCAGCATCTCCGCCTAGCGGCCGCAGGGTACGAAAGCATAGAAATTCTATACCGTCCTCATCACCGCTGCTAGGTACACATTGCATTCAACTTAATGATGGACTTCAACCGCACGTAACACCAGATCCAGATCTTCGTCATAAAGCCGCAACATTCAATCCTTCAATATGGAAACACGTCTAGCAACCTTACAAATTAAAATGCTTTCACTGTTAAAAGACATTTGCAATAATTATACAACACAAAAACTTTTGTAAATATTTTCTTTGTGCATCATGCTTTTAATATATAACTAAATCATATTCTTAACTTATAGAATAAATGCTATCTCTGTTGCTACCAAGCATAAACAGGGTGACCCCCAGACAACCCAGAATGTCACACTGTTAATAGAGTATATATTAAAATATCTCAATAAATATTTCACGTACAGTCACAATCGCCCGATTAAAATCATCGACAAAAGCGACATCGTCTACATTTTTGTTCCAATATCTGGCATATCACTTTAATTATTATGGTATTTTAGTTTAAAAACAAAGGTTAATAATAACGATTGGTCGTGTGCTGCCGCACATTTAACAGGGGTTGAAACGCTGTTAATTGGTCGACACATAACCACAATCTTTTATTTTTGGTTTTACACCAATTAAATTAAAAAGCAAAGCCGCTTTAAGATATTTTTATATGAAAATCCAATTTTCTGGAAATTTTCATACACCTATTGTTAAAATATGAAGTTCTGAATTTTCACACTTTTTAACTCGATACGACTAGTTTAATTTAAAGCTTTCTCTAACCAAGCTATTTTCTTATATTATTTCAGTACATACCTCAATTTCCATTTCTTCGTCAACAGACGACACAATGGGCTCAATACTATCTCTTCGTTTTTGCACTGCAGCAGGAATAGCTGTAATTGTAACTGTGATATCAGTTTTTGTAGCATTGTCTTCTCTCACGCAATTGTCGGATACTACAGGTTCTATTGATACAAACGGTTGACTGTCCGAAGGTCTACACGTTATTACCGATTCAACAGAAACTATAGGTTCCGCTCTAGTTACAGCTATAAATTCAGGCTGACTTCCAGTATCGATTTCAATATCTGCATTTAAATTGTGTTGTTTATTAAGATGAATAATAGGATCACTTGCAGCACTAGGCCAAGCACCACTATCTTCTATCTCTACAACGTTGATATCGTGCACATTATTTATATCCAAAATATGCTCCGATTCTAACCCATTTACAATTCCTTCAGCATTTACAGTAGCAGCACGACGATTTAAGGGTTCTGTGGTACTTACAACAAGTATATTCTTTTCAAGTGCTCTCATATATTTATCTATGCGATTGTACTCTTTTCTAGGAGTCGTTAGTAATTCACAAATTCTCTGAACAGTAAAAGGAGCTGCTACAAAAGTATCTAATTTTTCTAATATAAAACTTTTCATGATTTCGTAATTAAATACCTCTACATTTGGACATGGAGGTACTTCCACACTAGGGCACGATTCGTAAAAATCCGTGATCACACTTATAAGCTTTTCTTTAAATAAACTTTTAACTACTGCCCATTGGTAAACAGGATCCCCTGTTTTAGCAACAAAAGAAAGGTATTCCTCCAATTCTCTTGGAATATCCTTAGGTTTTAATTTTGTAAATTCTTCTAAACTGTGTAATATCTCCTCAGGATTTTCCATTGTTAGGTAAAAAAGCAAACGGGAATGATTAGAAGCGAAAATTTAAAACCCCTCTCTACATACAAAACCCTCGCAAACTATTACTAACTGTTACACATAAACTACACAAATAATTTGACAATCGACAATTATTATTCAACTTTTTCTGGTGATATGTCAATGTTAGCTAGATTATTTCCCTGCACGTCGATGCGCTGTTGCCAAGTATCCAATTCGTATTAAATTTGATGTAAATTTATATTATAAGAATAATTTAACCAATCAAATAATTCAAAGTTCAAATTAATTTACTATATATTTATTTTGTATAAACTATACATCAAACTTATGTTATATAATTATTGCTTAATCATTGCGTGTTTTTAAACTTATAAGTTATTTGTTTTGTAAGATCAGGATTTAATGGTAATTTTAAACTGTGTTTAAATATCCATACTTACATTAAAGTTAAACCTGTGGGTTATTCTACTGCTGAATTCTAGAACTGTCAATATTTTTCAAATCATCACTGCTTCTAGTAAGAAGAACGAGTGCACGAAGACTGCCAATTATAATTATTATGAAGTTAATTACAAATATTAAATTGCTCACATCTACTAAGGGAACGAAGAACAAGGTAGACTAGCTCTAGAAGTCCAGAATTTATGAGAATAATTGTTTGGAACAAAAAGAAATATAACAACTAGATTAAAGAGCATATTGCTCAATTCAATATGGTAAATATAAAGATTTCAAGACTCCAATGATATTTTTAAAACTAACAATCCCGTTGAACTGAAAAATGTCAAACTACTAAAAGTGGTATCAATGTTTTTCCCTTTGCATGTTTATAATAGAAATTAAATAGCCAATATAAAAACCAGAAAGGCTTGCGTTAGAATTACTTAAGCTGTTCTACTGTATAAATTTGGTGATTTTTAGTATTAAAGTTACAATTCCTTTTATGCTGTAGAAATTACTAGCTCGTGCTGTGAAGCAGATAGTCCAAGGTTTTCAAAGCAGCATTAGTTAATTGTCGGTTAGAAATGTTGAATTCAATCTATGTTGTGAGACGAATATCTTGAGAAGGCTCTTGAACAATTTCTTATGATTATTTCCAACGTTTTGCCTCTGAAGACAGTCAGTTAGTGAATACTCATTCAATTTTTTAAAATAATTTGTACTTAATGGTTTTTAATTACATTTACTTTGAATCCTGCCACAGAGTTCTTATTTATTACTCATTTATTTCAATATATTCCAAGGCAAAACATTCCTTAATATGCATTCTATGATAAAACCAATGCAATTTACAATAAATCGAGCACAATATGAAAACCATAAATCACATCAATTTTCAACGGGCACTCAACACTTGTAATGTAACGCTCCTGGTCGCTGCAACAAATCTTTACTCTAAGCTAACTGCGGACGAACAAACGCCCTCTCTTGACAATACCTGGCCTTTCATTCGTCTAGTGGCTGTGGTAGTGACACCTACGTTGTGCGACCGAAACTTAACCTAAATATACACACTGAGATAGCGTTCGGGCGGGAAGGTTTGAAATAAAACTACAGTAGTTATCCACACTACTTTAATTATTATACGATAACCTCAAAATTAGGTTACCAGCAATTACAAGAGCAAACAGTGCCGGACTTCCTGGGTTAGTGCTGAGGAAGGAGTATCGGCAGATGAAACTTCAACAACCCTGCGCCTCTAACTGCATAAAAACACTTCTCCAAGGATGGGGTGGCGAACAAGCACCTTAGGCACTTTTAATATTACGGGATGTCAACTGTTACTCAGACATTCTACATATGAGACTGAAGAAACGTTGGTGTAGTCCAGCTAATTTAGAAGGTACCGAAGGCGGGTGTGCCATTACTACCCGGCTAAAGTTGAAGAGGAAGAACACTGGGAAGATAAGGACCTTGACTATCAATGTTCTACCCCGCATGGCCATAAAATGTTAGTAAATTCAACAAAAGCTCAAACATACATGTTTATAGTACAAATGATTAACAGTTTCCAGTCTGTTTGGCAATATGGTTCACAATGACTAACCTAAATTCTATCATTTGCATAAACACCACTACAAATACACTGACAATATAAATATTTATAAACAAACATGAACGTATGCTGTGATAGTACCAAACAAAGGGTACAAATTGAATCGACCATCTACTACATAGTCATAATGCAAACGCGTTATTTAATGGGGTACTAACGGAGGTTTGCTATAATGACATAATAACAAGCATTAATTTTCAACATTAGTTACTGATAGAGTCAAAGGTTTAAATACCTAGTCACATCAAACCAACTTACGGTTAGGTTTTAAAATCGAGACATGAATTATGTAGTTATAAACGCACAACTAAACTCAAATAAACATTTACATAAACATAACAAGTTATTAGAACATTGAAAATAAATTATAAAATATATTGGTGGCAAATACATACCAAATTCTACCAAATGCAAACCCAGATTCTGGCTCTAAATTAACATAAATGCATGTTAACAAAAATATAGTCAATCTGGTAAACAAATGTTAAAAATTATTCATTATGATTGCATCGGCTGAAATGTGCTTTTAAAATTAAACATCACGTAGCATCAATATTACAAACAACAAATGTGATGGAGAACTTCTTCATCAATTCAATTACTATCTTAAAACATAAAGAAATAACATTAAAAAATTACTTAAGCTTCGATGCAATCAGAAAACTTAAAAATAGAATGTAATTTAAAACATTACCTTTAATAAAACCGCCAAGTGAAGCTTTTCGACCTGCCATTTTGAAATCTGAAAATCTCAAACAAAAGCCTAGTTAAAGCTTGTAAACAAGATCTATCGCCTCCATATTGGTAAATTCTGACGTCACGGAGTGTGTTCTGAAACCTGGAAGTGGTTACCGTGGTGTTCAAAAAATACCTTTGAATATCAAAGTGTACACTATAATATTTGCAATAATTATCAACCAATGAGAATCGACTTAGAAAATACTACAGATCGATACACCTTTTATAAATTCGCCAAGTAAAACTTTCAACTTTTCATTTTGAGATGCCAAAGTCAAGTCCCAACGCAGGTTAAAACTTGTCAACAGCTAGACTTCCTCTCCTTTTTCCCCCGCCATGCAACGGCTAATTCTAATGTTACTGAGTGCGTTTGGAAACCTGAAAATGGTTAACGTGCTGTTCAAAATTACTTTCGAGTTTCGATATGTATACTATAATATTCGCAATAATTATCAACCAATGAGAATCGACTTAAGAAATACCATGGATCACTACACATACACAAAAAAATAATTGCTCAACGTTAAATTGAAGGTTGTGGTGATCCGATTAAACCGCATCATAGTTCTTGTAATGTCCTGGATCGTGTGTCACTTTTGATTGACTGCGGTGTTCCTTTATTTATTTGTCCTTTAAAATTATATAATTTTTGACATTTGCTTACATATTTTATACTATAAAAGATTAATATAGATTTTTCAATAGAATAGTTTTTTTTTATTTAACTTTCGTTATGCTTATAATAATAAAAATAAACTATAACTTTAACATAAATTTGAATCTTACTGCTATTTTATAAAATAACAACCATTCACAAAATGTGACGCTAAACTTCTTCAATATGTAAGTGGAAATAACAGTTGTCAATCGCCATACTTGTTGATATTATTAGCAATATAACCTCACTTTTAACGACCTTGAATTTTTAATTATCAAACAACGATAATGTAACTGAACTAGCATAAACAACATTTTTTCGCTATCACTAATACTATTTTATAAGGTATAAATTTACCATAACATCATAAGAACATTTTTGCAAAAACTCACTAACAATTCAAAAATGTAATGTCAATAATGGCAGAGTCTTGAGGAGCTATGCAGGGCTAATGAATGTACTTGTTATTCATAGTATTAAGTATGTAAAATTCTAACCAAAATTATTTATATCACACTTATTTACAAATGTTATTTGCTAAATAACATTATTTCAAGGCGAACTATTATTATCTATAATATCCGAAGAAGTCCGTTAACATGAGGTTAACTTTTGTATGCACGCTCCCTTTTAACAACTGTGTATGTTGTAATACTCATTTAATTTTGTTTTGTTTCAGGTTTCTCCCACCGAACTAGAAGCTTTGATATTGGAAATGCATGGGGTAGCAGATGTTGCAGTAATAGGAGTACCAGATGCTCAAGCTGGCGAACTCCCTCGAGCTTTTATTGTAAAAAACCAAAATTCCAAAGTCAGCGAAGAAGATATCCATGCTTATGTAAATCCTAAAGTGTCTCCTTATAAACGAATATTAGGAGGTATTAAATTTATAAATGGTATACCAAGAAATCCAAGTGGAAAGATACTTAGAAACGAATTAAAAAATTTGCAATAACGTTAGGAAAAGTGTAAAGGTGTCTGTCATAGCTAATTTAGTGTTTTTAGCAAATGTAAGATTGTAAACAAGTTGCTCGGGTTTGTACGGCACATAATAGTTTATTCGCTCAATTATTTAAGTTCTGTATGTAGTAAGTAGGTATTCATTTAAGGGCTTTAGCGATGTGTATTTTAGTCATTTCCGATTTGCTGCTGTTAAAGCAATAGGAAACTATTTTAGTTTGATTCAATAACTATGGCTTCTGTATTTTGATTAAGTATAAAATTGAATTTTGGTTCAAGCAAATACATGTTGAATACATTATTCTTAGGAACTCAGACTTGCTGTTTAACATTAAACCTGCTACAAAGTTTGTTTCAATCCAATTAGGATATATGTAGCCGTTAAATTCCAAACTGTTTCACAAGTTTCTAAATCATTTAAGAATTAAAACGGGCACAAATCAAGTTTTTGGGTAATTTTAGGGTAATTGACGGAAGTTTAGTGAGTATTTTTAATTGACGTAAGCCGTCTAATAAATTCTTAAAATCTCTTTGTTATTAATGTTTTAACATGTTTATTTTAAGTAATTGATTACAAAAATGGGTGACTTAAATTTGACAAAGGCTTTATTGTATTTAAATGTCTCTAGATATTATAATTTTGACTAGTTGAATTGTATGCAAGCAATCTGTAATAAGTTTTTAATATTATACACTAGCTTGAGGTTCAGATATTTTATTAGATACTATTTAAATTATATAGCAAAATAAGGTTGATTTGCTATTTCTGATTCTCTTAGTAGTAACTTATGATGGCACTAATTGAGTTGTATATTCTAAAAAATTACTTTTAGGAATCAGTAAAATTCAACTTCGGCTTTTGTAAATATGAAGTGCAGTATTTTTGTACCTAACTAATTCTAAATACTTTTAAATTAAATGTAACAGCTGCTTATTATGGACCAATAAAATATATAATGGAATCCAACTGCTTTTATATTAGTTTATCAGAGTACACATTTTTATCACTCTGCAACCAAATGCATTGTCGGTAAGCATATAGAATCACGCATATACTGACGTTTTCCAATTAACTGCTTGTATGGTTGAAAGGAAGAGTTAACAGAAATATGATTTTACATCACAAGGTTCTCGTAGTTTATAGTATAAACTATCAGTCAGCCGTAGAATTATGTTCATCCATTAATATTAAATAGAAGTGAATGGAGATACACGTCCAACCAGTTCCGAAACTGAAAACCTAAGGATGACAACTAATAATTATACTTAAACCTGATAATTATTTAAACAACTACAGGTGTTTATTTTGCAGTAATCTCGCATAATGTTGATTATGCAAAAGCATTTACTGGAAAACTATTAATTCGGCAAATTTCTAAGTGTTGGGGGATCTTGCCATTCTGAATGGACCTGCGCCTTGAAGAAGTTCTAGATTACTAGAACGGGTGGAACAGCTTGAGCGTTCCAGTGACCTAAAGAGCTAAACTACAGGTACAACCAAAGAAGTAGAGTCTTTAAAGAGGAACCAGACTAAGACAGGTTCCCAAAAGAAGGCGGCGGCTCTTTTGCTACTTAGATTGACAGAAACCATAGGGGTATGACATTCTAAGACACACTACCGTGATGTGGAACGCAACGGGAAACCACCATATACCTTCCAAGTACACAGCATACTTAAATTGTATTTAAGATGATGGCGTTCCTCTGGGGTAAAAGATTTTGGAGATAAAATAGTCCCTCCTTGGGATCTCCGTGAAAAACAATCATTTAGAAAAACAATCGTTAACATTCTGCAAGTCGGAGCATGGAATGCCAGAAGTATGAAGCAAGTAGTAGGTAAGCTAGAGAACTTTAATCAAGCCTGCCCTTAAATTTAAAAATTTGAGAAAGGAACCGAAAAGGCCATTTTGACTTTGAGAAACTAAACGATAAAGATATCCACGAAAGATTTGAACAAAAAGTCAAATGAATTGCTGAAAGGCAGTGGGAAAATTTCTGATACTAAGGAAGTAGAAACAGAATGGAATAACATTAAATTCAACTTAGACATGGCGAACAGAGATATTTTGGGTCATACACAAAAAAAAGAAACCATGGATAACAAAGGATATCCTGAAGTTAATACAAGAAAGACGAAAATACAAAAATAGATCAGAAAAAGCAGGAAAACAGAGATACAAAGCCATAAACTGGAAAATTATTCGCAAATGCAGAAAAGCTGAAGAACAATGGATTGATGAAAAGTGCAAAGAAGTACAGACTAAGAACAAAATAGGAAAGCCAAACAAAGCATACACACTAATTAAAATGAATTTTAGGGATATAAAACCGTATAGCAAAAATATAAGGGTCGCGAGAGGAAACGTCATTATAGAAAATGTAGAGAAAGTGGTTAAATGGCAGGAATGTATAGGGAATTTATATGCAAGAGAGGAACTAACAGTATTAGAACAGGAATCAGACATTGAAAAGGGTAACTTGGGATTTCTTTTACTTGGAAATGAGTTTGAATTAGCATTAAAGGATCTGAAAAATGGTATGGTGCCAGGTAGAGATAAGGTAGAAGCAGAAACTCTAAAGGCCACTAGATAAGCTGAAACAGAACGTCTCTTCCAACGTGTAAGCTATATGTATGAGACAGGCGAGATACTCAAAGATTTCAAACGTAACATCATAGTCACAATACCAAAAAGAGAGCTGCAGATAGATGTGAAAATTTTCGAACAATAGGTTTGACACCGCACGTGTCAAAAATACTAACTAGAATTGTACAAAGACGGATGAAAAAACGAGCTGAAGAAATATTAGGGGAAGACCAATTTGGGTTTAGGCGAAACAGAGAACACAGATGGCTATTTTAGCTCTGAGGGTGATAATGAAGAAAACAATAGATAAACGAGAATGCGTGTATATAGGATTTGTAGATCTGGAAAAGGCATTTGACAATGTATAATGGAAAAAACATGTTTGAAATAGACAGATAGTACATAGCTTATACAAAGAACAAACAGCAGTAATAGAATTAGAGGAGGAACGAGGGAAAGGAAATATTGGGAAAGGTGGGAGACTAGGATGTGCCCTATCCCCATTAATGTTTAACTTGTACATCAAAGAGCCAATGAATACTGTCAAATGCAGGAAGATATTTGGAATTATTATGCAGGGACCAAAGATTGATATGCTTAGATTTGCAGTATTAGCATCTAGCAAGGAAGAGTTAGACACTACTCTTAATGAAATGGAAACAGTTCTAACAGAAAGATATGCTATGAAAATTAACAAAAATAAAACTAAAGTACTAGTATGCAAAGAAAAGGAAAATAAATCAAAAACAAGAATACAAATATGTAACGAGAATTTACAAGAGGTTAAGGATGTCTGCTACCTAGGAAGCCAAATAACGCTAAATGGAAAGATCACAAAAGATATAAAACAAAGATTAGTACAAAGGTGTGCTACATTTAACAAGAAAAAGCAACTACTGTGTTCAAAGACAACAAACATAGAAACGGAAGAGATTGCTTAAAACATGTGTGGCACACAGCCCTGTACGATTGTGAAACTTGGACAATAGGAGATCGGTCAGGATAAAGATAGAAGCCTTTGAAATGTGGCGCTACAGGCGTATGATGAAGATATAATGGACAAACAAAGTTAAGAAGAGAGAAGTTCAACAAATAGTAGGGGAAAAATATATCTGTGGAAAATAAAAAAAAAAGACATCACATTCTAAAGCATTTAGGGAATAGTGTGAGATATATTACAAACAGGCAGAGATAGGAAAAAAGAGAAATAAATGTATACCTAGATCAGACTATTGCATATAGATAGCAATAGGGGTAGGCTGCGGAAATTTCAGGAAAATGTGTAGGTTTGGTTCAGAACAGGAAACAAGGAGGATTACTTCTACCCAGTTCCAGGATTGATGACTTAATGATGATGATGATGATTAATGTTGAGTTTATTAACGGATTGTTGCCAAGTGTAAGAACCGTCCTACTCAATTCTGCTGTGAATAGAAGATTCTAATATCAACATGACTTATGTAAACTAATAGCCATTTTATTTTATCATACGCCGTTCTTTAAAATGCTGTATTGTGGTTAATGTTGACAGGATTAACGCTTGAAGGTAAGAATTGGTAACCTATGGGTGGTATAATATGTGGAACACAAATTTAAATATTTTTAAATTATATTATTCTGTATGTGTCAGTAATAAAACAAATGAATTTATTTTGAAATCACAAATAAATCTATTAATAAATAATGCTTTATTGGTAAACATTACTTTAAAATAATTGCATACACTCAATATTAAAATATTTCAGGCGACTTCAATTTACTGATTTAGCAATTGAAGTCAAACCTATATTGAATTAGTTAGTTATATAAAATTAATCACAGTATACATGGTCTATTCGTATTCCTGAACATTTATTAATGATATCATATAGTTCATAACCAAAGCAAAAGTTGTAAAGCTATAAACTTTGCTACGTATCTGGACGTAGCCGCCAGAAAATTAAGTAAACACCTGGCTAACTACAAAACACGGAAAGTGGGGAATTCGACTACATACAAAAAAAAACAAAAAAGTGCACGTCGCCCACGATTATCTATTAACAAATTAAAAAAATTAAATACATAATTCCGTACAAACAAGAGAACGCAATAAAATAAGCGTTATCATTTCAGTGCCAACAATTATATTATATGGACCGATTGGATAGTGGATCCACGAAGTGTGCATTTTGCGGCTAACATGTAATAAAAATCAGTAAAAAAGGAAAATTAATGCTTAAAATTTTTCAATCGCAAGTATGTTAAATTTAGGTATTAAATGTAACTCTACTCCCTAGCAAGTATGTTAAATTTTGAAGTATTAAATGTAAATTTACTCCCTAGCAAGTATGTTACATTTTGAAGTATTAAAGGTAAATTTAGGTTTTTCATCTAGTATAGGTGTTAAACTTAAGCATTAAATACAGCCCACGTTGTAGTAAGAATTAACGACGTATACCCAGAAACACCAGTGCAACCAGCTGTTCAACAAGTATGGTGGACTGGTTTTACACCATCCACCATTGATAAATAAAAATCCTTGACATGCATAACAGAACACAAGGCACGCACCTCTTTGCGTCAGGATACTTAACTTGCCAACCGCCTGGGGGGGGGGGATGTCACCATAACAACGTAGCCTCCATCGTAACTACAGCAACTGGTCCACGGCAACGACTAGCTGGGCTACACGCAGAAGGAACGCCTCTGGACTCCAGCAAAAAATAGCTAAAAATAGAATCTGGTTAGATGGGGTAAGCGCGGGAACAGTCACCAATACACGCAAGACATCTCTAATTGGCAGAACAACAATAAATATGCATTGCTTTTAAAGTGATAGAACGAGTAATGTAGAACATATTTCGTCGCAGGGGCTGCAGAATCAAATTCAGAATGAATTTAAATGACACGAATTCGAAATCCAAACATCCGTGTTATCGAAACGCGATTCAAACTGGAAAACACGGTTTTATCGGAGAATAGTAGGATATATTTCTTCGACAAATCTTTAGGTGAGAAACCCACTAGAACGAAATTATACGTTATCGGAACGTATAACGCGCTCACGACGGATACCTAACAGGATATTGACTTATTTAATTATAGCATAATAAACTTTACGTTTCAAAGCAAATAGATTTAAATTATTCGAAAGCGTATTTAATGCAGAAAAATAAAATGTACAGGATGTAAACTATTTAATTGTAGCTTAAACTTGTCATTTTTTAAAGAAAAAGAAATTTCAGTTGAAAATTATTGGACCGCGTATTGATTATTAACCGGTAAAAATGTACGGGATGTTCAAAATAAACGTAACAACTTATGTTGCTAATAGTGAAAAATAATGTATAGGCCCCAATTACAAAAGCAAATAATATCTTTCATATCTTTAAATCTGGTTACGCTTTTCGCATTCGGATATAGCTATTGCTAAGACCACAATAGGGAGCTTTTAAATATTTGTTTCAAAGCATGGATAAATGACAGCAGACGTTTAGAATTAAATAATAAGGAATTAAGACTATTAGAAAATGCATAAAGGTACATAGCCCATCATGTGAGACAATTTCTGGAGGTGATTCATTTTATTATGGGGGAAGTCACCAAGCTCACAAAAGCACAATGGTGCTAATACTTTGAATGTCTTTGTCACCAACTTCCTGCCTTATGGTTAAATATTATTTCTTGCTGTGTCTATGTTGCCATCTAGAAGTGAATTCCACAACCACAGATGTTTGCTCGCATTAAAAAATTGCTCTACCCGCACAAACTAATGACCTACGGTGACGGAACGATCTTAATACATGTTCACGTTACAGGCTAGTCACCTTTTAACTTTTTATACCTGGAGAGCCGACGTGCCTTTGACTTAAAACTTTGCATTGCCAAATTTATAAAATCTATAGTATTTGCCGATTAACCTGTAATCTATTGAAGAAAATGATGACACTTTGGTCAATGAGTGCAAAATTTTAATTTGGAGTAATTAATTATAAAAGCGTAAGCTTTGATTAAGAAAGCTTGCTGTATAAAAATACGTTTTCCATTAGTTAAATGAATGGGTACTTTACGCATATAATTCATTCATTACCAAGGCAAAATTTTTAATAAGAAAAATCATTTGCATTAATTCTCAATATTAAGTACTACAAGAAAATAATCACGTACTTATATATATATATATATATATATATATATATATATATATATATATATATATATATATATATATATATATATATATATAAAGTGATAATAATTACGACCTAAATATTTGTAATTCAAAATTTATTTGTGGGTTTGAGGTCTCTGGATTAAGGTGAAAACTCTTTTTATGGCCTAAATTTTCAATTTATTTTAAATTCTTGATCACGGGCATATCTAAAAATTTTTATACGCTAGATTATAAATGTGGTACATAGATTATAACTTACAAACTTGAGGTTAATTGAAAACTAGCATAACAAACATAATAAAAATCTTGGAAAAACTCGTAAAACTAACAAAATTAAAAGTTCTTTAAAAATAAATTGTAAACATTAAACTTGTATATACATCAATTTGATGTCTTAAATTTTGAAGTAAAAATTTTTGTTTCATAGGATATAAGATAACTGATTTGTTTGATGACAGAGTATCGAGTGCATAAATGTATGTGTGTGTTCATGTATATTATATGTTGTGAGTGTATGTGTGTGTGTGTGTGTGTGTGTGTGTGTGTGTGTGTGTGTGTGTGTGTGTGTGTGTGTGTGTGTGTGTGTGTGTGTGTGTGTGTGTGTGTGTGTGTGAGCATGTGTGTGTGTGTGTATGTTTAGTTTAATTTTTGTCATTAATTTTGTTCAAAATTTAATAAATATGTGTATATGGAACTTAAGTTACTAATATCTGTTTTCTTGTTTATTGTATTTTTAGTTTTATAAATATGATACATTTCCAAAAAAATTCTTTTTGATTTGTTGCTCTCTATTTCTAAGATATCTGGATTTTCAAAATCCATACTGTGATTTTTGTCTATTACATGTGTGGTTAATGCACATGCTTTTGGTTTGATAGTTATGTCACTCTTATGTTGAGTAATCCTTTGTTTTAATAGTTGAGAGGTTTGCCCAACATACGAGTGAACGCAATTTAAACAATTAATTTTATATATTAAATTCCTCTGGTTCATTTTAGATATTTTGTCTTTAGTTTTAGTAAAAATATTTTGTAATGTTAGTACGTTACGTTTAGCAAACTTTATTTTTTCATTTTTAAAAAGTTTTATTAATTTTGGTGTTAAATGTTGAATATATGATATTGTAAGTGAATAATTGATTGGTACTGTTTTGATTACTGTCATTTAATTTGTTTGTGTTAGGATTAAATTGTTCGGATAGTAATTTTTTTATTAAATGGATTGGATAACTGTTAGTTCTTAATATATCAGTAAGAATTTTTATGTTTTTTGGATACAAAGAGGATGAAAAATTTTTTTTATTCTTTGTTTTAAACCTAATATTATATTTATTTTTGTTGATAGTGGATGATAGGAATAAAATTCAAATATCTCTCTGAATGTATTGCTTTTTTATACCAATCCAAAATAATTTTGTTCTCATTGTTTCTTATTAGTAATGTATCAAGAAATGGAACTGCTCTATTACATTCTTTTTCAACCGTAAATTGTATGTGAGGATTATAATTATTAAATATGTATAAAGTTTCGTCTATTTTATCTTCAGGAACTGCTGTTATGGTGTCATCGACAAATTTTTGAGAAAAGGTATTTTAAATGGTAATTTAGCTATAACATTGTCTAACAGAGTATTCATAACTAGATCAGCAAGTACTGGACTGATGTTTGAACCCATAGGGCATCCAAATATTTGCTGAAAAATTTATTATTAAAACTAAAGTAACTACTTTCAAAAATAAAATCTATTATATCTAAAAAAAGTTTTTTGCTAATTTTGCAGTTCAATTCTATTTTATTCCAAATAAGTGATAAATTTTGTTTTACTAAGTTTTTAGGTATGTTTGTGAATAATGAAACTACGTCTAAACTAATTAATACATAATTTTCAGGTAATTGGAAGTTGTTTATAAATTCGGAGAATTCAAATGAATCTTTGACATTGTATTTATTTTCTAAACTGATTTTTATAATTTGTGAAAGGTATTTAGATAAATTTTCTATTGAAGAATTGTTGGATGATACAATTGGTCTTAATGGGTATCCGGATTTATGAATTTTTGGAAGTGCATATAGTCGAGGTGCAGTGCTGCTGTAATTATTAAAATTTTTGGCATCTGCTTCACTTACGAGATTTTTATTTTTTAAATTTCTTATTAGTTAGTTGATTTCACTGATTCTGAGAAATCGTAAGTAAACCTACATATTTTAAATTAACTTAGGTGATCGATATATTTTAGGGTTTCAACTACTCGTTCAAGTTGAAATTCACTTCAAATCCTGTTTAAATTTTTTGCAACTTTAACTAAAACTTATTTGATTTAATTCTACTGCAATTAAATTCGTTGCAAATTACTTTTTTGGTTTTGTGTTGGGAAGGTCGTGCACAATTTTATTCAGAAAAGTATCATGTCTTGAAGAAAGTTTATGTGAAATTTAAAAGTATTGAGAACTGGCATTAAGTATGTAATGCATCCTGGTCACGGCACCAAACTCTGCAATGTAACCAACCTGGGCAACTGTTACAAATCTGTACTCTAACTTATCTGCGGACGCACGAACGTCCTCTCTTGACAATATCTGGCCTCGTGATTTAGTCGTCTATGGCTATGGCTATGACTAGTGACACCTACGTTGTGTGACCGTAACCTAACCCAAATATACACACTGAGATGGCGGGAAGGTTTAAAATAAAACTACAATAGTTAAAGACCCTACTTAAATTATTATATGATAACCTCAAAATTAGGTTACCATCAATTAAACATGAATTATAAGAACAAACAGTACCGGACTGAAAGAGTATCGGCATATAAAACCTCAACAACCCTGCGTTTCTAACTGCATAAATACACTTTTCCAAGGATGGGATGACAACCAAGCACCCTGTGCACTTTTGATACTACGGGATGTCAACTGTTACTCAGAGATTCTAAATATGAGACTGAAGAAATGTTAGTATAGTCTAGCTTATCTTTTCTAGAAGGTAACGAGGACGGCTGAGCCATTACTACCCGGCTAATGTTAAAGAGGAAGAACGTCTGGAATATAAAGGCCTTAAATAACAATGTTCCATCCCGCACGGCCATAAAATGTTAGTAAATTTAACAAAGGTTCAAATATTCATGTTTCACGTACATACCATTAACAGTTTCCAGCTTGTTTGGCAATATGGTTTACAATGGCTAACATACATTCTATCGTTGCATAAACATTACTACAAATACATTGACAAAACAATTATTTATAAACAAACATAAAGTTAAACATGAACATATGCTATAATATTACCAAACAAATGGTACAAATTGTATCGACCATCTCCTACGTAGTCATAATGCAAACGTGTTAATACGGGGTCATAGCAGAGGTATGCTACAATCACATCATAACAAGAATAATAAATCTCAATATTAGTTACAGATAGAATTGTAGGTTATAATACACTGTTATAATACACACGCTGGAAAAAGCATTCGACAATGTAAATTGGAAAAAAATGTTTGAAATACTCAAAAAGATTGGAATGAGTTATAGGGATAGACGAATAGTACATAGCTTATACAAAGAGCAAAAAGCAGTAATAGAATTAGAGCAGGAACGTAGAGAAGTAAACATTAGGAAAGGGGTGAGACAGGGATGTGCCCTATCCCCATTGATTTTTAACTTGTACATAGAAGAGGCAATGAATACTGTCAAATGCAGGAATACATTTGGAATTACTATGCAGGGACAAAAAATTGATATGCTTAGATTTGCAGATGATATAGCGGTATTAGCGTCTAGCAAGCAAGAGTTAGAAGCGGCTCTTAATGAAATGGAAACGGTTCTAACAGAGAGATACGGTATGAAAATTAACAAAACTAAAACTAAAGTTCTAGTATGCAAAGGTGGGGAAAATAAATCAAAAACAAGAATACAAGTATTTAACACGAACTTACAAGAGGTTAAGGATTTCTGCTACCTAGGAAGCCAAATAACGCAAGATGGGAAAAGCACAAAAGATATAAAACAAAGATTAGCACAAGGTCGTGCTACATTTAACAAGAAAAAGCAACTATTGTGCTCAAAGACCACAAACATAGAAACAAGGAAAAGATTGCTTAAAATATATGTGTGGAGCACAGCACTGTATGGCTGTGAAGCCTGGACAGTAGGAGAAGCGGACAAGAAAAAGGTAGAAGCCTTTGAAATGTGGTGTTACAGGCGTATGATGAAGATAGCATGGACAGACAAAGTTAAGAACGAAGAGGTACTAAAAATGGTAGGGGAAGAAAGAAATATGTGGAAAACGGTAAAAAATAGGAGAGATAGGATGATAGGCCACATACTACGGCATGAGGGAATAGTGCGGAATATTTTAGAAGCAGAGGGAGGAAAAAAGAGAAAAAAAGGCAGACCTAGATTAGACTACTGCACACAGATAGTAAAACATGTAGGCTGTAGAGGTTTCAGGGAGATGTGTAGACTAGCCCAGAATAGAAATCAATGGAGGTACGCATCCAACCAATCCCAAGATGGATAAACTAATGACGAAAAGGTAACTGTGCTTAAACATGATGATTATTATAAGTAACTACAAGAATTGGTTGGGCAATATTCTCGAATAATGTTAAGTGTGTGAAAGGATTTACTGGAAAACCATTATTTCGGCAAATGTCTAAGTGTTGGGGGATCTTGGTAGCCATAGGTTGCTTAACCTCCTTCACTGAATCTCGGTAAAATAGGGTATAAAATTAGAAAACAATAGAAAGGGAACGAGCTGGATACACATACTCCCTGAAAAGAAGAAAAAGAAGAAAACCACCAAAAACGCAAAATCAAAGTAGCTACTTATATAACCCTACATAAAAATAACTGAGTTGCAAACGAATCCGTGACTTTCAGTAAACAATGGATTCCATTACTAAAAGAAATAACAAAAGAAATAACAAATGAAAATCAAATGCCCACAATATCTAGGTAGCATTGCAAGTTTTTCCTGGGTTTTCCTTGCAATATTAACATGAAATACAGCCTACATACATGATTTCTATTTATACATAAAATAACTAAATACATAAAAATAAGCATATTAACAATCCTTGTAAAACAGCATTGGTATCTGACAAGTATAAATCCACAATAAGATTACCTCAAAACCATATACAATCTCCGTTGAACAGTATTGGTATCTGACAAGTGTAAACCCGCCGTAGGGTCGCCTCAGATCCATATACAATCTTCATAGAACAACATTGGTATCTGACAAGTGTAAACCCGCCATAGGGTCGCCTCAGATCCATATACAATCTTCATAGAACAACATTGGTATCTGACAAGTGTAAACCCGCCATAAAGTCGCCTCAGAACCATGTTAAAATCTACCAAAGAGGTAACTTAAATCATAATGAATTTTCCCCCTCAAAATAAATATAAAAAAACGACTACTTAAGCCTTTCAATAATGCAATCGCACACTTCTTTAATAACCACCCTCTCAATTGTATAAATAGAAACATGTTAAAAAATGTTTTCCAATTCCAAGTTATTGAATTTATATAAAATTCACCAATAAAAATTAATCAGCTGATTTCACGTTAAGCGTATTGGCTACCTAAAGAAAGCCGATCCCAGGTCGCAACACAAATTGAAGGCAATCATTTTGTTAAACTTTAAAAATTTTTGCTTAGTATACTCAAACCAAATATTTCAAACATCAATAAATCAAAGTCACCTTCAATTTATGTCATAAATGCCAAACTTGAAGTTTTTATTATAATTTTGACAACGATCCTAGGTCATGGATCGAAACGTAAATAAAGTTGATTCTAAAAACTATGAGTGGTTTAATTCCCAAAGAAGATTAACCTGAATACACATGCTGTGTGAGAATTTCAGGGAACTATGTAGGCTAGCTCAGAATATAAATAAGTGCAGGTACGTGTCCAACCAGTTTTGAGACGGAAAACCTAATGGCTGCGAAATACCTGCAACTAATGTTGACTGTGCGAAAAGATAAATTGGAAAATATATTAAATAGCCAAATGGTTAAGTGTTGGGAGAACTTGGCAGCAACAGACTGCTTACCTCCCTTCACAACCATTGAAGGTCGGAGAAATAGGGCATATAATATAGAAAGTGATCGAACTGCATCTAACAAGAAAGAACATCGCCTATGAGGAAAGACAACAAACAGAATAAGAAGAAAATTGTTGAAAGCATATGTGTGGAGCACAGCACAGTATGCCTATGAAATACGGACAGGCTGAAATGCAGACAGAAAACGGTAGCAGTCTTTGAAATGCTCCAGATGTATGAGGACGATAGCATGGACAGACAAAGATAATAACAAATAAGTTACAGAAATAGTAGGGGAACAAGGATATCTGGGGAAAAAGAGAAATAGTAGGGCGGAATACGTTCTAAGGCACTTTTGGGGAATAGTATGTGATACATTACAAGCAGAGATAGGAAAAAAGAGGTTAGATGTAGACCCAGATCAGACAGTTATAGATGCAAACTGTGCATATTTCAGGGAAATCTGTAGGTTAGTTCAGAATAGGGAACAATGATGGTACGCGTCTAACCAGTTCTAGGACTGAAGACCTAATGATGAATACACTCCCGATCCGTCAAACTAACTTATAGTTAGGTTTTAAAAAAGAAACATGAATTATGCAGTTATAAACGCACAGCTAAAACTGAAATAAACATTTACATAATTTTCACAAGTTATTAGAACATTGAAAACAAATTATAAAATATGCTTGTAACAAATTCTACAGAAACAAAGCAAGCCCAGATTCAGGCGCAAAACCTTTATATAAATGCATGTTAATTAGATACATTCGATCTAGTAAGTAAAAGTTAACAATTATTCATTATGATTGCATCGGCTGAAACGTGCTTTTAAAAATTAAACGCACCGTGGCATTAAAATTACAAACAAAAATATACATAACAACTTTGTGGTTAATTCAATTACTATCTTAAAACACAACCAACTAACAATAAATAATTAATCAAGCTTTCATGCAATCAGATAACTTCAAAATAGCATATAATTAAAAACATTACCTTGAGTAAAACCGTCAGTAAAGCTTTTCAACCTTCCATTTTAAAATCTGAAGCTATTCAAAAGACGCAGGTTAATATGTTAATCTATTCGAGCAGGAGAGTGCTTTTATGTTGTTCTACTAATGGAATTAATCGAGGAAGTAAATTCTTAAATTTAGATTTGAGATTTTGCACCTCTTCTATTGGAAAGTGAGGCTTACTTTTATATCACACCAATAAACGCACTCGCGCGCGCGCGTGCACGCACGTACGCACGTATACGCGCGCGCGCATAAACACACACACACAGATAGTATTGTACGTTAACTTATATTTCTCTATTTGCTCGAATACAAGAATTATTCAATAAGCATTTATAGTAAGTCTTTGGTTATTCTTTGTGATAGAATTTTATACAGAAAGGCATAAAGCGGGAAAATGTCTTTTGTGTCATGTTTGTTATTCAAAATGTTCCGATGTTGATGTATATAAAAAGACTAAGAATAATCTGCTTTTATCGTTATGTTCAGTTGAAAATTTTTTAACATTTTCATATTTAGCTTCGTGTTTGCTATTGTGTATATAAGCAGCTAATGCGCAATTCAGTTTACAAGTACGAGTAAGATTGATCACGTGACTACTTCCTTTCGTTGTCCAGACTATATATATCTTTCAATTACTTATTATTTAAAAATTATTAATACATTTAAAATAAAATCGTTGTTTAATATATTTTGTTAACTTTTTATGATCACAATTATTTAACTCTAAAATAATTGTTTAAGAACTTTACATACATTAATGGAATATTTTTAGTTGAATAGTCGTTTAATGTGAAAAGATGAATATACTTTTATAGTATGATTATGTTTCTCGTGGAAACTGATTGAATTAGGTTTCACTTCAATAATAATTGAGGGTTTTAACTAAGAGCAATTGCGATACAAATTTTAATTGGTTAGAAATTCATACACCGTACCTGTTACAGAAAGTTTTCTAAAAAAGCTATTTAACGAAGCGCCGGCAATGTTGCGTTGACCTTGATGTGCTACCATAATAATAGACAATGACAATTGGTTAACCAATTTTTGTTGAAGGGAAGTTGTAGTTATTGATTTTATTACAATTTTTCGTAGGTTCAAAGGGTTATGTAAAAAAGCTGTTTCTATCAATTGATCACCTGAGTCGACACAGTATTTTTGTGATTGTTGATCGGTTTTTGCTAATAGCATAATGTGGCACGAAGCTCGAAAACAGGAACGGAAAATACGAGGTATGATGGTAGATTATAGAAGACGCGCAGAACGAAGAAGAGACTTTTATGAAAAAATTGTAAGTACTTTATGTTAATAATTTATATAAAATTCGCTATAATGCAGAAAGCTGATCCAACACAGTTCTTGCAACTTCATGGCAGGCAGTGTAAAATACATTTAGACCCATCCATAGCTTCTGCTGCAGATAGTCCTGCTACTATGTAAGTATTGAATATAATGTTGGTTTATTAGTTAGGTTTTTAATTTACTTTATGTGAACTTTATTTTGGGACCCTTCTGCCTTAGAAAATGACGGATTGGAAAAAACATTTATTGATAATATACAGAATGATTTATGACATCGGCGAAAAACTTACTAGGCGATTCCTATAATTTAAACAAAAAATTTTAAATAAACATGTTCGATAATGCTTTCTAACGGAGATCCGCATGGTTGCCAATATCACCGTAGCGAGAACACATAAAGGGCAACTAAAGTGTAAGGGTCCGCTCACAATGCAGGCACATGGGGTGTAGTAGTTAAGCCTCTGTTTATGAGTAGCATGATTTAAAACTCCAGGGAACTTTATATGTTGAAGTGTAGTTAAAATTTTTTAACTAGTGCTGGGATAATTCAAGTGAAAAATAATCTGTCATTCGATTACTAAAAGAACCTGCGTCAACCGGATATTGATTTTAATAATGCGTGAAATAAAACTTGAGGTACTATAATGAGTTGTAATTTTGATAATAACTTGTATAGTAGTTGTAGTGGGATATAGTGAACCTTTACACACCGCAGGAAAACTTATTTCAAGATGTTTAAACTGTGCTGGAGCGTCTAAAAACTAATTATTAACAAAAAAAGTGCGGGTCCAACACTATTTTTCGAATAAATACTGTTTTAAGATGGTAGTAATTTAACCTCAAACCATAGAAAATAAGCCCAAGGTACTTACCAGAATCAATATTTGATCCCCCAACCACAAACAAATAGGCACTTCGTGTACACAAGAAACTACGTTAAAAATTACACGTCTCTTGTTTATAGTAATTGCTAGTTCATACAACATACACTATATGATCTGTATATATTTACTATTAAACACACTGCAAAACTCTAATAATTTGATTTATGATCGACATATTAACGGGAGCAGTAATACACCCTTCGATCTGTGTCATAGGTTGGGAAGCTTACTGGAAACACCTTATAATCATAATATCAGCAGAATGTTTAACATTGAAATGTGCTAGCATTCGCAATTGTAGTTGAGGATTCTATTACGGATCAATTTTTGTAAGCAGCACATCTACAAAAGCGATCGATACAACTGCAAGAAAAGTAATTGCTAAAAACATATTTTATATTGAGCGCATCCGTGATGAAATAAAAATGCACTCCACAACCTCGTAAACCAACCATACATGATATGGTATCCCAGGTAAGGTATTAGAAACAGATATTATTATTAACAAACATGAATCAACACGCATATCAGAGTAGTCTGCGATAGTCATAGATAAACGAATAGTTTTAGCAATAAAAAGAACAAAAAATTAATGACTAAGGAATGGTCAGGTGTAGTTATACATGTGGTGGTGTGTTGCAACCAATCTCAAGGTTAACGTACAGTGTCATTTTAGCATTTTTCATTACATCACAACTTGTGAAAAATCAATATCTATCGATGTACATTTTTTAATAATCAAAATTTACTAACAATCTGAAAATTACTAAGTGTTTATCATTAACCTTGTTTACCTTCACTTCTAAAATATTCCACGTGTCTGTTTCATTTATATCAATTAAGCACTTTCCATTTCAATTTTTGTAAACTTTTTTTAAAAATACAGCCAAAATCAACAGTAACTCCAGTGCGCCATGCACTGTGCCCTTCTATGGTACTGTTACTGTAACTTGTAAGCGTATCTATCTATTCCATTCAATATTATATCTACTCATAGAATGTAACATAACCTGTTACATGCCAAAATTGGCAATGTAACATTTTTAGATTTAGTTATAATTTATAAGTTAATTGCCGCGTATTTTTCAATTAAAAATGTTAACTTCTGTCGTCACGGACAGTCACATCTGCACAGAGTGGATGTGGAGGGGCGTGAGTGTCGAAAGCAGAGATTAAGCCAAGAGACCTCAACGAAACTACAACTATCTGAGTGTTTTTTCTCTTTAAAAATAGGTATGTAGGTTCCTTGTACCTTACCTTTGTGTACCTGTTACCTAATCCTTTCATTCCCTTACGAGTGCAACAGAAGTTACGTGTAAGACGGATGGCAATTTGAATTCAACATGGCGTAACCGAACCCAACCTGCAAATTACTGCTGGACCCTGAGATTTAAGTTCTGAGATGCCACCACGTGAATAATTTGATTTTATTTAAATTGTGCTTGCAAATTTGACTTAAATAGCAATTGCATCACTTGTAAAGCGTGGTCGGTATATGTTACAAAATGGCGTAAAACTATAACAAACCCTATGGAATACCATTACTTACTTCCTATAGAAAGAATCACAAAGAATTAAAACGAATGTTTGAAGACCAGACTTACGCAATAGGAAATCATAAACAGCTAAATTATATATTTTTATGTAACTTAAAAAATAGTAACTATACACAAAGTGGCATTATTTCAGTAAAAAAAGTAGCATTTTAAAGGTAAATTAACATCATCATCATTAGGTCTTCAGTCCTGGAACTGATTAAACACGTACACTCATTGTTTCCTATTCTGAACTAACCTACACATTTCTCTAAAATTTGCACAGATTGCATCTATTACTACCTGCATGCTAGTCTGATCTAGGTCTACCTCTACCTCTTTTCTTTCCTATCGCTGCCATTAATATATCCCGCACTATTCTTCAACAATGCTTTAGAACGTATCTTGCCCCCTTTTTTTTTTGTTTCCTACATATGCTTTCAACAATTTTCTTATTGTTTCTATGTTTATTGTTTTTGAACATAGCCACTGCTCTTTCTTGGTCGATGCAGTTTGGTTACCCTTCTATTGTTTTACAAATATATACCCTATTTCTCGGATATTCAGTGGTGTGTGAAAGAGGTTAAGCAGTCTGCGGATGCCTAAATCCCCCAACGCTCGAACATTTGCTGAATTAATAGTTTTTTAATATATTCTTTCGAACAATCAACATTAGTTGAAAATATTTCAAAACCAACACCAGGTGTTTATAATAGTCATGAGATTTAAGTGCAATTATTTTTTTTGTTATTAGGTTTTTCGTCTTGAAACTGGTTGGATGCGTACCTCCACTTATTTCTATTCTGAGCTAGCATACACAGTTCCCTGAAATTTCCACAGCCTAGATACAACTCGGTTCCCCTGTTGTTTTCTAATGATATGTCTTATGTTACAGAGATTCAATAGTATGTGAAGGGGGTAAGCAACCTCTAGCTGTCAAGATCTCCTAACACTTAGACATTCACTGAATTAATAGTTTTCCAGTAAATGCTTTCCCAGAATTAAAATTAATTGAGAATGCTCCCTGTATGTTTGTTGTGGTTTGTTTTGTATTTTTCTTAAAATTAGTTGAGAATATCGCAAAACCAATAACTGTCGTTGCTTATAATAATCATCAGGTTTAAGTACAGTTATTTTTTTCATTGTTAGGTTTTCCATATTGAAACTGGTTGGATGCATACCTCCATTGATTTTTATTCTGAGCTAGCCTACACATTTACCTGAAATTCCCACAGACTACATATTTCACTATGTGTGTGCAATAGTCCAACCTAGGTCTACCTTTATCTCTCTGTTTTCCTATCTCTGCTAGTATATTCCGCACTATTTCATCATGCCTTCCACGTGTATCGTCTTCTAGCATGATGTTGAAATAATGTGTTTGTGATGGTTAAATTATCTTTGTCGCTAAATTGTACCAACCTATTTACCTTGTTGTTTCTTGTGCCTAAACCAAATAAACCTTCTATTACTCCTTCCCTACCCTCACCTACCACTGCATTAAAATCCCCTATAATTATTAAATTTTCATGTTCTTAGTATGTCTTCAATATCTTTGTAGATTGCTTCTATATTTTCCTCACTATTATTACTGTATTTATCGAATTAGAGCCTAATCTAACCACGAGTATTCTTTTGTTCTTATGCAAGTAACAGTTTTTTGTATAATTATTCCCACATCCGAATTTTCTTCCTCTGCTCCTACGAATTACCCTAGTCTCCACTCCAAAAATCTCCCGCCTCTGGCCACTGAACTTCGCTGATCTCCACTATATCTAGAGCTAACCTATCCATTTCAATTTTTAAGTTCTCTAGCTTACCTACTTGCTTCATACTTCTGACATTTCATGCTCCGATTCGCATAATGTTTACGATTAATTTTTTATACTTTCTGATCACATCCCTCGAAGTAGTGTCCTCCCGGAGATCCAATTTGGGGCTATTTTAACTCAGGAATTTTTTACCCCAGAGGTTGCCATCTTAAATAATAATTTGAATACGTTGTGTACTTGGGAGGTAATGTGGCGGTTTCGTGTTGTCCTCTTTTGGGGACCTGGCTCTTCACTAAAGACCCTACACACTTCGGTTGAACCTGTAGTGTTAGTCTTTAGGTCAATGGAAAACGGAAGGCATTCTACTCGTTCTAGTAACAAGCTGCAGGTTTATTTGGAATATATATATATATATATATATATATATATATATAAAACAAAAATAACATTAAAACTAACAAGAACTTAAAAACGTTGAATAAAAATAATGCATACATTTTTGGCATTTTAAAATAATGAAATTAACTCATAAGACAAAAATAACATTAAAACTATCAGGAACATAATACTAAATACAGACATTACATAAAATTTTGATTGAAAAATATTCACATTGTAAAATGAAAAAATTAATATATCAAATAAAAATTTTTATTAAAACTTACAAGAACTTGTACGTATAGTTTTTGGCTCTCAGAGTATTTAGCAGGTCATCATATTTAGGTTTTCAGTACTGGAACTGTTTAGATGTGTACCTTCAATGTTTCCTATTCTGAACTAACCTACACATTTTCCTGAAATTCCCTAACAGTTAGACTTTTGCCGAATTAACTGCTTTCCATTAAATCCTTTTGCACAATCAACACTACTTGAGAATATTGCAAAGCCAACACCTGTAGTTGCTTATAATAATCAGGTTCAAGTACAATGAACAGTACTTGCAAAAGGTATTTCAAGTATATCCCTTGATGTAAGCTTTGGAGCATCCTCCAGGGCAAAAATTGTCATATTTCATTAATAATCTACATTTACCTTACCCGGTGGAAAGCATGGGCTTGTGGGTTCTTCGGCGGTTGTTTTTTCAACTATGCCCAAGGTCCCGGGTTCAAATCCCAACACGGTCTGCTTATAAAATGTTAGGCCGGCATTTTTCACAAAAATACGCCCTTTTCGTAAAATTTGATAAAGCGATGAGCGACTGAGGTTTGGTAATGAATCGTTATTATTCCTTATTATTCCTTTGAATAGTGGGAACTCATTACGAAAGCAGAATGAGTGAACATGTCTTCGAATTGCTAGAATATCCATTTCATCAGCTTTTTATAAATCATTGGGCGATTCTTTGTGTTAATAGGATATATTACTATATCCGTCCCTTCAATTTTTTTGATGATGTTCCATACAATGCGTCGACCAATGCCAAGTTCTTCTGCAGTCTGCTTTACAGTTGCAGTTTTACTAATTGCTGTGACATGTTGCACACACAAATTATATGCCATCAGCTTTTGATTGATTTTTCTTTGGGGTTTTTAAATGAAGGCACCCCTTCGTCCATAATCACTAAAGTTTATTTCTTATTATTCACTGTTATACTTCTATCATCATAAGACACACCTGTGCAGTACTGGAACTGTTTGTTTCGATTTGGAAATTATACCAGTGTTCTGAAAAGAACAATTTTCTAACAAAATCAATTCACCTAATAAAAACTCGAAGTGGTAATACAAAAAAAAAGGAAGAGGTATGCATAGGTATATTCCATACAAACGACTTGATAAATGAAATGTAAAACACAAATCACCCAAACAATACATTTATATAACCTTAGAATGCTACAGAATACAATAATATATAATAGAATAAAATATCATAGAATTGAATTTGTTAGAATAAATATTTGATAATGCTTTAAGATTATAAATTTTTTTGCAGATGTTTAATTTTACATATAAACTTAATTTTAAAAAAGCTAACTTTGCTCGTATTTATGATCTCATTAGAACCACCTCTTGGGATGACATTCTTTCATGCCATGATCCTAATTTAGCAGCTAACATGTTTCTTAAAAAATTACTTGATATCTTCATTATGCATGTCCCTAAGTCTAGGCGTAGTAGATCATACTATCCAAGTTGGTACAATAAGGAAATAATTATTGCTCTAAAAAGGAAACGATTCTATCATTCTCTTGCTAAAACAGTCTCCCCTTTCTTTAAATATAAATTCAAAGAACTTCGTGCTACCTTAAAAATTTCTATTAAGAAGGCTTATCTTGAATACATTAACAATACTCAAATTGCTTTAAAAAAGGACCTTAAACGTTTCTGGAATTTCTTCAAAGACATGCGTAAATCTACTTCATCTAATGTGTTCAAGTTAAACGGTTGCGAGTACTCTAACCCACAACACATTAGCATGGCTTTTGCATCATACTTCGCCTCTTGCAGTTTTTCTCAAACATCTACTGTTCCTGAACCACTGGCCCACACTGACTCTAATAATATTAGCTATAGCATCAATAAGCCCATTATTACAGAAACTGATGTGATTGAAGCCTGTAAACAATTACCAAATTCTTTTTCATGTGGCCCAGATAATATACCCTCTTTTGTCTTGAAGGATACCTCTCAGGTAATCGGTACTAGTTTGGCCCACATTTTTAATCTATGTATAACTAAATCGATATTTCCTGATACATGGAAATTTTCTCGCGTCTGCCCAGTTTTTAGGAAAGGTGACAAATCTCTAATTTCTAGCTACCGTCCAATCTCTATCATCTCCAATATCGCCAAAATTTTTGAATTTATTATTTCGGAAGCACTTTACCCTCAAATTTCTAATACATTATCTGAATTTCAACATGGTTTTATTAGGAAACGCTCCACTGTAACTAACCTTTGTTTCATTACACAGTTCAGTTCTGAATGTTTAAACGTTAGATCTCAATGTGATGTCATTTATTTTGACTTTACCAAAGCCTTTGACCTTTTAGACCATAATATCATTTTACTAAAATTAAATCAATTTAACTTCTCGAATAACCGTATAAAATTATTTGAATCATACTTGAGTAATCGTTTATACTACGTCGAATTAGATGGATTTACGTCACAACCTTATCTTTTACATAGTGGTGTGCCGCAGGGATCTGTACTTGGACCATTGCTATTTCTCCTCTACATTAATGACGTCACTAAAATTATTACCAATCGTAAGTTACTTTTTGCTGATGACTTAAAAATCTTTGCTAAAATTGATTCCGCTATTGATTGTAAATCTATACAAACTGACATATCACTTCTAGCTAGGTGGTGTAATAAATTACTCCTCAATATTGACAAATGTATGGTAATGTCTTTTAGCAATAACAACTCCCATATAATATTTGATTACTCACTTCATAACAGTAGTATTTCACGGGTTTTTTTCTATCAATGATTTGGGTATATCATTTGACCCGCACCTAACATTTAACTACCATATGGATCTTTTGGTTAAACGCTCTATCCAGATGTTAGGCTTCCTCTTCCGTAATACCTCACTTTTTACTGACCTTGACTGCCTTAAAATTTTATATTATGCTCTAATTCGTAGTATTCTGGAATATGGTTCTCTCATCTGGTCCCCCTACTACAAAAATAACTCTCTTAGAATCGAAAATGTTCGACGTAAATTCTTAAAATTTCTATATTTCAAAAAGCATAATCTTTACCCACCTCGTGGATATCCTTATGCTGATCTTCTCAGTGAATTTGATTTTCAATCTTTAGATAAACGCAGAACAATGTTTGATATTATCCACTTATACAAACTTTTAAATTCTCTTCTAGATGACCCAGTATGCCTTTCTTTTGTCAGTTTGCACGTGCCTCCTAGACCTAGTCGAAACACCTCTCTTTTTCACCTTAATTTTGCTAGGATTAACACTTACAAGAGTTCTCCAATCTTTAGAATGACTGGTTCCTTTAATTCCCTTTCTTTATTAGATTTCCGCTCCTGATCTTGATCTCTCCATTCCTTCCTTGGGCGTTTTTCGGCATATCTTGTCAGCAGCCTTAGAATAATTATTGTTATATGCGTCTTTACTGTCTGTTTCGTTTTATACCTTTATATTATGAACACATATAAAATATGATTTATTTAATGTTACCTATACATAATTATGAATATTCACTTTGATACTACCTTTTATTACAAATGTAATTAGTATATAAGGATTCTTATAATTGGGTCTCTGACCTGTTAGAATCTAATCTAAATAAATAAATAAAAAAATTTTTTTATAACGGGTGAATATAACAAATTAGAAATAACTGGAAAGCGCATGTTTATATATAATATATTATAAAGATCTGTGACAGAAACATGCCTTTGGTAAAACAATTTTTGATGGATTACAAGAAATCTATGTTAAATTAGCTATTGGCCTGTTTCACGAAAGTTAACAAACGCTACTTTGTTACCTGATATTACAAAGCAGCACAGCGGTGGATCTTGTTATTTGGTTACTGAAGAATTTTTATAATACTCATTGCACCAACTTCTATTGTATTGCCTTATTGGCAATTTATTTTTACAGTATAAATTGAAATTAAAACTTATGGAAAGTTAAAATAATGAATACCCGTTGGTGACATTTTTGTCACAGTCTGAACCCGACATCATCATTTTTAAGCAGTGTTAATCGGTCTCATGTTTCAACCAATGAATTGGAGTAATTTTATGCTCTATGCTTTTCATGGCTTTATTCTCTTGTGATATGGAGTATAGAGTAATTATTTATGTTTATGAAATGTGTATATTTACATACTCACCAATTTTGTCTGCTTACAAAATGTGTTCAAAATGTCCTGCATTTGGTTGAATACACAAACGTGCTCTTCTGTGCACCAATTTTGTAAAAGAGTTTAACCCGCGCGTGGTCACGCTATAAGCATTTTGCTAACATTGATACAAAAACGTACGTAAATATAATGCCGATTTGAACACCGACCAGCGGTTACTTGTAGCTGGGGTTTTAACCTTTTACTTTTGAATAACACTTTAATTTAAGGTCTAAAGCCGTTTCCTCAGTACCAGGGCGTGGTTCCTAGCGGATGCAGTGTGTGAGCAATTCTTTCATTATGTGACCAACGACGTTAGTAATAATTTCAGAGCTGTGGCGGCATCACACGACGAGTACTGTATTATATTTGTAATATTTGTTTTACTTTGCATATTATTAACTTTTTATAGTTCATTTTATTTTCACTGTGTTAATTTTGTTTAAACTATGAGCAGAGTTAAAAGGCAAGTCGAATTAGTAAAACTAAAATTTGCAGAAACTGAATACAAAGGTAATGTATTTTATTTTCATATTTTTGAACATTATGACAAAATGTATGCTATAGGACTGTCTGATTCTCTGTGGTGTGTTTCTTCAGACGAACCGGAAAATATTGAAGCCGAAAGACGCAACGACATCGAAAGTGACGCTGAATCAGAATTTAGCGAGCATGATTCAAACACTGAACAATCTGGAGACGAATCGATTGATAATGATAGAGAACCTTATCATGCGGTCAAAATATGATTGGAAAAGATAAAAATACTGTTTGGTTCAAATTGCTTCCATAATCAAACGTTCGAACACGAAAAAGAAATATTGTTATTCATTAGGGGTAACACAAGTTGCAACGAATGTAACACCGTTCTCGAATCGTGGAAGCTGTTTCTTCCAGACGAAACAATTGAATATATTACACAGTCCACAAACTTACATCTTCAACAAATGTGAGCAAATTACACACGTGAAAGGGATTGCAACAACACAACTCCAGATGAAATACGTGCTTTGCTTGGATTGCTTTATATGGCTGGTCTACAAAAGGGTAGACATAACATAAAAGAACTTTGGACTGATGATGGCACCACACCTGAATGTTTTAGAGCAACTATGTCTTCAAGAAGATTTTATACTCTTCTTCGAGCTCTGTGGTTTGATTGATGTGAACACCTGTACCGAACATAAGGTTATTGATACTTGGCACCAATTAGAAAAGTCTTTTCCGAGTTTATTAAGAAATGCAAAGTCAATTACGCCCTGAGTGAATATACCACAGTAGACGAAATGTTAGATGCATTTCAAGTGCGTTGCAAATTTCACCAATATATTGCTAATAAACCCATCAAATATGGTATAAAGATTTTTGCGCTGGTTGATTCCCGTGTATTCTATACGAGTAACATAGAAATATATGTAGGGCCATACAAAGTAGATAATTCAGCAGCGTGTTGTAAAGAGAATTATTTCTCTTATCAATACTGGGCGGAACGTTATCATGGATAATTATTTTACCTCTATACCCTTAGCAATGGATTTGTATAAACAAGTACTACCATTGTTGGAGCGTTGAGGAAAAATAAAAGAGAAATTCCTCCAATACTTTTAGAAATAAAAGAAAGGTCTATGTGTAGTAGTATGTTTGCATATCTCAATGAAGGCAAATTGGTTTCTTATTGTAGT
Organism: Platerodrilus igneus; assembly: GCA_036346225.1. Classification (NCBI taxonomy): domain Eukaryota; kingdom Metazoa; phylum Arthropoda; class Insecta; order Coleoptera; family Lycidae; genus Platerodrilus; species Platerodrilus igneus. Next base: position 118,564 of record JARFIW010000912.1, read on the forward strand.
CAACTTTTATTTCTTTTTGTACAACCGGCAACCCTGGCAGGTGGTACTACTGAATACATTTTTTAGTGATGTTAATTTTATGAGAGAGAATCATGATTATTATGAATTATAATTATGGTGGCTTTGAAATAAATAGAAGTTTTTTATGATTTATCTTTATTATTTATGCCAATCTGACTATTTAAGACTACAATCTCAGGTGTGGGGTTGATAAACGGGTGTTTACTGATTTTGGTGTATGTATTTTTTGAATTAAGTTAGAAATAGTAAACATAACCTAAAACCACGTTGTATTTCATTTCGGAAATGGATGGAATTAATCCAGAAGAATTGAATCGTTTATAAAAGAGCTATGAGCACTAATGAAGAGAGTTCTCAAACTAGTCAGGAAGTCAACACGGATCGTGATGGCCGTGCAAAGGAAGCAATAATCGTCCCATGAGCTTGCCACATTAATGGAAAGTGTTTCAATGCTTATCAAACAGAATGCTCAGATGGTCGATATAATCCAAGCAAATCAACTGCAAAAGGTTAGTTCAAACTTAGGTACATCTAATGCAAATACTGAAATGCAAAACTTCAATATTATGCCCGACTTAACGAAGACTATTGAAAGTTTTGAGGGCGAAAGTGATTTGGAACGTGCAGGTAGTTGGCTGCAAAACTTAAAAAGAACAGCCACTTTACATTCGTGGCCTGATGCCTTTATTTTCCAAACCGCACAAAGCCATTTATTTGGTGCGGCAAAACAATGGTTACATGGACGTTCAAGTGAAATCACAAACTGGGAATCCTTTGAAGTAGCGTTCACAAAAACTTCTGTGTTTGAAGAAAACAAAACAGTACTATGGATAAAAATGCAGCGTCGCAAACAGCAATCTAATGAAAATTTAAGTACCTATTTTCACGACAAAGTTCGTTTGTGCAGGATGTTAAAGCTCGAGTTTCCGAAATAAAAGAACAAGTAGCTATTGGTTTAATTTTGATGAAGTAGCATCGTTTATTCTATCCAAATATCATGTAGATGAAGATGACCTTTTTAAGGATATTGTCAATTACGAGCGAATCAACAAAGTCCGTCATAGTAAATTTATGACTGAAGACAAAAATAGACTGAAAGTTCAAACTTTTAGTAAGAAAGAAAATCCTAGTTTCCAGTCTCGCAAGTTTAATAACAGCAGTCCTAGTATTCGGTGTTATAATTGCAACAAACCGGGACATTTGCTTTCAGAATGTCAAGAACCAAAGCGTGTAAAAGGTTCTTGTTATGGTTGTAGTACAGAGCATATGGTTAACAATTGTCAAAGGAGAGGCTCATCCAATTATGATGGAAGTAGACATGGGACTTCAAGCCCAGCTGCAAGTAGTAAAACAAGTCAGGCTCCTTATGATGACGGGTATTCACAGAAGACTTTATTGCTAAATAAGGTAGAATCACAGCCGTATTTTGTACCTGTTTATCTAGAAAAAGGTAATGATTTTAAACTATGTTTGAATTCAATATTAGATTCAGGAAGTCCTATTTCGATTATTCGTTATAAATTAGTTAGAAACATTAACTTTGATGGTATTGACTGTTTAGATAACTTTGAGGGTATTAACAAGACTAAACTAACACTTTTGGGATTAGTTAATCTTAAAGTGGTCACTACTAACGTAACAACTAGTCTTAATTTTTATGTAGTACCTGATGAGGCAATCCCACATGATTGTCTGTTAGGCAGAAATTTTATTAATGATTGTAATGTTAAGGTGTTGTTTGAGAGTGGTCAAGTTCAAATCAAACCATCTTTGGATTATTTGAATCGTATTCAAGAATCAAACCAAATTATGAACATTAATTATGTGGATGACAATGAATCGCATTCTTTAAATTTGAGATTAAAAGTTGGTGATGAAATTACACCAAAAGTTTCCTTAGACCTGCAAAATATTTTTTTTGAGCTTTATGAAAATGCTGAACGACCTTCAGTACCCAAAACTGAATTTCAGATGCATTTGTTATTTAATGATCTAAAACCATTTTCTACTCGACCTAGGCGGTTATCGTTTGCAGAAAAACAATCATTAGATGTAATTTTAAATGATTTGCTGCTGAAGGGTATTATTCGTGAAAGCGATTCGCGTTCTGTTCTCCGATAGTACTTGTGAAAAGAAAACTGGAGATTACAGATTATGTGTTGACTATCGTGTTTTAAATAAATCTTTAATTCGGGATAAGTTTCCTTTACCGTTAATAGACGATCATCTAGACCGTCTAAAAGATATGAAATACTTCACCAGGTTAGATCTCAAAAATGCATTTTATCATGTTACGTTAAGTGAAGAATCCAGGCAATATACATCTTTCATAACTCCATCGGGCAATATGAATTTTGCAAAATGCCGTTTGGTTTAAGTTCGAGTCCAGCAACTTTTTCGCGATTTGTGAACAAAATCTTTAAAGAACTAATACGTGAAAGTAAAATTTTAATCTATGTCGATGACATCCTTATACCTACCAAGACATTATATGATAATTTATCCATATTAAAACAGGTTTTGAGTTTAATTTCGGAGAATCTTCTTGAGTTGCGTTTAGATAAATGTTCATTCCATGAGACCGAAGTAAATTTTTAGGCTATTGTATAAATGAGAAAGGAATTAGGCGAACAATCAGAACACTGAGGCCATAAGGAATTCTCCAGTTCCTCTAAATGTTAAGGAACTTCACAGCTTTTTAGGTTTAGCTAGTTATTTTCGGCGTTTTATTAAAGACTTTTCAATAATAGCAAAACCATTGTATGACCTATTAAAAAAGGGAGTAGAATTTAGATTTGTATCAGAACATGTTGAATCTTTTGACCTGTTGAAGGGCAAGCTTGTTTCAGGACCATTATTAACTATTTATAATCCAGCAAGTGAGACAGAGTTGCATTGTGATGCTAGTTCTCACGGTTTTGGATCAGTCTTAATGCAAAAACAATCTGATAAAAAATTTCACCCGATATTTTATTTCAGTAAGCGCACTACTGAGAGTGAATCAAAATACCATAGTTATGAACTAGAGTGTTTGTCTGTGGTATATGCGCTTAAACGTTTCCATATATATTTACACGGATACACTTCAAAATAGTCACTGATTGTGATAGTTTTAGGATGACTTTGTCTAAAAAGACATAGTTCATGAATTATGAGATGGTGTTTGTACTTAGAGAATTATGACTACATTATTGAACATCGACCTAATACACGTATGCAACATGTTGATGCCTTGAGCAGAATTAATCACATTTTAACTTTGGAGGGAAATACTATGGAGCAAACATTAGCTTTAAAACAGTCTACTGATGAAGTTATAACTAATTTAAGGTAGCGACTAGAGGAGTCTGAACACCCATTCTTTGAGCTAAAAATGGTTTGGTGTATCGGAAAATGAAAGATGATATTTTATTTTATGTTCCAAAGGCTATGGAATATAACATAATTTATATGTACCATAACGATATGGGTCATTTTGGGTTTGAAAAACATTCGAACTCATTTCTAGAACTTATTGGTTTCCAAAAATCAGAAAAAATTCGGGATCATTTAAATAATTGCTTAAAGTGCATTGAATATAATTCCAAGTCTGGAAAAACGGAAGGCTTTTAAATAACATTCCGAAAGGAAATGTACCATTTGAGGTTATCCATGTGGATCATTATGGACCTCTTTATCGCACTTTTCGCTACAAACAACAATATATTTTCGAAATTATCGACGGTTTTACAAAATTCATAAAATTTTACTCTTGTCGCAGTACGGACACAAAAGAAGTAATTAAACATTTAGAATATTACTTTGCAAATTACAGTACTCAAGGCAATAATTTCTGATAGGGGATCCTGTTTTTCTTCCAACGAGTTTTATGATTTTGTTCAAAAACATGATGTTAAGCACGTTATGATTGCAACTGGCGCACCTTGGGCAAACGGACAGATTGAGCGTTTAAATAGGTTGTTAACCCGTTACTAGCAAAGATCACTGATGAGAAACATATTGATTGGGCATCAGCATTGCAGAAAGTTGAATTTTGCATAAACAACTCAATTAATCGATCATCTGGCGAAACCCCATCAATGTTATTATTTGGTAGAAACCAATTAGGTGTAATTGAGGATAAAGTAAGAGAAGCCTTAGAAAATTTAAATCCTCAAGACGAAAGAGATTTGGTAGAGATAAGGCAACAAGCTGCGAAAAATTGAACGCTGTCAGCTACAAAATAAACAGTACTACGATCAACGACATAAAGTTCCTTCTAAATACAAAGTGGGTCAATATGTGATGATCTCAAACTTTGATAATACCCTGGGGTCAGTAAAAGTTAATCCCCAAATACAAAGGGCCTTATGAAGTAACGCGTATTTTACCCAATGATCGATACATAATTAATGACATAATCGGTTTCCAAAATAGTAGAATACCATATGATGGTGTAGTGGATGTTTCTAGGATGAAGGCATACAGCAATGAGTAATTTTTATTTTACAAAACCTCTCTTAAACATGTCCTTTTAATTGACATTAATTTTTTGTTTTGAATTCATTTATTTAAGTTCTATATTAATAATGATGAAGTTAGTTAATGAGATGTTATTATTATAGTAGAGTTTACATAGTTTTCCGATCGAGGACGATCGCCAGTCAGGATGGACGAGTTGTAGTCAACTTTTATTTCTTTTTGTACAACCGGCAACACTGGCAGGTGGTACTACTGAATACATTTTTTAGTGATGTTAATTTTATGAGAGAGAATCATGATTATTATGAATTATTATTATGGTGGCTTTGAAATAAATAGAAGTTTTTTATGATTTATCTTTATTATTTATGCCAATCTGACTATTTAAGACTACATTATGTGCCAAGTAAAAATAAAAATATTCTGGTTTTGTCTACAATGCATACAGGAGATGCAATTGATTACGATACCGGTGATAAAGCCAAACCAGAGGCTATAGCTTTCTATAATTTTACTAAAGGCGGCGTGGATATAGTGGATAAACTGAAAAGTATGTATAGTGTATCAAGAATAAGTTGAAGATGGCCGCTGATAATTTTTTTATGATTTTGAATGTCTGCAGAATAAACTACAATATTATATATTCTGCAAATACTAATGAAGAACTAGATCTGCGTATATTTTTGAAAATTGGCACTGGATTTGATGAAACCACACATTATAACTCGCTCTTAGATTCTCTTGCTTTCAAACTCCGTTTTGTTGCTTTTGCCCCAGATGGAATTGTAAAACAATAAAAAAATGTGTAACACTTGTAAAAAGTTTGTTTGCATTGAGCACACTCACTATCAGTGTCCGGAGTGCATCGTTGAATAAACAAGAAAAGTGCAACCTTGTGTTTTATAGTATGGCATCTTATATTCTTTTTCTAGCCTTTTCAACGAACTTCGTTCGTTTATGAAATCTATTTGTCTGTGTGTCTGTCTGTCTGTGTGTCCGAGGCCTTTTAATGGTCGGACATCAATGTGATACATCAATCGATTCAGCTCGGTGTCCAGAGCTTAAGTTTTGATGTCAGTTAAATGGGCCACGGGACGCCGAGCCCCGGAAAATCCACAGGATAATTAAAATTTTAAATAAGTTTAAAATCAATATGCGACACATATTTGAACAATTTATGGCATTTCATGCCAATTATTCCAATATTATAGACATTGTTTAAACTTAAATTTTGATTACCGAAAATAATTAGATTCATATAAAAAAATTAAAAATTCTTATCTTATTGATGAGAACTAATATATAGCTTTTAAAATATTTATTCAATAAAATAAAATATATTAAAATGTCTCTTTTGTTGTTTATAAATTTTTGTTTTTATCTGAATACTTATAATTATTACAACATAATAATTTTAATTTCTTTAATTTGTTTTAAAGTAAGTCTACATTTGGAAGTTCGTTGTGACAATGCCTTGCATTGTCAACTTGTTTTTCTTGAATTATGCATGTTATTTTTGAAATATAAGTAAACATGTAATTATCAGATGCCTAAAATGTTTTCAAGTCATCGCATTACATATTGTTGTGCTCAACACGTGTTGTAAGCAAAATGCTAACGTGCAACCTATGGTGTTAGTTGCACGACCACTCCCAGGTTAATAGAATTTGCATCATAGTTTTTTTAGTTACAGTAAAGAAGCAATCGTACTGTGTTCAAATGCTTCAAATTAAAATTAAAATTATAATAGATGTATTATTGGAAGATTACAAGCAACCAAATTTGAAGTTTTGTCATTGATGATATTAGAAGTCCTTCTTGAATGTATTATTTGTGTTTGTTCCACTACAACTCTACTTTTTTGAATTGCGATTTCTAGAAGGGTATATTGTGCCGAAATTTAGTTTTCTTTTGGTTAGCCAAGGTATTGATTTGAGTATTTCAGATAAATTATTTCTTAAAATTTAAATGATGTTGCTGTTAGTAGGTTGAATATTTTTTAAAATGAATATTGTATTCCTCTAACTAATGGAATTGTTAAAGACAGTCGGTTTTCCTCACAGTGAAAATGCTATTCGCTTTTTGAAAGGTTTCAGCATTCAGTATGTTACAGGCCAAACAGCTATGAATGAATTTAATATAAAGTGGGCATGAGAAATCTCTGAACAAAAATTAAGAGATCAGTTCCAGAAACTGGCTAGCATTGGTTGTAGGTCCTTTACTTGTGGAAAATATTAAAATATTGAAAATTATAAAAAATAATTGTACTTACCTGTTGAGTTATTTAATTTTTTTTGTTTTCGTCTTGCTTAATGTCAATATAGTAGGTATGACATAAATGTTTTTTTTTGGTGTCACTTTAAGAGATTGTCATTCTAACATGGACAAATTGTAATTCAACATTGACCAAAAATGTAAGTATAGTCTTTGCAATTTCTAAATAGACCTCGTCATCCGCGACGTCACACACGTACTAACTATTTATACAGACGTTTGTCATTATAAACCATAAAATGCTATGCTACGGTTTTGATTTGAATAGTTGCAATGTGCAACGTTGCCAACAATTCTAGCGGAATTTTAATTGATTTGACGTTTAATTTTTAGGTTATATGTAGTTTAGTTATTCTTACATCTTGTGCACTTTTTATTTTTATTCGTTCATAATTTGATCAGTTTTTGCTTCAAACAGTTGTTTTCAGAACTCATATTAGTGTTAAACCGAACTCTGATCACCGAATATAATGAGTGGAATTAGTTTAGGCGTTAGAGCTAAACAACTTGTTGCTAGTTTAATCACTTTTTTTGAAAAAGAAAGGGATAATGGTGGACCGTTTATACTGTTAACAGCGGTTCGTGAGGTAATTTAGTTCATTATTTACTTCAAAAACTATTTCTTATGCATATTTTTAGAGAGTGTCGGTTGCCCTGGATCTTAGTATTGGCACCGTAAAATCGATTTCGCAAACAATTGCGAAAAACGAACCATTTACGTCAAAAAAGCGAATCACACAAAGCCTGTCACTGACGTAGATGAATTTACCAAAAGTGGAATTCGTAATGTGATTTATAGGTTATCGTAAGTACTCATTTCCAAGTTAATGTACAGTATTACATGTATTTATTTTAGATGAACATATTTCTGTTCATACCTTGTGGCAGAATCTTAAGCACGATGAACTTTTTAATGGTTCTAAACGATCCCTGAATACAATCCTACACAATATAGGGTTTAAATGGCAAAAAGATAACCCATGGAGAGGTCTAATGGAATTGCCAAATATTGTTGATAGAAGGATACGTTTCTTGAAGACATATAAGAGAATAAAAGAAGAGAATCTGTATCAGTTTGTGTTTGTGGACGAAACATGGATTTTTCAGAATGGTGCTGTGAGCCGCTCCTGGCAAGACAGTGATTTAAGAACTGTAAAGAGTACACGAATTGATGGAAAAAGGTTTGTGTCATATACTTCCTTTTAAAACAGAATAATGTAAATAATCTTTTAGGTACATAGTATTACATGCAGGAAATGTAAATGGTTTCATAGATGGGGCAGAATTGATTTTTCTTCGTCCACAAACGACCCAGATTACCACGGAGAAATGAATGAACGGAATTTCTTGTATTGGTTTGAAAACCAATTATTGAAGAATTTGGAAGCACCATCTGCAATAGTTTTAGACAACGCTTCCTATCATTCTACTGTGTTAAACAAAATACCTAACAGTTCCTGGAAAAAGTGACATCGCAGAATGGTTAACAAAACAAACAATTTCCTTTGATGGTAATGCTTTGAAAGCGGAGCTTTTGAAACTTGTCATGATGTGAGTCAAAATTTAGTGCTTTATAACATATCAGTATTTATTAAAAAATTTAGGTATAAACCGCCAAAGATTTTTAAAGCGGATTTGCTGGCCGAACAATATGGACATAAGGTGTTAAGATTGCCTCCGTGTCACTGCATATTCAATGCAATTGAAAATGTATGGGGTGTTAGTAAGAGGTACTACAATCAACACGCTGGAAGAGATGGTAGGTCTGTTGAAAACTGTTTACAGATGTGGAAAGAAGCATTAGAAAAAATAACACCGGAGATTTGGGCACATTCGATGATAGAACATGCAGAAAAAATTATCAAAGATTGGTGGAAACGTGAGATCAAATTTGATCAAGAAGATAATGCACTTCTAATTATTAACGTTGGTGATAGTGATGACAGTGATTCAGATTTTCAATCAAATTGAACTGATCAATCAAATGCATGGCTACTTAGAATTAAAAAGCTTTTTACACGATGTACTTCTAATTTAATTATAACTATCTTAAACTTTATGTATAATAAACAAGTACTACCATATATATTTTATTTTTAAATTACAAACTTCTACTACTTGTTAAATTCTTGAGTGACTTGTCTTTAAAATATGAGTTGCAAATTCATCTTCAGGATATTGGATTTTAGATATCCTAACAGCTTCTACAGCTTTCAATTTCAATGGTTGTAATAAACACACTGGTGACGAACTGGTCAATACTACACTAACTTAAACTTTGAAGGTGCTAAATACAGGTAAGGTCAAAGTCTTTATATTACACCAATCTACAAAAAATGGTACATTGTATATTGAATTATTCGTTTCAAACTACTCCGTTACCTGGTCTCAAGGAGTAATAAAGTAAATGCCTATTTTTCTGAAGATTTTTGTCCTTTCATGCTTTTGCATATTTAACAAACTGCTGTTTATATCTTTAAAAATTCCATCGAAAGATTAGTCGTTGAACCTTTTGGTTATAAGATTTTCAAAGTTGGTTCGTTTAAAGCCTTTACTCTTATACATTGTTTTAGTTCTTGGAAATGCTTTGAAAACATGACATATTCAAGTCAGTTGCATACTAATAATCAGAAGTGTAATGATCATCACAAATTTTAGGGTGATTTGAAAGTGTTAAATCCTTCGTTTGCATTGTATATAACATAACTTTAGTTTTTGTAGATGATTTCAGGGAAATCTAAAAGATTATTTTAAAGTGATATATCTTAATTATTCAAAGTTAATGAGAATTTTACTTACAAATGGAATTGTAATTTTGTTTTTCGATTTGTGTAATCAAAACGTTTAAATTATAATTTCAATAACATAACCTCTTGTATAACTGTGGTTATTATTCCGTGTCTGGTATAATATACTAATGGCCGTAAAATTAGGAGCATGAGAAATACGCAACTATATTTAAAATATGCTCAGTGGTAAAAATAAAGAAGTAAATAAAATATATTGTTAATTAATGACTTTAATCTGCAATATTGTTGATAGAAATTTATTCTAAAAAATACTTTTTTAAAAAGTAACAAATCACATTCGTCATCTGCTATTAAATATTTTCAATCTCTGTATTCTACCGTTGACGCTAATATAGTCATGCGGCAATGGGATTTTGGTAGTGGCAACGTTGCTACAGTTTGGTGTCACAAATTGTAATGACGCAGGTCTATTTAGAAATTGCAAAGACTATACATTTTACCTTTATATCACTTCTCACGGCAAACTGTTTAGTTCTTTTGTTAATTGGGCATTTGAAAACTTAAAATATTGATATCTAAATGTTAGATAGTTTACCTTTGTATTCTAAGGGTACCTTTAGTGCTATGGAGATTTGGCGATTTGGATATTTGGGGAATTAGATATTTTCGCTTTTAATCATCTAGGGTATTTTCTGCTTCGGGTATTTGGAGAAGTTTGACAGATGATATTTGTTATTGTTTTGGGTTACTGGATGTTAAGTGTTCAATGTTTGTTACTAAGCTATGAGTATCTAAAGAAATAACAGAATTCCTATTCATTTCCAATATGTTTAATAGGAAAAACGCAAACTATATAACGTCAAACGAAAAGGTAAGGTTAAGGTTGTAACAAAACAAACAAATCACGTGCTTTTCTGAACAAACGTGCATGCTCCGATCTCAAAATAGCCAGAAAAGTTGAACTTGAACCAACTTTTTGGAGATTCGGTGATTTTGACGTTTCTCAGCGGTGTCACGTGATCAGTTTAACCAATAGGATCATTCTCCAAATATCCAAATCGCCAAATCTCCATAGCACTAAAGGTACCCTAAGTATTGAACCTGAACCTTTTCTGATCAGTATACAAATGCTTACAATTGTTCTGCATTTTATTTACCCATGCAAGAAATTATTATATTGAAATTTATCTTCATCTTATTAACTAAAATCTGTTACCCAAATGGTATGCAATATGTTTCAATATCAAAAAAGAAGGGTAATAGAAGACGATACAGAAAGCCTAAAATTATAACTTAAGGACAACGCTGTTTGCAGAAAGGAGTATTATATACTTTGAAATTCTTGACAGTGTTAAAGCAAATATGGAAAGAAATACACAAATTGGACATCTTGAAGATTTTAAATGAAGAAAATTATTTCGACTTCATATTGCACTACAAAACGTTCCTGTCAACATTCTAGAAAAATGAACAGGCCTTTATCCCTTCTTTGACAAGTTTAATTGAAAGGCAAACTTAGGTTGCCAAAGGAACTTTTTAAATTTTTGATAAACGTAATCTTAAAGATGTGTTAGCTGAAATAGTTAAATTACTATCTTTAATCCTGTGTATTCTGATCACAACCACTTTCTGTGAAAGAAGCACAAGTACCTTAAAATGGATAAAAAGTATTTGTGTAACAGTATAGCAAACGAGCATCGCTCCAATTTGGCAATTGAAAAAGGACATCTGCTTCTCAGCAAGAATTTATTTCAAGAACTATAGATGTTTTTGCAGAAAAGAAAACGTGGCAAGTTGAATTAATATAACAAACAATATAGATAAACTCTTTGTCATACTTGCTCTTCAGTTATAAATGACCATCCTCCTCCATTCTGAACTAATTTAGGACAGCCTATCCTCCGTCTAAATGGATGCTGTGTCACTGAAAATTATTATTATGATAAAGCAGCTTAATAATGTATAGCCTGAAATTTTGTGTTTGCACAAGATAATGTAAGACCTCCACACTGGGACCATAACCATGGTCTTCCTCCAACAGTGAGATTGATTTCATGAATTGACCTCTACTAAGTATTGATCTAAGATCCAATTGTACATGTTTGAGATTTGTTAGACATGCATGTTTCAATGCACCTAATTCATCTCAGACACTCCAACATTTAACAAGTGCCCTAATTGAAGAGGGATAACAACAAAAGAAGTGATTTGTAGGATTGTGAGAAACCTACTTGGAAATATTAAGTAGTAAATTGCACTAACGAAAGACACGTTAATAGTGAATCAAATTCGCCTCAAAAACATTATTGCATAACAAACAGTAAGCTTGCTCTACGCTTTATTTTTCTAGTTCTTCAGTTGATATTGTTATATTAAGGGTTATAAGTAAAATTTATTGTATTTTGCAAGTCTATTCAAATAAAATTTCTTAAGTGTTAAAATTAAAAAAATTATTGGGATATGTGTAAATGTTCTTTTTTTTTCTGAAAGTGTATATCAGCTGTACAAATCGTCACAAGCAATATTTCCGTTGGAGTCAAAATTTTGTTATTAATGAATGTAAATGAAATTTTGATATAAAATAAAATATATTCGCAAATATCTATTTTTGAACGTATTTGATTGAGATTAGTGTTCAATTCTGTTATTTTAAATTACTACGTATTAGACAATAAATAATGTATTTTAGTTTGTTGCAGTTTATTTTAGTAACATAACATTAATAATAAAATTATATTATAGGATGCCCTGGCAAGGACAGGCAGACAATTTGATAGATCGCTTTGATGTGCGAGCTCATTTAGATTACATTCCTAATGTAGTTAATGAAGAAGATGAAGAACTCACTTATGAAGAAAAGCAAACTAACTATGAAAGATACAGGATTATCGCTCAAAATTCTTTTCTTACTATAAGTGAAGAAAAATTTTTAAAGCAATTACACATGGAGGAACAGTTTGGGTATATGGAACCTGAATCTAAGAAGAAAAAAGCTGTTGGTGCAGCTATAGGGTTTAATTATGAAGATGGCACTGGTAAGTATACATAAGTCTTTCAGTAATACCTGACAGTACTCTACAAAAGTTGTAAAAGCAGTGATTTTATTGTTTGTCTATTTGGCATAACAACATATTACCACATATAAAGTCACAGTGAACTAAGTTATAAATCAACATGCGTAGTAAATATTTGTTTAGTTTATATTAATTATAATTTTTATGCATATTCTTTAGAAATTGGTGTGTCATATAAGTTGTCAAGTGTGATATCGAGCTAAACAATCTTAAACGTTGCAAATGGCTAGCTAAATTAATGACATAATTCTGATGCAATATTATAGTGAAAATGCTAGTTAAAGATATACAGTTAGTATCAAATGTGATTGAGCAAATGGCGCAACATTGCACAAATTTAAATACAATGAAGGACAATTTATTTAACTACAAATAAACAAAAAATTTACCTTTAATTAATAGTTGTAGTTTAAGGTAGGCCTAATGCCGGCATCTAAATGTTTAACGAGTTTCTTGTGAGGTTCGAATGTTTGTTTTTCTTCAAATTCCCCACGGTGAAGTTGGCTGTTGAAACCACGATTGTTTTAGAGCACAAAAAATAAGGTAAAATGAAGGGGCGAGGAATTTACGGGTTAACTTCACTGCGTTTCATGCACTAAATGTACACGTCGATGCGGTAAAATGTTGAAGCTAAATACCTTGCTAAAATGCTCCTTTCTCACCAACTCTTCATCTCCACCCGCCATCGAACGTTTTCATTAGTTCAAACAATGGCTACACTTTGCTTGGAATGTGGGAATGGTTTGTACGACAACACGTGAGAAATTAGAAATGCAACTTTATGCATAATAACGTAGTTTAAGCTACTTAAATTAATGATTGGAAATAATACTTGCAAATTTATATAAAATCTCATATTCCTAATATTAAAATAAAGCTTTGTGCTGTCAAAAGGTGTGCAATAGAAAGTAAATTATTATAAACAATTCATTAAAACAACTTATGAAGTACTGTAGAATGCCTTTTAAATTGACCTGTTGCCTAACTTTGCCCAAAAACCAGAGAACTATCGAAGAGCGTCCAACATACATCTTAGCATTTCAAATTCTAAAGAACTATGATTTGTGGGTTGCATATTATGTTAAGAAAGTATTTTAGTAGTAAATCTCGCGATGGCACTGCAACTGCAGATTAGTGACAGTTTAGAAGATGAGGTTATAACAGCTATTACAAAATGTACTCCTCAAACTTTTGTGTGCTGTAGGTAAGCATTCACTTTTAAAATTTTTTTGCACATGTTTAAGTTACCACGTATTATATTGACCCACCACACATAGTTACTTGCTTGGCAGTTAGTTTTGATATAAATCAGAATTTATCAGCTGTGTGGTGCACCCATTATACCTTTGAGCCCCAGCTTGGACAATATGGTTAATGTTAAGGGAGTGGTCAAACTTAGGGAAAATTGTTTTTTAATGCTACACATCTCCAAAATTTTTATTTTATAAACAAAAATGGGAAAGCCAAAAGGTGTAGGAAATGTTTCAAAATGTTCCTATAAAAATGATAGTGGAAGCATTTTAAATGTGGCATTTCGTGAAATTAATTTCAAGAACACATCAATTAATATAGCAGCAAAAAGTACAAGATTAACAATGAAACTCTGATTAATCGCCTTCATAAAAAGCATGGCAATAAAATTGGTAGGCCACATGTGTTTAGCACAACAGAAGAGCTTGCGATAGTAAAGAATATAGAAGTGGTTAGCGAATGGGGATTTCAATTTGATTTGCGCGATATATGACATGTTGCTAAGTTCTATTTAGATCAGGGTGGAAGGGTTATCTCTCAGTTTAAAGAAAAATTTTCAGCTTCAAAATGGTGTCGTTTGTTTTTACGCAGGCATAAGGACAAATTGTGGCCAAGAATGTGCCAAAACATTAAACTTGCCAGGGCAGCTGTAACAAAGGAAATATGTGATTTATATTTTGCAAACCTAAAGGAAACTTTAAAATCTGACGATGGGTCAACGATTGACCCACAATTTATTTTCTATTACCACGAAACTAATTTGTGCGATGACCCAGGTGTTAAGCGTTGTGTGTTCGAATGTGGAGTGAAATACCCAGACTGAATTAAGAATTCTACTATATCGCGTTCATTACTAATGTTCTGTAGCTCAACAACAGGTGTTACATGTCAAAATTTGGCAATGTACATAGTTTAATTTGTAAATAAATTCTCGCGAATATTTTTAAATGAACTTGTCAATTTCCGTCATTCCGGACAGTTACATTTGCGCAAAAGAATGCGCCGTTGCGGGTAGTGTCGGTATTGCCACTAAGCGACGAGACCTGAAGCCAAGAACATCTACCTGTGTTGTGTGTGTGTGTCTTTTCTCTTTGTAGGTATGTAGGAACCTTTATCTTTACCTTCGTGTTCCTCATACCTGGTTGTTCCTTATTGTTCCCCTACGAATGAATAGAGCTTGGACGGATTGGAAATTTGGAGTCAATATGGCGTGATGTGACCCACAAAACGTAATGGACCCTGGGATTTGGCTGCAAGGTGCGATTTAAGTAGGTAAATTTCTTTTATTTACATTGTGCATGAAAATTTGACCATTGCATCATCTTTAAACGTGTTCGGTATTTGATACAAAATGGCGCGTAATTTGTGGCGTGATTATACGTTATATTAAACAATTGAGCAATAGTATAGCAACGCGTGAAGCACAACAATGGCGCCCGTTACACGTGGTTGTTGAAAATTATATTCGTTTTAACCTTATTTTAACTTGTAAGCTATTAGCTTGAAAAATGTTTATATTTAACTTGAGTTTTAGGAAAAATAGTGCATTCAAATTCCATAATTAAATATTTTATTTTTAGTAACTTTTAAAAAAAATGTAATTTGATAATACTATATCTAGTAACTTTTTATCCGTTGTGACATTTGGGGGAGCTTGTAATGTCAATCTAACTTATTAAACTGTCATTTTGAATAGTGTTTGTTTACTTTTTATGTATGTTATTTTAAAATTAGTTAAATGGCATTTTTCCTTTACAAAAACAGTGTATTTATATTTCAATTCTGTTAGATAATTACCTAACCTAATATGGGATTAAACAAAAATATGTACCTTTGGAATGTTTGATAATTATCTTAACCTCACTTGTGAGTGAACTGAAATGTTATTTTGGATTTGGATAATTCCTTTTGTAAGTATCTTTATACATAGTTACTTTAACCGTTTTATTTGCTATCCCTTGTGAAAAATTTTTTGATATCATTAAGGTTGATTATCTACTTGTCCTAACAAATTTTTTAGATTATTAAAAGTTTGTTTTTTAGTTTTAAACTTTAGATAACTACCATATTATCTTTGGTTGCCACGATTTAAACCTTTTTCTTATATTCTATATAATTAACTATACTTTACGGATTCTTTCTTAGAGAAAACTTTGTTCCTTAAACACAACTATTGTAAATTCCCTGTAAACTTATCTTAGCAAACCTACTTTCTAAAACTTAGTAGTACAATGAATCCAGTATACCTCAAATCTTTTGAAACGATCTTCGAGCTGGAATCGCATAATATCCAACCGGCAGCAAATCAAAATGATAGGCGATTGCAGTTAAAAGCCATATTAGCTTAGGAATCTGATGGACATTCATTTCCTTGTACATTAACGTCCAATCTATCATAAAATACCTTTGAGATTAAACAATCCCTATACGATATTAATAATATAGTCCAGAAAACAAATCCAGAAGAGTCAAATTTAGAATTAAAACAATTTAAAACAACGTATAGATCTATTATCGTTACTTAAAGATGAACAAGCAAACTTTCTTAACTGACGTTCTCTTACTTGAAGGAATCGTCCTTGAAAAACTTAACTTAGATTTAGATGCAAATTGCCGTTCTTTTGAATTTAACAATTTCCCAACCTCCTACATCGTCTCCGAAATCTATACCAGTATACAAATGGGACCTTTCTTTCTCGGGCTTCGATTCCCAAATCTCGTTAATGTCTTTCCTAGAGAAAGTAAATGATTTTAAAATTTCTTGTAACTGTACAGACCAAGATTTATTTCTCTCAGCAGGCGAATTGTTTTCTGGTTCTGCTTTGATTTCTACCAGGGAAGAAATAGTTACGTGTTTAAAATGCGATTTCTTACCGTATGGTTATATAACCGATCTCTGGAATGAAATAAAAAATCGTACCCAGGGACCTAACGAAAACGTAATCTCTTTTATTACCTTAATGGAAGCTTTATATGGCAGATTAGATAAAAAAAACTACCGGAACACGAAATTATAGATCAACTTCTAAGAAATTTTAATTCAAAATTTTTCGAACGTTTAGCTTTACAACATATCTCCTCTTTACCTCAGTTTAAAGATTTATGCCGCTCGCTTCAAGAAGTAAAATTACGTATAGATAAATACCGTCCTCCGCCAGCAAAACAATCTGGCTTATTAGAACCAGACCTAACATGTCAGTCTGATCCCTCTCGTAAGGTATCAATTATTACTTTTTCTGCTTCCCCTTCAACTAACTCACTTACCTGTTGGAATTGTAAGAAAAGCGGACATACTTATATTGTTTGCACACATTTGAAAAATCTTTTTTTGCTATGGCCGTGGTCGAAACAACACCTTCAAATCTAGATGTACAAATTGTAACTCTAACTTATCGGAAAACTTCTGCAGAGATATTCCTACTCGGGACGTGAATATCTCAAGGAATCAAAATCGTCCTCAAAACCAACTATTCAATGCACCCAGACATCAATAGATTTAAAGCATAAAATTACTTACAATATTAAACCTTTATCTAATGTATCTAATAATAATAATACCGCTACCTTAAACTCACAGAAGAACTTGCCTCCTTTATTTGAAATGTCGTTCCACCCCTGCTGAATCGTCAAATTGGCTGAAAAAAATTCTGCTGCCTTACAACTTGTTAAAAAACGTCTCGATATCCGCCCTCACTTACCTATCTCTATTGGCTTTCTAAATGTAATTGCTTTATTGGACACATGTTCCTCATGTTCTCTTATAAATAACGAAGACTTACAGCAATTATCTGAACAAAGCATTAAATTTCAGGTTATTCCGGAAAAAACCTCTAAAAATCTAGTCGACGATAATAAAGTATATGTAACCGGTTCCTTTAAATTAAAAATTCGAGTAGAGTCACTTGAACGTGATGTTACATTTTTAATTGTACCTACATTAGCTTACCCATTTTTACTTGGCGTGGACTTTTTAATTTATCTTTATATTTTCAAGATTTCTCTTGGCAAGCTTCTCTCAAAACAAATTCTTGTGCGTCGGCTGGTATATCTAATAAAATTTCTCTTACCGATTCTTAAAATGCAATTCATAACTCTACCATTGACAAATTTTGTAAATTAAATACTTCTGAACTTGGTTGCGTTACTACTGCAACACATATTATCTCTATGGGTGATGCTGTTCCTTTTAAGCAACGTCAGTATCCGTTATTGCCCGCATTACAAAAACATTTACGTTCCAAAATGGATAAAATGCTCGAGTCCGGTGTTATCTCCTTCAAATTCACCATGGATGTCTCTCGTGTTATTGGTTTGTAAGGAAAATGACGAATGGCGTGTTTGCTTTGACGGTAGAAAGCTTGACTCTGTAACTGTGGCCGATGCCTATCCCTTATCTTGTACTGATTTTATCTTAAGTCGGCTTTGAAATTCTAAATTTATCTCATCTATCGATCTTAGACAAGCTTTTTATCAGATCCCTCTTGACTTATCTTCCCGTCTAAAGACTGCTTTTTGCGTTCCAGGTCGGGATTTTTTCGAATATAATTTCTTGCCGTTTGGTCTCTGTAATGCACCGCAAACTTTACAGCGTACTATGGATCAAACGTTAAGTCTTATCTTATATCAAGAACATGCCTTTGTATTTTTAGACGACATATTGTTCATCTCAAGTTAAATCCTGTTTCACTACCAATGTAGTTACGATTAACCTTTGCCTTTTTCTGATGGATCTTTTATGCCCATTGATAAACCTTCAATAGTTGCTTGTCTAGCAGTTTTAACTGTCGTATCGTGCCAAACTTTAGTTTTAACATGTCCTGCATTCACTCATGTTTCGTCTAAATAATACACTTTACGAACTTCTTTGCGGTATTGTCTTATTAATGTTAAATAATTAATTCTCCAAAGAACAATTTCACGCTTTTTAATCAGTATGGATTTCCTTGTTCTTGTATCATACTTAAATCCAATTTTTTGTAAAATTCGATAAAGCAATGAGCAACTGAGGTTTGGTAACGAATCAGCATTATTAATTTCGTGTAGCGCCTTTTACATAGTGGACAATTCATTACGAAAGCAGAATGAGTGAACATGTTTTCGAATTGCTAGAATATTCATTTCATCAGCTTTTTGTAAATCATTGGGCACTTCTTTGTTTTAATAGGATATGTTACTATATCCGTCTCTTCAATTTCTTTGATAATGTTCCATACAGTGTGTTGACTAATGCCAAGTTCTTCTGCAGTCTGCTTTACAGCTGCAGTTTTACTAATTGCTTTGACATGATTCACATACAAATTATATGGCATTAGTTTTTGACCGCTTTTGATTGATTTTCCTTTGGGTTTTTAAATGAAGACACCCCTTAGTCCATAATCACTAAAGTTTATTTCTTATTATTCACTGTTATACTTCTATCATCATACTCCCTGTATGTTTGTTGTGGTTTTTTTAGTATTCTTCTAAATCTTCTTTGGGGATTAAACCACTCATAGTTTTAAAATTATCTTTATTAACGTTTGATCCATGACCTAGGATCGTTTTCAAAATAATAAAACTTCAAGTTTGACATTTATGACATAAATTGAAGGTGACTTTGATTTATTGATGTTGAAATATTTGGTTTGAGTACACTAAGCAAAATTTTAAAATTTTAAATGAATGATTGCCTTCAATTTGTGTTCGACTTGGGACCGACTTTTTAGGTATGTCGTTTAACGTGAAATCAGCTGATTAATTTTATTGGTGAATTTATATAAATTCAATAACTTGGGAATTGGAAAACATTTTTAACATGTTTCTATTTATACAATTGAGAGGATGGTTAGTAAAGAAGTGTGCGATTGTATTATTAAAAGGCTTAAGTAGTCGTTTTTTTATATTTATTTTGAAGGGGAAAATCATTATGATATAGGCTATCTCTTTGGTAGATTTTAACATGGTTCTGAGGCGATCTTATGGCGGGTTTACACTTGTCAGATACCAATGTTGTTCTATGAAGGTTGTATATGGATCTGAGGCGACCCTATGGCGGGTTTACACTTGTCAGATACCAATACTGTTTAACGGAGATTGTATATGGTTGTGAGGTAACCCTATTGCGGGTTTACACTTGTCAGATACCAATGCTGTTTTACAGGGGTTGTTAATATACTTCATCATCATCATCATTGGATCTTCATCTCAAAACTGGTTTTGATGATGATGATGATGAAGTATATTAACAACCCCTGTAAAACAGCATTGGTATCTGACAAGTGTAAACTCGCAATAGGGTTACCTCACAACCATATACAATCTCGTTAAACAGTATTGGTATCTGACAAGTGTAAACCCGCCATAGGGTCGCCTCAGATCCATATACAACCTTCATAGAACAACATTGGTATCTGACAAGTGTAAACCCGCCATAAGATCGCCTCAGAACCATGTTAAAATCTACCAAAGAGATAGCCTATATCATAATGATTTTCCTTCAAAATAAATATAAAAAACGACTACTTAAGCTTTTAATAATCGCACATCTTTACTAACCATCCTCTCAATTGTATAAATAGAAACATGTTAAAAATGTTTTCCAATTCCCAAGTTATTGAATTTATATAAAATTCACCAATAAAATTAATCAGCTGATTTCACGTTAGGATTCTACCTAAAAAAGTCGGTCCCAGGTCAGAACACAAATTGAAGGCAATCATTCATTTAAACTTTAAAAATTTTGCTTAGTGTACTCAAACCAAATATTTCGAACATCAATAAATCAAAGCCACCTTCAATTTATGTCATAAATGTCAAACTTGAAGTTTTTATTATTTTGAAAACGATCCTAGGTCATGGATCGAAACGTTAATAAAGATAATTTTAAAAACTATGAGTGGTTTAATCCCCAAAGAAGATTTAGAAGAATTCTATCATCATAATATGCATCTGTGCAGTACTGGAACTGTTTGTTTCGATTTGGAAATTATACCAGTGTTCTGAAAAGAACAGTTTTGTAACAAAATGAATTCACCTAATAAAAATTCGAAGTGGTAATACAAAAAAAAGGAAGAGGTATGCGTAGGTATATTCCATACAAGCGACTTGATAAATGAAATGTAAAACACAGATCACCCAGACAATACATATACATAACCTTATAATGCTATAGAATAAAATAATATAGAATAGAATAAAATAACATAGAATTCAATTTGTTAGAATAAATATTTGATAATGCTTTAAGATTATAAAATGTTTTTGCAGAGGTTTAATTTTAGATTTAAACTAATTTTTTATAACGGGTGAATATAACAAATTAGAAATAACTGGAAAGCACATGCTTATATTTAATATATTACAAAGATCTGCGATAGAAACATGCCATTGGTAAAACAATTTTTGATGGGTTACAAAAAGTTTATGTTAAATTAGCTATTGGCCTGTTTCACGAAAGTTAACAAACGCTACTTCGTTACCTGATATTACAAAGCACCACCGCGGTGGATTTTTTTATTTGGTTGTTGTAGTGCCTCTTCCCAGGGAACGTATTTTCTCAAAAGCTGCACAAATACTAACTAACACAAGAAGTGAAAAAATAGCAAAAGTTATTTTCTGGAACATTAATATGTAACTACTATAATTTTGCATCCTGTTTTAATTAATCTTTCTAAGTGCATATTTTTATTTTCCTTTCATTTAATAATTTTTAATTTTATGTTTGAAAATATACAAGTGTATGTGATTAATTTTTATTTGTTTTTAATACCGAATAAAGTTTTATAACGTTTTTCATGATTACTAGGTCATTGTAATAAATAATTCAATCAGTCAATATTTCAAATATAGTTCAATAAAATACATGCGAATCGTTTAGTATAGCTTTATAATTTTTAAAGAAATTACAAGGGGTGACATGCATTCTTTTTAGTATACAGCTCTGCGAAAGTTAGTTTTATTTAGTTGCATATTTAAAGTACTTTCTATTGTAATAAAAACTACAAAAGAGTCATACTACAAAGGGAGCAAATAACAGCTTAATACATCATAGGCTCATTTTCAGTGCAATCATTAAAGGAGCTGTGTGCTGCCAGTTCATTATAAAAGAGTCATTAAGTTTTCCTGCTCCATAGATGAAGTCGTTCTTTTGACTGACTCGTCCATGAACGACCCATTACTATTGTGCATGTCATTTGTAGTTCAGTCAGTGTTCAGTTTGTGTTGTGTTCTTTATTTTATAGTTAATTGCGTTTATTTTAGTATAAATGGTATGATGTGAATTACCTATGGTAAAACGTTTAAAAGACTTATTTTAAGCTGAAATCGATCAATAAAGCTTTGAATTCTGAATGGTCTAATGTTATTGCACCAGTATTGTCCTTTCCACTGTATTATATGCTGCAAAAATGTATATCCAAGCAATATGCGCAGACAGGCAATTGTGTCATAAAAACAAAATTACACAAAAATAATGTGAATGTAAACCATAATAAAGCCACAATAGTAACATTTTTGGACACTGGTAGAAACAACACCGAAAATTCCTCAATAATGCGCATAAAAGAATGGGAACTTAGGCAAATGAAAAAGAACCCAGCCCGATCCAATTAATAATCATTGAAAAAGCTCCTTATAGCTATTTTACCAATGTTTAAGTTTTGGAGGCAGAAATTTTATGGATCCTTAATGTTCTTGAAAACCATTATTCATATAACAGCTGTAGTAAAAGCATTCCAATTTTTAAATTCGTGTTACCCAATTTCTCAATTGCCGAAAATATGCTGTTTGGGTTACAAAAAGCATACTATTCATCAGTTTCTGGGCTAGGAAGCCACTTTTTGTATGGCCAATATAGAATACGCATGTTTTCGATCATTTTTCAACTCTGAAAGTATGTTATTGTCCAATTAGATCGGTAAAGTGACATAAGAGATTGGAAAAGTGACACAAGAACTCTGAAAAATGATTGCCGTGATCATATGTGGACAAATACATTAAAATCAAAGTAGACATGTTATATCAGTGGCCATAACAGTACTGTTTTTTAGCTGTCAGCAAGTTCTTGTGAATGAATAGTTATAAGTTTGTAAATTATTTAAAAATTTAAATATTGTTCTATTATTGTCAAATTATTTGTGGCTGCACAAAGAAATTTTGTACGCACCACATTCGGAAAGTGTCTTTACAGAGCTCACATGTTTTGAGGGCTTTGCCTACGGTGTTGCTCTGAAAACCGCATGCTCGCCCTGTAAAGTATTACTTTCTAGCTTGGCAGGTAAATAATTTTTAAAGATGCTTTAATGGATGATTTAAGAAGTACACCTAAAGAAATAGTCATGCGCTTTGATGAGTTGCTTAATAAAATCTTACAGAAGAAGCAAATGAATATATCTGTTAGATATTCTAATGAAGAGGAAAATTCAGTCAAATCAAAATATTTCACTTGTTTTTATTGAATACGGGCATAGTGGAGGATGTATTGGCTCATTTTTTAAAAGGATTATCTGATATACAGTTAACAAAACTATACAAGTTTCTATTATGTGCCCAACATTAAATTGAAGTTTCTAAAGCTAATTGAACGATTATTCCAAGAAAACACAAGTATGATTAATATTGGTTCATGTTCCTCCATGGTTCTATTCAAACAGGACACAAAGCACATTCCTTCTTAACTGGCATCTCCTAACTTTTTAAAGATGCACCATCAACATCAGATTATACAGGTATTGAATAAAAAAAATTATTTACAAAAATTTTTATTTAAAGGTTTAACAAATGGCAAAAATTTTTCGTTAAACTTTTGTCAAACTAGATGGGCGGAAGGAGTGAAGGCTGCAAAATCGAATTTTGGACATATTTGAAAATATAAAAATAAATGCTGAGGATACGTCTGTCGAAACGTCTCATACTACTTCCTCCAAGAATGTTGGAATGAAAGATGAATTACTTACTTCGAAACTTGCCTATTATGCTGCACTGTGTGCTACTTTAAAACCATTCTTAACAAAGTTTCAAACTGATAATTCCATGGCACCATTTTTATTCTATGACATCAAACTTATAGTCAGAAACTTATTAAGGTGGTTTTACATTTTGCAATTTTGATGTAATGCAATACAAATGCAACATACTGCACATGCCTTCAAGCAAGTTTCCAGTCAGTTGTTGCAACTTGAAATAAATAGAAAGTGTTCTATTTTTTTATGCTAATGAATGCTATTTAGTATAGTTTTTGTTATATTTATTTGCAAATTTTCTTTCAATCAAATGTTATTTTCATTACTTGGTACCACCGTCCATCAAACTAAAGTTGCATACAAATTGCACAAATGTAAAACAGAAATGACATGCAAGTGACATACAACGCAATGCCTTGCATTGCATCAAATTTGCATAAATAAAGCCACATTTAGAAAAGTTCATTTCAAATGTTCCGACTAATGTTAATAAACTATATAAATTAAATTTTAATGATAAAACAATACATAAGCCACTACATTTAATAGATTGGATGTGCTGCCAAAAATGTTTATCAAAAGCTGTCTGTTCTGTTAAAGAAAAATTGCTTCTAAAAAGGAACTGTCAAAATTTTTTAATAGCAACAGTAAAAAAAAGATTGAGAGATTTGGTCTGGCCTATAACTTTTTGAAGGGGATGTCACGTTTAGGTCCTGCAGTGATAAGTATTAGCAACTGTTACGTGCCGAAATCGGCCGTAAACATTTCGAATTTTAGTTTTAATTTGTAAGGATTTCGCGCCAATAATTTTGAAAAGACGTGTGTGTATTTCTGTCACTTCAGACCGCGTTTGCGCGAGATTGCGCCAATGCGGTGTGCCAAGGAGGGGAGTGGTGGATTTCCGGGAGATGTGTCTGGACTGGTGACCGAGATGTGAACGAATGTAGTTATTTTTGTGTCTGATCATGTCTTCTTTTTTGATATGTAGGTTCCCTTTGCCTCTATTGTCTATCGCTACCTTTACCTTATTCCTTCGCCCCTCTACAAATAGGAAGAGAAAGAAGACAAATTGGAATTTGGTTTCAACCGGGCCAACGAATTACCCACGCCCGAAAAGGATCAACGGAGCCTCGCTGCCGCCATCATGGAGTAATGCTGTGAGAAGCCCTACAGATTACGTAAGTACTTTTTTGGCTTTTTATGTGATGGAGTAATTTTATATAATTACGTGACGTAATATTTTATTTGCACATCATTTTTGCAATTATTTAACATTGCTACCAACTGACTGTAGTGGCTCGCGTACCGCACCGGCGGAGTTATAATACAACAATGTGTGAGACGATAGAAAGAATATTGTTCTTGAAAAACTTTATAACAAAAGCTTAATCTCTTTAAATGCAGCTGAATTGGAGAACGAAATAAAACAATTAATACATGAGAAAACAGTTATAAAAACAAGAAAGAACAAGCTGAAATAGAAATAACTGAAAGTTTTAAATTAAAGAATTAGAATACAAGAAATGAAAGTTAGACATTACACTGAAAGAAAATTTGACAGATATTAATGAGGAAATTATGAAGATAAAAAATATATTATTCTATTTCAATTCAGAAATTTAGATACATATTGCTTTTATGTAATATTTTGTTTGTATACAATAAAGCATAAGTAAATTTTTGCATAATTCTTGTTCTTTTGATCAGGGATAATCTTATTTACTGGTCTTGAATAACTTGGAACAGTCTGAGATTTTAATTGTAAAAATATAGCACAAACCCTGTCAAGTGTTACAAATACCCAAGAAACGTTATCAATTGTTATTATTTTTTTCTCCCCATATATGGTTAAATATTGCAAATAATTTTCAAACATAGTCGTATAATACATATGTCTTACATTGTCAATGGTTATGTTTGTTTTTCATATGTTACATTTATTGTTTTCCAAATGTGGTCAAATTTTACAAAAATCCCACAAATGATGTATGTAATATGCCTATATTAAAATATTTCAAGGTTGTATTAGAAATGTACTATAGTCACTGGTAATTGTTTCAAACATACGCCATGTCCACACTCCAAATACTTCAAACGTGAATTGTGGATTTTAAAATGTGTAGAATATTACATGAATAAATGACAAACTGATGTATAAATAGTAGCGAAAGATTGCAAACCAACATAAGTATACCTATAATTTTTGTGAAACGGAATATAAATTACTCTTAAATGACTTTTCTAAGAAACTATTTTGGATCTTTTTCTATATAGGTTTAAGTGTTTAAATGTATCATTTCACTTTTACTTACTAATTATTTTTTATCGTACTGTGTAATTATAGGGTATCCGGCACAATCTTCAACAATCCATACTGATGACAATTCAGATGCAAACTCTGATAGTGATTTGGATGTAGATCTATATATAAATGTATCAAAAGTTGATCAGTATCAAGCTCATGAATTAAATAAACATGGTTTAAGTTTTGGCATGAGTTCAAATGATTTATATTCATTTTTAACAGATGATATGGAGGAAGCAGAAAGCAATAGATTAGCAAGAGAAGAAGAACATGAGAAGGCTTTATTTTCTGGAAGGAAGTCAAGGCGAGAACGAAGGTATAATAACTTATAATAATGTATCTTTACAATATTACAACTTTGATAGGGCACATAGGGAAAAGCGTTTGGCAAATAGAATTCTGAGTCCCCCGAGTTATGCTGCACGGTCATCACCAACTTATCCAACCTTTAGGGATAGTAATTCTGCTTCCAGGTCACCTTCACCTGCTAACACTGGGAAAATCACTTACATTACATCGTTCGGAGGTATAAGAAAACCATTTGATTATTTTCTTCATTTATTGAGTGTCAGCACTTATTGTGCATTTTTTAAAATGTTTGTTAGATGATGACGAGGCCCCCACTTCCAGTAAAGCCAGTAATGCTAATAAACTGAAACACGACAAAAAGGTTAAAAGACGTGGTGGTGAGAATAGTCCTGAAAATCGTGCATTTGCTATTGATAATTCTGAAAGAGAGAAGTCTTATAGAAGAAAACGAAGATCTGTGAGTTCAGAATCAAGGACTTCACGGCCAAGACGGCGCAGTAGATCAAGGAGACGTACTCGATCGCGTGATAGGTATGATAAAATTAATTTATAAAGTAATATTTATTTTTTATTGAAAATATTCAGTTAAATGCCGCCTTTGAACATGTACGGAATTATTTTGAATGCTCGTTTTTATTATTTAATTGTTGCTATCCAAGTCAGAGGGATCTTTAACATGCAGGATGACTTATATATGAGTGTTGTCATGCACCTTAAGGATTCTTTTTGCTGGGAATAATCAGGATTTAGCAAAATTATAAATTTCTAGGTGTGGTAGTTCTTGACGCTTGGTGTCCGAGTAGCCATAGCAGTAATCAAACCTCTATTAATAAAGGTTTTCAAATGAACATTTAAAGAAAAAACATTACCGAGCAAGGTTTAGCTATTAATTAATAGTTGTTGGCTACTCTTGCACTTAACTTTTAAGTTATTACAAAAAACTATACTCATTAAGTATATGAAACACCAGCACCGTACATAAATCTACGTTAGATATTTTATTAATCTGTTAACTACTATGGCTTGTCATTTATGGTCAGAATATTTGTGCCGTCTGATAATGGAACTTGGCAAGGAAATTTGATTTTACAGCTGCTACTTGTGAATTTAGAAATCTTTTACTCCTGAGCTTAAATGGCGAAAATCTCTACAATATTTGTTGGATATATTTAGCTATTTTAATTCCTTGAAGTTGAGAGATTTTATTAACTAATGTCAAATTCTAGTCTCAAGTTTAATTTCTGCATCCTAATTTATTGTAGCATCGATATATGAACCTTAACTGTATTGCTCACCATTGGGATCTCAGAAACGATAAGAGAATGTTGGTTAAATTGGGACAAGGTTGAAGATTTTGATGCTTGTCAGTATTCACTAAAGAAATATATCGTAACTGTTTTTATTTTTCTGTTATAAAAAAAGTGAAAAATGGGCTTTTCATTTTTTGCTGTAACTTTTTGTTTTAAAAATTTTGTAAATCTATAAACACATTTTCTAAGGTATTTTGTTTTATGCTGAAAACGATTACCAAGTTGAAATCATGTTTCGATTTTTTATAGCATTGCGTCTGCGTATCGATGCAAATGTATTAACAATTGTGTCTTATATTTTAAATATTAGTTTTTATTTTATTAATTTTATCCTTAAGATAGCTCCACAAGCAGAAATCCAAACAAAAGAGGTCTGGAGATCTTGCAGGCCATTCTGCTACTCCTCAGTTACCTATCCATTGTGGGAAATGATGATTCAAAAATGTACATACAAAATTAGTGTTATGTGGAGCTGTGCCATCTTGTTGCAAGCACAGCATTCTTCTTTGTATTAAAGGAATGCATTCTTCTTTGAATTAAAGGAATGTCTTCCAAATAATGGGAAACGTTGAGTGTTGGGAAACTGTAAATAACATTATTTATTTAATGATTCATGATAAATAAATGGACCCAAAATGCAATCACCTAAGATTCCCGCCCAGATGCTCTCATGGGAACATGTCTGATTTCTGACTTCTTCAAAGCGGCGAGGATTTTGGGAGTACCAGTAATGTTCATTCTTTCGATTGAACATGCCTACATTTGGAAATTGACACTCATCAGATCAAATGATCTTATTTAAGAACTGTGAATCGTTTATAGTTTGGGCAATCAGTCAATTACAAAAATTAAAACCCCGAATCTTGTATGGCTTGTGTGGTTTGTATTTATTATTATGTAAAGTATGTCACACTGTTAATTGAGGCAAATTTAAATTATGGACAATGTTGTTAGCAGACGTTGTATTATAATTTATCTGAAGGTATTGTAATAATTTTTATATTAAACAATTTAATAAAATTATACTGTTTGTAGGATATTTTATAAATTTTTGTCTGCTAATCTGTGGCCAGATTCTTGGCATGGTTTTTAACATAATCATATTCCACAAGATTTCTATCGAACCTTAAAAAATCTGTTCTATGGGTTGTCGGCATTTGGGATACATTTCCAAATTAGTGCGGCTTGCAACAATGGAATTATCATTCGATTGGTAAAATATTCTCAACATCATCATCATTAGGTTTTCAGTCCTGGAACTGGTTAGACACGTACCATGTTTCCTATTCTGAACTAACCTACAGATTTCCCTGAAATTTGCACAGTCTGCATCTATCACTATCTGATCTAGGTCTACATCTACCTCTTTTTTTCGTATCTCTGCTTGTAATATATCCCATACTATTCCCCAAAAATGCCTTAGAACGTATTCCGCCCTCCAATTCTCTTTTTCCCCAGATATCCTTGTTCCCCTTCTATTTCTATAACCTATTTGTTATTATCTTTGTCTGTCCATGCTATCGTCCTCATACATCTGAAGCACAGCATTTCAAAAGGCTGCTACCGTTTTTCTGTCTGCGTTTCAGACTGCCCGTATTTCATAGGCATACTGTGCTGTGCCCCACACATATGCTTTCAACAATTTTCTTCTTGTTCTGTTTGTTGTCTTTCCTCATAGGCGCTGTTCTTTCTTGTTAGATGCAGTTTGTTCACCTTCTATTGTTTTACAGTTATATACCCTATTTCTCCGACTTTCAGTGGTTGTGAAGGGAAGGCGTCGCCGTGGATCAATGTAGTAAGCGTAAGACTACGGATCCCAAGGTCCCGGGTTCAAATCCCGACACGGCCGACTGCTTGAAAAATGGCAGGTGAGCATTTTTCACAAATATTACGCCCTCGTTCGGATGAGAGGTTAAATGGAGGTCCCGTGTGTGAGTGTTGTCACGCACGTTAAAGATCCCTACCTTGCTTGGAACGGCAAGGGTTCGGCAAAATTCTAAATTTCCAGGCAACAAAAAACTCACCTCCTGGCCAATGTAGTACTTTCGGGTCGAGCATTGGCAATGTAAATGAACGGTTGTGAAGGGAAGGCGTCGCCGTGGATCAATGTAGTAAGCGTAAGACTACGGATCCCAAGGTCCTTGGGTTCAAATCCCGACACGGCCGACTGCTTGAAAAATGGCAGGTGAGCATTTTTCACAAAAATTACGCCCTCGTTCGGATGACAGGTTAAATGGAGGTCCCGTGTGTGAGTGTTGTCATGCACGTTAAAGATCCCTACCTTGTCTGGAACGGCAAGGGTTTGGCAAAATTCTAAATTTCCAGGCAACAAAAAACTCGCCTCCTGGCCAATGTAGTACCTTCGGGTGGAGCATTGGAAATGTAAATGAACGGTTGTGAAGGGAGGTAAGCAGCCTGTGGTTGCCAAGTTCCTCCAACACTTAACCATTTACCGATTTAATATATTTTCCAATATATCTTTTCACACAGTCAACATTAGTTGCAGATATTTTGCAACCAACAACTAGTTGTTTATTCTAATCATCAGATTTATCTGCGCTTATTTTTTCGTCATTAGGTTTTCCGTCTCAAAACTGGTTGGACACGTACCTGCACTTATTTATATTCTAAGCTAGCCTACATAGTTCTCTGAAATTCTCACACAGCATGTGTATACAGCTCGTTCCCTTTCTATTGTTTTCTAATTTTATGCCCTATTTCACCGAGATTCAGTGAAGGGGGTTAAGCAACCTGTGGCTACCAAGATCCCCTAACACTTAGACATTTGCCGAAATAATGGTTTTCCAGTAAATCCTTTCACACACTTAACATTATTCGAGAATATTGCCTAACCAATTCTTGTAGTTACTTATAATAATCATCATGTTTAAGCACAGTTATTTTTTTGTCATTAGTTTATCCATTTTGGGATTGGTTGGATGCGTAGCTCCATTGATTTCTATTCTGGGTTAGCCTACACATCTCCCTGAATCCCCTACAGCCTACATTTTTTACTATCTGTGTGCAGTAGTCTAACCTAGGTCTGCCTCTTCTTCTCTTTTTTCCTATCTCTGCTTCTAATATATTCCGCACTATTCCCTCATGCCGTAGTATGTGGCCTATCATCCTATCTCTCCTATTTTTTACCGTTTTCCACATATTGCTTTCTTCCCCTACCATTTTTAGTACCTCTTCGTTCTTAACTTTGTCTGTCCATGATATCTTCATCATACAGCACCACATTTCAAAGGCTTCTACCTTTTTCTTGTCCGCTTCTCCTACTGTCCAGGCTTCGCAGCCGTACAGTGCTGTGCTCCACACATGTTTTAAGCAATCTTTTCCTTGTTTCTATGTTTGTGGTCTTTGAGCACAGTAGTTGCTTTTTCTTGTTAAATGTATCACGACCTTGTGCTAATCTTTGTTTTATATCTTTTGTGCTTTTCCCATCTTGCATTATTTGGCTTCCTAGGTAGCAGAATTCTCAACATATGCTTTTATAAATTTGGAATGCCATTTAAATTGATTTAAATACAGAACTGTAATCACAATATAAAACTTACGATAGGTAAACACTAACAGCTAGCTACGCTTTTGTTGTAAATGTTTTTCAAAACAAACTTGTTTTTTCAATAATGGATGTTTTTATAAATAACAGTATAATGTGGTACATTGTTGAAATCGCCAAAGAATAATCTATTTAAATGTAGAACTCCGACTTCCATAATAAAAAATAAACTGATGATGGTTTTGAAAAATCAAAATATTTTATGGCGGTAACACATTCAATGATTGTACAATTAATGCAAATAATTTCTGCAAATAATGAACATTCCACTATCTTTTACTTTAGGGCTTTATTAAACTTACTTTGGGTATACATTGTATACAAGGTATTTGATCTTCATTTGAACACTCTCTGGAAGATCCAGTTTTAATTTTCCTCCGAAGTCTTCTTTTTTCAGGACTGCACACAATTAGATTAGCCATCTGCCGTGATTTAATGCAAGTAACTATGCCGGCACTAATTTGCAAAGCTGTAACTATTCTTAATAGGTATAGAGTTAATTAAGATACAATTTGTTATGTAAAAATGTTTACCTCTTGTACTGCCTGTACTGAAATTAAAGGACCTCCAATCAGCTTTTATTGTTCGATTATGCCAATAAGTTCAACACCAACTGTTGTGCTTGTGCCCCCAAAGTTGTACCTTTGACTGGTATTTTGCAATGAGTTCTAATAAGAAGTTTTTATTGAATTGACGATGTGTACCACAACAATTGAAAGTCATGTACCCTGCTGAAGTGTTCATTGTAAAGATTTTAATATTAAAGATCATTTACAAATATTAAATATCAAATCAGCAACCAGTGTATAATTTTCTTAGCAATGGCATTATAATAATGTGGTTCAGTTTCTACAAAACCAATATGAATTTAGACATTTTTTGCTCTGGCAAAGCTGTTTTCTTTTAGAGTTGCAGCACTGATTTCCATTAAAGTCGGTACATCAGTATCCATAAAATCTGTTGCCTGTAAAACCAGTTTCCGCAAAACCTGTTGGCAAAACTGGTTTTGAAAGTTGGTTTTGTTAAAACTGGTTTCCATAAATCTGGTTTTGAAAATCTGTTTGGTAACTTAGTTTTAACAAAACCGGTTTTTAGTAAAACTGGTAAACTGGTTTTCATTTTCGTTGTTACCAGCACTAATCAAGATGCTTTGACATATCTACTGTTGTGTGGCCTATAAAATGTGTTAATATAAAATATAAGTAAAGATATTGAACTTAGTGTAAAGGAAATTATTTGTGATCTTACTATGTCTTCTATATCTTAGAAAACGAAGACGGTACTGAAACTGTTAACAATAAAAGATCCACCTTTGTGAAAAGGAATCACAGAGGTATGTTTTAGGTAATCTGGAAACATGTCCTTGTAGAACGATTTATTTATTAGTGATGTGAATTATTTGCTAATGTTTAAAGGTAGATGGATTAAAATTTTAGCATGAATGTCATCAATACCATCACCATGTTTGTTTCTAAATGATTGTAGAAACACCTACAATTCCTTAGTGATACACAGGGAAAACGCGAAGCTGTATTGGATAGTCTTGTTGTTATGATACAAGATTCTCTTGCAATACTGCATGGAGAGTTATTTTTTCAACTAGGTAAAGTGCAGCAATTGCGAAATATTCATTTAGAGTATCGGTTATTTGCTTTCCAGGGCAGTGATCCAGGTGAATGTTTTTTTAATGCAAGAATACTTCCTGCAATTAATTTCATTGATAGAGTTCCTTGTTTCCTTTTGAATGTTTTTTGGGTTTAGTATACTATTAGATAGTGTATGGGCATTAGCTCTACTTATAACTATTTTTTTTATTTTGGAGATATTTGGAGATATATTGGAGATATTTGCAGATATTTTATACCGTGTGAGCCGCATTTTCTTGTTTTTATATTATATTTAACTAGAGGAAATGTTTCAAAAGCAGAGGGCTACAGTGCTAAATAAAGATTGAAACTTACATGTAGTGGGATTGAGATCTATTTTCCCACATATAGAATAAGTTTATGTTTTTGTGAGTATAGTTTTTTTGGTAACATAATAAAGGTTTGAATTTAGTTTTTAAGTAAAATTTTAGGTAAATGAATTCATGATCTTATAAATCATTACTGATTATTTCTGTGTCTATGCACATTCTATTATTATGATTAGAAATTACATAATCAGAGTACTCAAATGATGTGTAATTGTAGTATTATGTGTAATTCACTATCCCTATAGTGGGGGATAAAGAATACTACTATAGTAAGCCTGCTTATCGTAAAAGGCGATTAAAAGGCGCAGCAAGGGGCAGCAGCCTTGCTGGCTAAAAGATATTGGAGGAGGGTCGAATGGTCTCGGGCGATCCTCAATAATTTACAAGCTTGTTGGGGGTTGGCCGTGACGGATACGGCTTTTTGCTGAAATCTTTAAAAACTGCGTTGTGGAAAGATATCGGAGCCTACCACAATATTTCCCAGGTGTGCGTGGCCTAAAACACGAAATATATATGATGGAGAGCTCACAAGTAAAATTCTGGTCCGAGGTAAAATACTCCCTCATTCGGATCTCCGGGAGGGGTACTTGGGGCTCGTCATCGTAAGAATATAAAGCAACAGTTCGATTTAGTGATAGGGACTTGGAATGTAAGGTCATTACTCAGAGTAGATAAGTTAATGAATTTATTAGTCGAAATGAGAAAGGAAAAGCTGGACATTTTAGGTATTAGTGAGGTGAGATGGCCAGATAGTAATGACTTTTGGAAAGATAATTATAGAATAATTAAAACTTCTTCAACTAATGGACAGGCAGGCGTAGGAATAGTGTTAGGTAAAAGATTAGGGCATAAAGTTAAAGAGTACTTACAATTTAGTGATAGAATAATTATGGTTAGATTGAGTACAAAACCCACAGACACTGTTTTAGTACAGGTTTACATGCCAACAACTCAGTACGAGGATGAGGAAGTAGAAAAGGTATACGAGGATATAAATAGTATAGTGAGGAAAGTAAAGGAGATGAGAATTTAATAGTTATGGGCGATTTTAATGCGTCAGTGGGAGAAGGTAGTGAGGGAAAAATGGTAGGAAAATTTGGGTATGGCAGACGAAATGATAGAGGAGAAAGATTAGTTGAGTTTTGCCAGGAACATAGATTAGTAACTGTAAACACCCTATTCGAACAACATGTTAGGAGAAGATATACCTGGAAAGCCCCAGGTGATAGGGCTAGGTACCAAATAGATTATATTTTAGTTAAACAAAGATTTAGAAACCAAGTTAAAAACTGTCGTAGTTATCCAGGGGCTGACATAGATAGCGATCATAACTTAGTTAAAATGAAGTGTAAACTAAAATTCAATAAATTGAGAAAGGTTAAAAGAGAGGGATGGGATCTAGGTAAGCTTAATGATAGTAGGGTAAAGAGGAATATAAACAAGTATTAGATAATAAGAGCAAAGAGATAGCTGTAGGAGGAGCGTAGAAAATAGATGGAAAGAAATAAAACTGACTGTACATGATACAGCAACACAGACTATAGGTAAGAAAAAATAGAAGCGAGAAAACCCTGGGTAACAAAGGAGATATTAGATTTAATAGAGAATAGAAGAAAGCTTAAACCTTTCAGAGAAGTGGATAGTGAAAATAAGCAAAAATATAATACAGTTAGAAATAAGATAGTACATGAGTGTAGAAAAGCTAGAAATAAATGGATGGAGGAGAATTGTAAGGGAATACAAGATGATTTGAGAGTAGGTAAGACAGACAGGGCTTACAGAGCAGTTAAAAAGTTTTTTGGGGAAGATAGGAAAAAATATAATGGTATTAGAGACGAGAATAATGAGCTTCTAATAAATAAAGTTGAGGTAGCTGATAGATGGAAAAGATATTTAGAAGATTTATATAAGGAGACGATATGGATGAGTTAGAGAACGACCAAGAAGAAGATGTAGAAATAGGGTTCTCAATATTAAGAGAGGAATTTGATAGAGCTGTTCGAATCTTAAATTAAATAAAGCGCCAGGGATAGACGATATTCCGCAGAATTAATAAAATATGCAAGTCAGAAAACTTTAGACAGATTATATGAACTAATAAATGCAATATATGACACAGGTGAGGTTCCAATAGATTTCGAAAAAATATTATTATCCCAATCCCAAAAAAGTCAGGAGCTGATAGGTGTGAGAATTTTAGAACAGTTAGTTTAACTTCTCATGCTTCCAAAATACTAGCAATAATAATTAAAAATAGAGTAGAAGCTTTGACTGAGAATTATTTAGGCGAAGACCAATATGGTTTTCGTAAAGACAGAGGACTAGAGAACCGATACTAATGATTAGGTAATTATCGAAAAAGGTTACAAAAAATAAAAGACTCATTTCGCATTTGTAGATTTAGAAAAAGCATTTGATAGGGTTAATTGGATTGTTATGTTCAGGGTTTTGCAAAAAATAGGAATCTTTCATAGGGATAGAAAAATTATTTACAGTCTATATAAAAACCAAAGCGTAGTAATTAGATTTGATGAAATAGAAAAGGAAGCTAAGATTAGAAATGGTGTTAGACAGGGTTGTATACTGTCTCCTTGATTTTAATGTTTATATTGAGGAAGCTTTAAACTTAGCCAGAGAGAGAAAAGAGATAGGTATTAGTGTACAGGGACAGAAAATAGACATGTTACGTTTGCAGATGATATAGCTATTATAGCAGAGTCTAGAAAAGAGTTAGGAGAGTTTTTAAATATTTTAGATGAGATACTACGGAGTAACTATAGTATGAGAATTAACTCAGTAAAGACAAAGATAATGACAAGTGAGTTACAGCCTAGTTCTAAACCAAAATTAAAAATAGGTAATACCGAGTTAGAGGAGGTAGATGAATTTTGCTATTTAGGTAGTATAATTACAAAGGATGGACGTAGCAGAAGGGATATAGTAGCTAGAATAGCTCAAGCTAGAAAAATGTTTTTAAAAAAGAAAGACTTACTAATAGGTAATAGTATTAGTTTAGATAATAGAAAAGTTTCTTAAAGTCGAATGCGTATGGAGCGTTCTACTATACGGTAGTGAGGCTTGGACAATTAAAGAAGTAGATAAGAAAAAGATAGAAGCTTTTGAAACTTGGTGTTATAGGAGAATGTTAAAGATTAGTTGGACAGATAGAGTAACAAACGAGGAAGTTTATAGAAGGATAGGTGAGGATCCCTGTATGTGGAAACAATTGAAGGTCAGGAGAGATAGAATGATAGGGCACCAGTTAAGACATGAGGTACTATTTAGTAAAGTCTTAGATTATAGACTACCAAATAAAAATAGAGTAGGAAGGCCTAGACAAAGCTATATTAGTCAAATTATTAGAGATTTAGGTTGTGAAGGGTATGTAGACCTTTTAGACTAGCTCAGAATAGAAAAGAATTTAGAGCTCGTCAAACCAACTTTAAGTAAGTTCGAAAACAAAACAAAAAAAATAAAATCAGTTAACTAAATGTCACCAGGACATAACTCACAATTAGGTAGCGGTCTGGCATGTGGGTAGCGTTTCGTTGTAAGCCTTACCATAACATATATTTTAACACTTTTCCTTTTGAAGGTTATATTTCATTTCCTTATAAATGGTAAACATGTAAACATGTTAGAGTTCTTTAACAACCATCATGTTGCTAATATCTATGTAAAGTCAGATGGATAGGAAAAAGATAAAAGGATATAGGAAGACCTAGACCAAACTATATTAGTCAAATTATTAGAAATTTAGGTTGTGAAGGGTATGTAGAACTTTTTAGATTAGCACAGATTAGAAAAGAAGTTAGAGCTGCGTCAAACCGACCTTAAGTAAGGTCGAAAACAATATGATGATGATGTGTAATTCACATAGTTAGGTTCTTATCACCGAACAAATTATGGAAGGCGTAAAATATTGAAGTTATTTTATGAATATCAATCATTCTTTGCATATTGTGATCACAATACTTTTTACGTTAACTTCAGGAATGGATGGTGCACCACTCAAGTAGTGGATATTCATACTTTTGCTAAAATCCCTAGTGAAATTGCCAGTTCCTCAAATTACCCAATGATATGGATTACACAGGGCACTGTTACAGATGCATATCTATGTCTTTACTTGCAGAAACGGGTGTAGATATAGTAACACTTAAAAGACACGAAGTCTGCTTGAGTAGCTGATGGCTATGTAGAAGATTCCGTTGGAAGCAAAATTAACATTTTGAGTAGTATTTTCGCTAGGAGAAGTACAAGTAATGTTGAAACTGCGGTACATAACTCACTGAATAGTAATAATAATATACAGCCAATTGACTACAATTTGCAAGGAAATGTTTCAGATTTAATTAGTGATCAAAATGAAGGTACTTTATCCCTCTCTGCCATATCCAGATTAGCAATAATCATAAATTATTTATCTGGAGTTAAATTCACACAATAAATATATACAATCAAAGTGACAGCAGTAATCAATTCATATTTATAATTATTGTTAACATGTGTAACTTATTTTTATAACTTAAATTTAAAATTCTGTTGCCAATGTTAGATTTGCTTTTTTTGTTTCTGAAAAAATTTAATATTGGTTTCGCGAAAGGCCTTGCTAGTTTGATGATTTTGGCTATGCCTTGGCCATCAAACTCTCATGCAGCCAGAAATGTGTTTCTTTTTGTCCTCGGTAAATAAATAACTATTAATTTTTAATATAAATGAATTTTGTTTTTCGTTTATCATAATTTCGTTTATGTACTAAAAAAGGAAAAGGAAATAAATTTTGATTGTTATTAAAGTCAGTGTTGTAAATGTTACTTTGTGTAAGTTAAATTACTTTTAGATTACATTTAAGGAAAAATATTTGAAATCACTTTTGTGGGTAACTGGTTTTAAGAGAGAGTAGTGGAATAAAACTACTGTAAGTATTTAAGTAATTTAATTACCAACTAATTTAAAAGTAATGAAATTACCTTAAAAAGTAGTTATTTGTTAAATTACTTGCTTATATTATAAATACCCAAGTACATTTTATATATTATGAATCTACTCTATTATTATACAAACCCAGTTATATACCTACGATTTGGCTTTAAGTCGCAGAACTTTACTACATCAGATTAGTGTACGTGTCCACATATAATTTACAGTATCCTGGAAGTCGATGGTGAATTATTAATATACCCAAAGTCAAAACGCATACAATTTTGTCATTGTTTATTTTGAGCAAAGTAAGATTCGAATTCTTTTATGTGTCTAAGGGTGGTTGCACAATACAGGCTTAACACAAGTTTAAAGTTAAGCTTGAGCTTAAACGGAATGGGAAACAAAACTGCATTGAACAATACTGGCTTAAGACAAACTCGGTTCAAAGATAAACGTACAAAGGTATTGATTTAGTGAGAGCTTAATGCAATTCAAATCACATTCGAAGTAAGGATTGAGGTTAGGTTATGTTTCATTCTTTTGTCTTTATTTATATACTTATAATCTGCAAGAATTTTATTAATAGTGTACACATGAGCTTTCCTATGTAATGGAGAATGTTAACGGTCATTTGATGGACGACGGAGGTTCATGGTATTAATTAATTTAATTGAACCTCATAGGACCCCAAAAGTTCTTAGGAATAGAGAAAATCATTACGGTAAATGGAATGATTTCTTATTTTTGCTGTTTGTATTAAACTTGCATTCTATAATGGATTTGTAGCGTTTAACAAGTGTTATTAATTTTTGCTATTCTTCCTCAACAAAATTGGCTGATCTCTTTTTAGAGTTGGTTTCAGATATTACCAATTAACCGCAAGACACACTATTGAACCACAAAGGACAAGCGGGAAAGCCATAAATAAAAACGGTTATAATTATTTGATTTTCAAATCGTCAAAAAGCACAAACAATGTGTTATGCGCTTGTGTTATATCACCAACTGTTGAAAAAATTATCTACTCTAAAGCTCAGCTAAGTTTGTAGTGATTTTGAATTGTACAATAGTTACTGATTTATGCTGGGGTTTAAATTTTGGAGCTTAGTTAAGCTTGAGCTCAACTTACGATTGTACAACCGGCCTTAGAATAGACACATCATTCCGATATGTGATATACAATTTAGTACTTTTTCTGTATTTCTATGTTTGCTTTACAAAATAGATAGTTCTTTAGTTCTTTCTGTATTTCTTGTACCGGTACCAGTAGAAATATATATAAAAATCTCTTCTCAATTAACAAATGCCCCGATGAATATGCCTCGACTAGCTCTGCTTGTAGACACCTATTAACAATAATCATAAAGTGATACACCTGTGAACCTAGTGTTACTCATATTTTCAGTATAAGTGTGTAATACCGTTCTTTAAAGTTCAGTAAAATAAAACTTTAGGTCAAACATAAATTTATCTTCTCTTTGTTTCTTTCAAAATGATAACAAAGTATTTACAGCAAATTTTGAAGTTATAGTCTCTATAGAATTATCATTAGTGATGTTTCTTGAATCAAGCAAAAATTAATGATTCAGAAAATTTAATGATAAAATATTTGTGAATTACTCTACAAAAAATTATTATTTTTCTTACCGTTGGCAGTACTGCGAGCGATTTTACAATTGAAGTTATTACAAATGATTTGAAAATGTCATCACTTTAAACTACATTCAAAGTTAATCCTAACTTTCAAATTATTTCATAAGAACAAAGTACAAATTGAACACACAAACCTTTCTTATCACACCATATGGCACACATAACAAGTTATTTATACTTTAACTTAAAAATTATTTCTTGTATTCAATTTACAGTGTAAGAAAATGTAAGTTATGATTATTAAAGATTCTACTTAACGAGACAGATACATAGAAGTTTACTAATATAAAATTTTTCACCAACACAAAACTTTTAAACTTTTATCAAAGTTCAAAATACAGAAGAACAAAGGAAAAATGTGGAATGTTCTTACTAAATAGTGTAAGTTGAATCAACCAAGATCAGCGACCAAGAAGTGCATTCTAGCAGTCTGTAGAATTTTACCCAGGACTGCCATCATACCATCGACTGCTGCCTACAGAATACCTAATCTGGATTGCAACCACCACGACTGCTAGCTGCAACCATATCACTAAAAAGTTACTTCGTTTTGCACCTTCATGCTGTCTTCGGACTTCCAAACCTCTTCTTTAAAGTGTAGGGAATCAACCAATTCAATTAAACACTATCTTTTACTCCATTCTCAATTTTATACTTAGCACACTTAGTGCAAATTAAAATGTAACAGTTTTACTTACATAAATAGAACTTTTGTGCAACTTGTAAATGTATTAATAGTGGGAGCCGTCAGCTGGTTGTAAACTATAAGTGTAAGCCCAAAGAGATATATGCTTGCTGGAAACTTAGAGAGAGCCTCGCCACCATTTGTTGGGGTTTATATATCCTTCTTCTGCCTCTGTTGTTAATTCCGTCAATACAAACATTCAATTCTTAAAAATTCCAACGGTTATATTTTTCTACAAACACTTTCACAATCATACCCAATACTTCCAGAAACTGCTCGATACAACAACTCCAACGGCCAACGAAATCTTTGAAATTGCTTTGAACATCACAACACGCACGCCTAACTAACCGATTTTTGTCGAATTTCAATAGCCCCACTTTTGTATATTCATCCCCAACTGACAAAGTTAACGTTTAAAATACGCCCCTAATGCAACATATGTAGTATCTATCTCACTCCAACCTACACCCCAAAATCACCTCTCTGCTTTCTACTCACTCCACTACCTTATATTCATAACATGTGTTATTTTTTCGTTGTAACATACTCGCTAAAGCAACTATCCTTTACTTCATCTTCAAACTGCGTCGTAGAAGAACCAACCGCTTACTCCCTTTTAAAAAACTTTGTTCGTACTCCACTAAACCTTGTATTCACTCACCTGAGCCAATGAACGCTAATGTACACCTACACCTATCTCACTTGTACCTATGTTATCTAATAATCTCTCCTTGTTTTCTTGTTTTCAAGTTTTGTTGTAAGTGGCGAAATCACCCTTTGTAACTCAAGCTTCATATCTTTTTAACGAGGCCATAAATCTATCCTTAATTGACAGCAGTATGCAACACTACCTAGAATTTGCGTGTTATTTGTTCAACGTTTAATCTACCCTTCATTATAATATCTAAGAACTTTGCAACGGCTACATTCATTTTACTAGGAAGGCTGTTTCAAAACACTTTAACAACTTCTCATAAATAATCTAATGGCCAACCTTGCTTGTAAACTAAACGATTTTAAATCTTAGAAACGCTTTTGAAAATATACCTCCACCTTTGCTATAATTTAACTTATGAAGGTTAAAATGAAATTTAGATGCTCGCTTCTGCCGTTTCGCGTTCTAAAAGTTTTGGAAAATATTCTTATATATATGACTGTTAAAATGTGTTTATAGCTATGAAATTTGAAATGCTATCTGTATACACTATACCTTATTAATATTTACTTGCATAATTATGAAAATGAACTTTTAGCTTTCTAAAATATTACTGTAGAATTATTCTTCTTAATCTTCTTTGGGAATGAAACCACTCATAGTTTTTTCAAAACTTTTATTTATATTTTCACATGCCGAATCACGAAGTAAATTGCAAAAATGAATACATACATATATATATATATATATATATATATATATATATATAAAATGTCAAAATGATGTAATTAATTTTTGGGATATTTCCTTCAATTGATACGTAAATATTAAAAATCCATCTGCATTTATTGTTTACGTTTCGGTTTATTTAAAACCTTAATCATAACCTAACAAATTACAAATAGAAACAGTTACAAAATCGATACCGCATGTAAGGTTGTTATAATTTAATTCAAGTTTTTATTGTGAGTATTTTTGACTTTGTAACTGTTTCTATTTGTAATTTGTTAGGTTATGATTAAGGTTTTAAATAAACCGAAACGTAAACAATAAATGCAGATGGATTTTTAATATTTACGTATCAATTGAAGGAAATATCCCAAAAATTAATTACATCATTTTGACATTTTAAAATATCAACTTCAAGTTATCAATTTAAAAGCAAGATATATATATATATATATATATATATATATATATATTACTCATATTTAGACCAGGGTAGAAAATTAAATAATCACATCAAATAATTTTAATCACCGTGTATAAGGAATTTCATTAAATAATACGCGTTATTAAAACCATGAAGCATAAATAAACTCGGTTGTTTCAGTAAAAATAAGAAATTTAAATTATTTATAAGACGCTTTATATCAAAAGAAGCAGTATTGAAAAGCTCTGCGTGTAATGTAATTATTCCTAAACAAAGAGAAATTACGTGCAAAGTTTATATTAATTAACTCTATTTAAGTAACCGGTAGTAAAACAAAGTGTACCTATAATAATTAATATTTAAGTTGTATTCGCTAAAAATGAAAAGGATAGAAATCAATTTTAATTGGAGTTAATTAAACCGTTAATAACATATAATACCTATAGAAACTTGTAAAACCCAAGATTAAAATACCACGGAATAAGGCTCTGAGAATTAATAGTATGTTTAAACACCTGGGTTTATTTAAAAGCTCATTCGGCGTAAATTTTGCAGATAATTAATATTTCAAAGAATCTTGGGAAAACGTCGCATAATAGTTACGAGAATTGCTAAAGCTGGGTATTTCACACTCCATGTGGACTAAAATAATCGATAATAAAGAATATCAAGTTGCACCAATAAGAACACGGTAGAGAAGGAAAGAGAAAATCGTCAAGCAAAGACACATATTGTAAAAGGCGGGATTTAAGCAACGTCACGGGGTCACAATTGGTTAAAAAGAGGATGCAAATATCAGAGGTAGAACAACAATTTCTGTACAAAATCAATTAGTTTTTCTCGGACAGGCTTGCGTGCCGTGTGGAAATTTTCTGAGATTCAAATGGGGCGAGTGAAAATTCGTAAA
This sequence comes from Platerodrilus igneus, assembly GCA_036346225.1. NCBI lineage: Eukaryota > Metazoa > Arthropoda > Insecta > Coleoptera > Lycidae > Platerodrilus > Platerodrilus igneus. Next base: position 161,779 of record JARFIW010000912.1, read on the forward strand.
ATCGACGCCTGAGCGGCAGACTGGGAATATGGCATGAGAAATTCTTTAGAATTACCCGTTTTGGGGAACAGACCGATAGACAGGCTTTTTGCTATATATACCGAGATGAATATAAACAAGCCCTCTTAGACTTTTGACGATTCGATGCGTTAAAAGCTCGTATATCTGTGACTTGATTGAAGATATTAAACCGTGCATTTTAGTTTGATTAAATAATTTAAAGTTTGCTAGTATATTTTAGTGATTCAAAATAGCTTGTTATTTACGTGCTAACATGAATGTACTTCAGTGCACTTAGATACAAGGTAATAAAATTTAGTTTCACTGTACCAATTAGCAAAATTTACAACGACGAATGTATACACAAAAGTAGGCAGTTTTGGCGTATATATTGGTGACAGAAGCATGAATTTCTTTGCTATTTTTCGGGTGTTAATAATTAAATGGTTCAAATACGTGTCTGGATCCATGAATCAAGGGTCAGATAAACACAGATGAGTTCGGAAAGGCCCAGAAACGACTTTGAATGGATGGTGATGGAGCAAATTTTAAAAGCGTAGAGAATCAGAAGCCGTAAATATAATCCTGTTGAATGGTGTGATTAACTAAAGAAACGATACTTTGAAGCTACGAGGACAGTAACCTTCAGGTAAATTATACTATTTTGTTTGACATTTTGTGTGTATTGAATGACTTTATAATTGATTTACTTTAAATGGACATTAGTGAAATTGTTCTAACCATAAAAGTTTAATTTTAAGATGAAATTTGCTTGTTTAAGTAAAAGGGGTATTTTGTTTTGATGTTCGGGAATATGATGAAAATTTGGGTATGTCTTTGAGCTCAATTAGACGAACCTGGTTAATTAACGTAAAGGGGTGGTAGATGCTCCTTTATACTCAGACTCCGGTCTGCTTATATTGTTATATTAATTAGTAGGCATCCAACAAGGACTTTAATTGTGGATGCACAGTAAAATGATAATAAAATTAATCTTGAAATTCTTTTTAAAACTGAAATTTATGCTGAGTTTTAAATTTGAAATTTTAATGTATTCTGAATATTGATGTAAATAGAGTTAACGTTGATGTTTTTGGTAGGAATGTGTTGTTTTTTTTATGTATGAGGATGAAAGCTATCTAGAGGAGCAGCCGAGGCGAATTTAACGGAAGAAAATCAACAGATCAGGTAAGAATGAGGTTTCACAGCATTCTTGGCGACCACAACGTGAGGGCTCGAGTTCCAAATAAAATTTTTGTTATTTTATTCCAGGAAACTGGCGATCTGAGAGAGAGAGTTTCTGGTTGTGTATAAATTTAAGAGTATTTTTAGAGTGTGTGTGAGTGATTTGAACGTATGCAGAGAAAGGAGTGGTTAAGGAGTCAAGGAGTGGAAATTGGAAGTGACGATAGTGCATTGTGTGAGAAAATTTCGAAAATGGAAGAAGCTGGAGGCAGTAGAGATCAGTCGAGGACGGAATCAGGGGATCAAGGAAACGAGATGATAATGAGAATGCTAGAGAGGATGAATGAAGAATCGAATAGAGCGAGGGAGGAGTCTAACAGAAAATTAGAACAGCTAGCGATGAATCGAATAGAGCGAGAGGACTCAAATCGAAAATTTGACCGAATGAGTGAAGAATCGAACAGGAAGTTAGAGGAGATTAGTCAGAAAATAGATAAGACGAATCAAGAAGTTTCAGAATTTAAAAATAGTCTTACCGTAAAGATGGGGGAAGTTGAAAATAGGGTTGATAAAAATGAGCGTGATATTACAGGTCTTCGACAGGAAATGGGACATTTAAGGTCCGGCACGCATTTTTGTGAAGAAGAGATTAATGTAAAATGACTGAAGTGACGGACTCATGTAGGGATCAGTTAGGCAGGGTAGAACGCGAAGTTAGTAGTATTAAATACAACATGTCAAATTTAACGAGGATGGTCCCAGATTTTCTACAGGTGGAGTATCATTGGACCAACACATGAAGTTTTATGGCGATAACAGGGTAAATCCACAAATTTTTATTAATAGTGTAAGAAATCTAGTGGGAAATTTATTTGACGAACAGACTAAACTAAATACGATAAAGGCTTTATTAAAGGACAATGCGGAGGCATGGTACAATTTAGTAGGACAGGACATAGACACGTATCAGGACTTTGAAAACAAATTTTTACAACATTACTGGAGTGATCACAAACAGGATCAGATTAGGGACGACTTGATTACAGGAAAATTTAAGGGAGAGTTTGCAGGTTCTAGGAGCAATATGCCATCCGCAAGTACAGTGTGGCCAAACAACTGAATCCACCATTGACGGACAGACAGATTATCAAGTACCTATCACGACATTTTGAACTGGAAATTAGACAACACGTGGCCTTACAAAACATCACAGAACGGGAGACATTTTTAGAGTATTTGCAGAGATATGACGATGTATGTGTAGGACGGACAAGAGAGATACGAGAACGAAACGTTAACACAGTTAGGTTTGACAACAGGACACCGAATTATCCGAGACGGCCTGACTACAACAGAAATTTTCGACCGAATTGGGAACGACGAGGACAGGAATACAGGAGCAATAGTGCGACTAGGGGACCGACGCCAAGACCTAGTTACACGCGACAGAACAGTTTACGGAAGTAAACAGGACTGTGACCAGCACGCCGAATAGAGACAGGGACACGGATATTAACACGAGGAGGGCGTACGCACAGGTTGTAGAAGGACAACCAGGACCAAGCACGGAAAACAGGATGAGACAGGATTTTTAGAACGTGACAGACCACTAGATTTCTGTGTAAATGTATATGAACATCCACGTGAATTTTTCAAAATTGAGGAGGAAGTAGAGCCAGAAACTGTAGAAAAATTATGTTTGCCAATTATTAATTTAGAAATTTTTGAAAATAATGTAGAAGTATTACTTGATACAGGGGCAGAGGCGAGTTTAATATCGGAGGAATTCGTCAGCAAAATTAGGGATAAGGTTTGTGATAGAATTATGCCTATAAAACGTAGCCATTTAGTAGCTCCAAATAAAAAGAAGTTTGCTGTAGTAAATAGTGTTGTGGTGCTTAGGATAGATATAGGAGATTTAAGCTGTGAACAGGAGTTTGTAATTGTACCTGGACTGAAGTTTCAGAGCATTTTAGGTGTTGACTGTATGATGAAGTTAGGGGTTTTGATAGATATGGAAAGGAAGGTAATAAGGATTAAGGATAGGGTAGTGCCATGGAAGGGCAGTTATGAAGTCACAGAGGATGACACTGGGTTTAGTATTAATGTAGTAGAGGTAGAGGATGATGAAGTTAAACAGATCAACACAATAAGATGTCCAGAGGATAGGAGAGTAGAGGTGCAAGCTTTAGTACAAAAACATGCAGAAGTAGTGGGGGTAGAAGCAACAGCAGCATATCAGGAGCAGGTGAAGGCGAAATTAAGCAAAGATAGCAAGTTTGTTTTTAATCAAGTAGATTTAAGGGATTCATTCTGGCGGATTCCATTACACAAAAATTCTAGAAGGTACATAGGATTTTCCATAGAGGGAAAAATCGATAATTGTAAAGTAGTATCGTTTGGTTTGTCGGCAGAGAAGAAAATAAGAATAAATGAGAAACAGACATGTGTAGGGACTGAAGAAGAAGCAATATGTAAGAGTCAGGATAATAGGGATGATAAGTTTATGGTATGTGAGATAACAAGGATGTTAAGTGTAGATATAGAAGGGGGAGAGATAGGGATGAAGAGTATTAGGATGGCAAGAAGAAAGACATGGAGGGTCAAGAAGAGAGTTAGATTTAAATGGGATAGGGAGAGAATAGGTGTATATAGAAAAGTAGAAGTAAGTGTTTATAGAAAATAAAGCTAGGTATAGGATAAATATGGGAGATAATTAGGAATAGGTTTAGGATGAGAATAAAGAGTAAATGTAGGAAGAAAATAAGATAGGTTAAGTGTAGATAATTCATATAAAATTAGTGGAGAGTTAGGAATAGAGTAAGAGTAGGATAGGCATATAGGATTAGGTAGGGGGAAGTAAAGTATGGTGAAGATTAGTTAAAAGTTAGGAATAGGATAGGTATATAGGATGTATATAAGATTAGATGGATAAGTAGGATGAAGTTAGGGATAATTTCAGTTTATAGAAGTAGGTGAGAGTTAGGAATAGGATAGGGATATAGGATAGATGTAAATATTTTTTGGATTGGAGACAAAGTAGGTAAGTTAGATAGATAAGGGTAGAGAGTGATAGGCAATTTTTTTTTGTAATTTTTTTTGTCTAAATGTTTTATATTTGAAGTCAAATAAGTGGGATTATTTGTATTCAAATAGGGGGAAAATACTCATATTTAGACCAGGGTAGAAAATTAAATAATCACATCAAATAATTTTAATCACCGTGTATAAGGAATTTCATTAAATAATACGCGTTATTAAAACCATGAAGCATAAATAAACTCGGTTGTTTCAGTAAAATAAGAAATTTAAATTATTTATAAGACGCTTTATATCAAAAGAAGCAGTATTGAAAAGCTCTGCGTGTAATGTAATTATTCCTAAACAAAGAGAAATTACGTGCAAAGTTTATATTAATTAACTCTATTTAAGTAACCGGTAGTAAAACAAAGTGTACCTATAATAATTCATATTTAAGTTGTATTCGCTAAAAATGAAAAGGATAGAAATCAATTTTAATTGGAGTTAATTAAACCGTTAATAACATATAATACCTATAGAAACTTGTAAAACCCAAGATTAAAATACCACGGAATAAGGCTCTGAGAATTAATAGTATGTTTAAACACCTGGGTTTATTTAAAAAGCTCATTCGGCGTAAATTTTGCAGATAATTAATATTTCAAAGAATCTTGGGAAAACGTCGCATAATAGTTACGAGAATTGCTAAAGCTGGGTATTTCACACTCCATGTGGACTAAAATAATCGATAATAAAGAATATCAAGTTGCACCAATAAGAACACGGTAGAGAAGGAAAGAGAAAATCGTCAAGCAAAGACACATATTGTAAAAGGCGGATTTAAGCAACGTCACGGGGTCACAATTGGTTAAAAGAGGATGCAAATATCAGAGGTAGAACAACAATTTCTGTACAAAATCAATTAGTTTTTCTCGGACAGGCTTGCGTGCCGTGTGGAAATTTTCTGAGATTCAAATGGGGCGAGTGAAAATTGTAAAAATCGACGCGCGAGCGCAGACTGGGAATATGGCATGAGAAATTCTTTAGAATTACCCGTTTTGGGGAACAGACCGATAGACAGGCTTTTTGCTATATATACCGAGATGAATATAAACAAGCCCTCTTAGACTTTTGACGATTCGATGCGTTAAAAGCTCGTACATACTGTGACTTGATTGAAGATATTAAACCGTGCATTTTAGTTTGATTAAATAATTTAAAGTTTGCTAGTATATTTTAGTGATTCAAAATAGCTTGTTATTTACGTGCTAACATGAATGTACTTCAGTGCACTTAGATACAAGGTAATAAAATTTAGTTTCACTGTACCAATTAGCAAAATTTACAACGACGAATGTATACACAAAAGTAGGCAGTTTTGGCGTATATATTGGTGATAGAAGCATGAATTTCTTTGCTATTTTTCGGGGTGTTAATAATTAAATGGTTCAAATACGTGTCTGGATCCATGAATCAAGGGTCAGATAAACACAGATGAGTTCGGAAAGGCCCAGAAACGACTTTGAATGGATGGTGATGGAGCAAATTTTAAAAGCGTAGAGAATCAGAAGCCGTAAATATAATCCTGTTGAATGGTGTGATTAACTAAAGAAACGATACTTTGAAGCTACGAGGACAGTAACCTTCAGGTAAATTATACTATTTTGTTTGACATTTTGTGTGTATTGAATGACTTTATAATTGATTTACTTTAAATGGACATTAGTGAAATTGTTCTAACCATAAAAGTTTAATTTTAAGATGAAATTTGCTTGTTTAAGTAAAAGGGGTATTTTGTTTTGATGTTCGGGAATATGATGAAAATTTGGGTATGTCTTTGAGCTCAATTAGACGAACCTGGTTAATTAACGTAAAGGGGTGGTAGATGCTCCTTTATACTCAGACTCGGTCTGCTTATATTGTTATATTAATTAGTAGGCATCCAACAAGGACTTTAATTGTGGATGCACAGTAAAATGATAATAAAATTAATCTTGAAATTCTTTTAAAACTGAAATTTATGCTGAGTTTTAAATTTGAAATTTTAATGTATTCTGAATATTGATGTAAATAGAGTTAACGTTGATGTTTTTGGTAGGAATGTGTTTGTTTTTTTATGAATGAGGAGGTTTATAACATTAGGTGAGCAGCCGAGGCGAGCGTAGTTCACGGATTTTAAAGGTATCACAGCATTTCTTGACGCCCAAACTGTGGGGCTCGAATGTTTTTTTGGAAGGGCCAGTACCTGCAGATATGAGAGGATTCACAGCAATATATATATATATATATATATATATATATATATATATATATATATATATATAGTTTTGAATCTGTTGATTTTAAAACATAAGATTAAAAATGGCATTGTGTCCAAATTTTTAGTAATTTTCACATTACACAATAGTTATAGAAACATCCACAATTATTATAAAAAATTTTGTGTTTGGATAACAGTGTTGAAAGAACGAATAATATCTGTTTCTCCTTACCTCTTATTATTGTACTACGTTGCACATGCTTCACTCACGTCTAAAATCTCTAGATAAATGCGGCAGTTGCAACATAATGAGTATTGTATATGGACCTACTTAAGCAAATAGTCACGTTACATTGCAATGTGTAGTTCCATTGTTTCCTATTCTGAGCTAATCTACACATTTCCCTGAAATTCCCACAGAGCATATCTTTCAGTGTCTGTGTGCAATGTCTAATCTAAATCTACCTCTGCCTCTCTTTTTCCTTTCTCTACTTCTAATATATCCTGTAATATTCTCTCATGCCTTAGAACTTTTCCTATCATCCTATCTCTTCTATTTCTTTTACTGTTTTCCCACATATTTTCTTTCTTCCCCTACCATTTTTAGTACCCCCTTGTTCTTAATTGTCTTCATCATACGCCTGTAGCACCACATTTCAAAGGCTTCAATCTTTTTCTTGTTCGCCTTTCTCTTACTGCTTCATATGTAGTTAAAATATCGGAACTATTTTAATTACTTTGGAGTGATTTAAATACTCCGGTATTCTAGTTACTTGAAAATTAATTCAAATTCCAAAAAAGAGACCAATTCTATTTTAGACAGTAATTGAAGTGCTAATTACTTTAACAAAAAGTAGAAAGTAATTTAACTACAGTAGTTAAATTACCCAACGTATTTTAATTACTTTTAGGTAATAGAATTACTCAATTAGTTTCAGCACTGTATATGCAATTTTTTTGACCGGGGGTACTTGGTGTTATGAAAATAATAGAAGGGGTACATAGATATCGAAGGTTTTGGAAACACTGCCTTAGAATTTATTTCTTACATATGCAACTATCCTACTTTTGTATTATCTGACATGAATTGCTGGTGTTTTATTGATCTAGGATAGTTGCATATATATGTTCTATGTGTCATGTAGAGTTTTAAGATGATAGAATTGTTTTTGGACACTGTATAAATAAAACAACACATTTATTTGTAGATAGACTTACTTATATCGGATTTATTAAGTTTACATACAGTTTTTGCAATCCCTTAATTAATTGGATTACATAACTCTAGTATAGTTTTGTTTTTAGGTATCGAAGGCGGCAGTATTCAAGGTCAAGAAATCGTAGATATCGACATAGAAGATCTTCTAGTTCATCTCCATATAATTATAGAACTCGTTCAAGAAGTAGGCTACGGAACAGAAGTTATTCCAAAAATAAATATTTACGACGTAAAAGTAGTTCTTCATCACCATCATCACATTCGAGTAGTGTAAGCAGAAAATCTTCACATTCTATTACTAGGAAACTTAATAAAAGTAGAAGTCCTTCAGTTAGAATGGACTCACCACCTATAGTAACAGTTCAGAGGTACTATGGTAGAAAAAGGAGCGATCAAAGCTCTTCTTCAGATTTAGAGAGTGTGAACGAAGCAGGGGAAAATAACGACTGTAATAACCAAATGGGTGTTGACCCGTAAGTACAAGAAATGTGTTAAAAAATATACGTTGAATCTTTTAGGGATGTTGGTGAAAATAATGCCGTAGCCATTAGTAATGCAGGCCCTGCGTCCAAAGTCAGTAAGAACCTCATCTTATTAAATTTTGTTTATATTATTATTTCTATCAACCTTTATTAAATGTACTTGTGATAAATATTTGTCACTGTGAACTTATCATGATTAATATTGTTAAATATCAACACTTTTAGAAACCGCCACAGGCATGTACTATAAATACAATGAGCGTGCAAGAAAGGCTTAAGCGTAAAAGACAGGCACTTTTGAATAAGCAATGTAATGCTCAGTTAGTTTATAATATGCAACTGCATACAGTATATTTTTAGATAAAGCTGATAAATTAGCTGAACAACAAAAAACTGAAAGAGAAAAGCAGGAGCAGCAAAATAGGGAGGATGAACTAAGGGAAATGGCTATTAAATTACGTCGAAGGTATGTATAATAATTATTTGAATGACTTCTGAAGACAGTTTTATCGCTTGACGTGCCCACATTTGATTAGCAACATGAAAAATAGTTTATAATTCTGTAGCTGTTAATGAAAACATTTAACTGTAGCTGTTGTTAAGTGTAGCGATTTTAAGAAGAAATAATATACTTAAAGAGTATTCAATTAAGATAAACGAACAGTAATTTGTATTAGTTGGTATTTTACCGAAGAGCGGTTTTAGTGGAGCGATAACACCTTTCAGGTTGCCGCTAACAACTGTAGCTAGAAAATGGTAACATACCTAGTAATATCTGATGAATTGACTGACCGTCAGGTAAAACAAATGAAGAAGATAATTAACTGTATGTGGTCTAACCTGTTTATAAAAGTTCTTTTGCTCTATTCTACCGTTTGGTATTATTATTATTATTTTAAATTTACTTAGCTAGTAGACTATTTGTCCTTGAGTATCTGTGTTGTTAAGAGAATAAATTCCTTCATTTCTTTTTGTTGATCCATCACAGATCTTTACCTTGTATTTTGAAATTTACTGTCTGTTGAGAATTCATTGTTGGATTGACATACTCTAGCCACAATTGACTTTGACGTTTCAAAAACGTCTTGCGTTGATATTAGCATGTACTGTAGGAATCATATGTGTTCCTGTTTTAATCGTTTTATCAGTTTTGGGAAATTTGTTTGTTTTGTTCTCAATACATGAGAAGGACACTCCTACTAGTCCAATTTTCTACGAATTTTTGAAGAAAATTCCAAGATGGGCTAATAGGTTTGGTGGTGTATGATATTTGATGCTCATTCTCTTCTAATATGGAGGCATCAACAAATTCTACTGATATAAAATAGATAAATGCTCAAAGTATAACACCACATGTGACAATGACTCGTTGTGTGACTTGTAGTTCGTCATTTCGTGATATATATCATGTAAGACTCATCTGAATTTCGTGTTAAGCAGTTAAAGAAGCAAACAAGTTGTTCTTTTTTTGTGATAACTATATAACAGCAATCACACTTCTTCCTATGATGATTAAGAAATGTAAAATAGTGGAGGAAGTAGTTCATAATCTTAAAGAAATTGTTAAACGTTTAGAAGTCCAAAGTACTTCTTCAAATTGTGAATCTATACTGAAATTAATTACAGAGTTAATAGAAGCAGAAATTTTATATTGTATAGTGTTAGAATAGAATTTTTATCGAATGGCGGATGACGTATGCGCAGTAAGTTCACAAGCTTTAAACGACAAGAATCCTCATGCTATAGTATGATCTACAAATCTCATGCTAGCATTATAATTTTAAATACGTCGTCAGAAATACCCCATTTATTGCATAAAATAGAATATTGTTTAGAAAGTTCCCGTTAATGCTGACTATCTAGAAATGCATAAATTCATGAAATAAACCCAGACCATGAATAATATCAGGGATTTTACTTGTTTTCACCGATAAATAATTGTAGATTCACAGTTCTTTATTTCGTAAAAATTTGCTGTGGCAATAGTACATACGCAGCTGGTGGCAATAGTGTATGTAAATGTCATTGCCATTCTCACTTTTGTCATCATCTTATTCAGTTTCCAGGTTTTCACTTCAATAGTTTATAACACGTCCTAGTCATCAAGACAGTTTCTTTCTAAACTAACCGATAGTTAATTTATTCAGCAATGTAAATACTTCAAAAGAATGCGCGTTTAATGGTTGATTAATTTTGATATTTTTAGAATAATATGAGATAGGTATTTCAGTCAAGGACAACAGAATGCCGCATTGATGTTTATTACTGTAAAAAGTTACTGCAGGAATAGTTACTACCAATTTGGAACAATAATATACTCTTTGAATGTAATGATACCAAGTCAGTATTATATTCCAAAATTAAGACATAATCCTTTTAATCGTGAGTTTGTAATTGATCAGCTATAACAGAACATGGTCCTGTAGTATTGCATTTACCTACCTATCATCCAGAACTAAACTCTCATCATGATTGTGTCCTGGAACTGGTTAGACGCATACCTCGTTTTTTTCCTATTCTGAGCTAACCTACACATTTCCCTGAAATTCCCATAGTCTGTATCTTTCACTATCTGCGTGCAATAGTCTGATCTAGGTCTACATCTACCTCTCTTTTTCCTATATCTGCTTGTAATATAGCTCGCACTGTTCCCCAAAAATTCCTTACAATGTATTCTGCCCTTCTATTTCTCCTATTTCTTTTTGTTTTCCACAGATATTTTTATTCCCCTACTATTTCTATAACTTCGCTATTAACTTTGTCTGTTCATGCTATCATCATCATACATCTGAAGCATAACATTCCAAAAGTCTTCTTCCTTTTCGTGTCTGGTTCTCCTATTGTCCCTATTTCATAGTGCTGTGCTCCACATATGCTTCCAACAATTTTTCCTTGTTTCTATGTTTGTTGTCTTTGAAAATAGCCACCGTTCTTTCTTGTTAGATAAAGTTTGGTTCCCCATCTATTGTTTTGTAAATATATACCTTATTTCATCCATATTCAGTTGTATGTGAAGGGGGTAAAGCAGATTGTGGCTGCCAAGATCCCCCAACACAGACATTTGCCGAATTAGTAGTTTTTCAACAATCTTTTCACACAATCAAGATTAGTTGAAAATATTGCATATCAACACCTGTAGTTGTATAATCAGGTTTAAGTGCAATTATTTTTTCGTCATTAGGTTTTCCGTCTTGGAACTTTATTGAGAAGATTTTGACATGACTTAAAAAGTATTCGCTGCATATAATGTAACCTTTAAAATAGATGATGTATTGAAGTTGGCAGAAGAACATTATTGGAGTTAAAGAGTGGAGTAAAATATGTTTGCACGTTGAGAAAACTGAAAAGGAATATGTTGAGCAAGAAACTTTTATAGATGAGGTTCAAGATCTAATTATTATATGGGCTTGTTATGTTCCAATTTTGCTTTTAAAATTTCCCTGATTAACTCAAATCCCTTTTGCTTTTAAAACGAAAATTTATTGGATAAATTAAATAGTCTATGCCGAGTTTTAGGTATCCGGTAATCTGTTAAATCCTTCAACATAATTAATAATAAATACACTCTCTAATAATTTCTCAACTTAAATGTAGTTGCTTTGAAACGACAAGTTTATGCTACAATTAAATAGTTTATATCCTGTTTTAGGTACCCGTTATCTTGGTATACATTACAACCGCATAAAATGATTTCTCTATTGTTCCAATGTAAAGACTTGTTGAAATAAGGTCGCACACTATCCGATAAAACCGTGTTTTCCTATTTTAATCGTGCTTTGATTAGCGAGGATTTGCAGTTTGAATTTGTGTCATTTGAACGAATGTTGAATTTGATTTTGCAGCTTGTGTGTTGAAATATTTTCTACATTATTCGTCACCGTATTTCAAAAGCAATGCATGTTTGCTTTTTCTTTTTTTTTTGTTTGACATCTAGGAGGTGTCTTGCGTATATTGGCGAGTCTGTTTTAGCTGGAGGCCAAATGGGTTCTTTTTTTGTCTAGGCCCACCTGTTCGTTGCTGTGGACCAGCCGCTTTTGTCTGTGGATCGCTGCTGTAGTTACGATGGCAGGGTGAATGGATCCTGAATACCACGGCATTTCTGTTTTGACTCACCCCCGACGACTTGCAAGCTCAGTATCCGGACACCTACAAGTATGCAACTAGTTTTCTTTTATGTGTCGATGGCATATTCCGTATCAGCGTTTGGTGTAGTTACGTGATAAGAAACGTGATATTGTAGAACTAGTGTTTGTTGCTGCTAATCGATATTATCGCTCTAAAGGTATGAGGTACCATTGTTAAAAATGTTGGACAGCCATACGCTTATTCTATTATACTGATTGGTTAAGTTTACAAGGGGTACTATGTACAATTTAAAAGATGTCTGAGAAAAGCTCTCACACTTAATTCTTTCTTACTAATGAGTTATTTTACAAAAAGTATTAGGTGAAATTTTAAAAACGCTTGACAAACGCGCTCACAGGTTTATTTACTACTGATTAATTTTATTTTGTGTGGAATACGAGATGTCCACTTTGTATTTAAATTGTTAAATTGTCCGTTCAATATAATTGTTTGCTGTGAAATAATAACACTTAATTTATTTTCTTTTTGCTTGTTTGTACAGAATCTTTTATTTATTTTTATGTGTTAATAGATAATCGTGGGCGATGTGTTTTTTTCTTTTTGTTTCTTATTGGTATCTAGGTGAACCCCCACTCTCCGCGGTTGTTAGTTAGCCTGGTATTTACTTTTCTTCCGGCTACGTCTAGGTACGTAGCGGTTGATGATAAGATTGATGTTTCAGGTGGTTACTTATCAGGTATGAGTCGGATGATGATGAAAGTGTAGGATGTGAACCCATTTAAAATAATTTACGTATCACACTCCTGTGAAATACTTGAATGATGTCTTTATTTAGCTCTTGTTAAAAATAGGTTTAATAAATACATTATTTTGTTGTATAGATTGAATGTTTTTTAAAACGGGAAAGCTTGATGTAAAGAGCAACTTCATGTAATTATTACATTTTGTTTTGTACGTTATCGTTTATACTGAGATGATCAGAATTGTGCCATGTTACACTGACACCAGGATGTAGTGAGAATTTTGTCGTCCACCAAAGACATTTCATTTTTTAATAGTGGAATAACACACATTTGATTGAAGCATTATTTGAAGATGACGAATTTTTTAAAGACTTAGAAAATGCAGCCAGTATTGATATTACAGTTTTACCACCCGATTCTGATGTTTTAAGCGATTATGGTGAAGGTGATGATGAAGAAACGGGTGCAGTTGAAGTGAGCGATGTTCCTGGAAATTTAGAAGTTCAGCTTCATGGACTTAGTGTACATACCGATAATGAAAATGTGACACACAGTGGCCGGTCAGGTGAAAGTTCTTCAAAAACAAAAAGGGGCAAAAAATTAACAAACATTTCTGCATCATGGTGCAATTCGCAGTCATTCTATTCTAGTAGTATAAAGGAAATGCAAATAGAGAAGGACAAGATTAAAAAAATTAATGACGTACATCATTTAACTACTATACAATTGTTTGAAAAATTGTTCTCTGATGATGTTTATAATTATATACAAATAGAAACTGAGTGGTATGCCAAATCTGTAAAAAATCTTAGTGATTTTACTGTAACTACCAATGAATTGAAAACTTTTTTTGGATTTTTACTGCTTTCTGAGTATTACATTTTGCCTCCAAGAATTGTATTGGAATACACATGAAGACGCTGAGATACAACTTGTAAAAGGGTCAATGTCACGAAACATATTTGAAATTGAAATCTATTTTCCATTGTTGCAATAATGATGAACTCGATCTGACTGACAGATAATAATGGTTCGCAAACTATTTTGAATGCCTTGTATGTTTTATTCAATGTATTACAGCTATAAAATTTTGTCCACTCATAACTAAAATAAATAAAGCTTTTCAACAATGGGGAGTATTTTCGACTTATCTATTCATTGATGAGACGATCATACGATACAATCGTCTGAAACAGTTTATACAATCAAAACCAACAAGAGTTGAATACAAATTATAGTCGCTCTATAGCTCAGATGGATATTATTACAAATTCTCTGTTTATACGGGCAAGGATAAGAATGCAACTTCAGGTATACTGCAAGGTTCACAAATTATTTTAGATCTTTTGGAAAATATTGAGAATCCCAACGGTCATTTAGTATTTTTTGATAATTTTTTTTACAAATCGTGACCGACTAATTCATTTAAGGGCAATTGGGTTTAGAGCTACAGGTAATATTATTATCATGTTTATGGTAGTGATAAAGTTGGCTTTGCATGTTACAGGGACATTGCATGAATCAGACAGATAAATGTCCTGTGATGAATTCCAAGGAACTTTCAAAAAAAGAACGTGGCATATTTGATTACAGGTTTGACCATAACGGTGAAAACTTGATACTAAAATGGAATGACAATAAGTGTGTTATAATATGTACAAACTTTGACAGCATTGAACTGTCGACCACCATAATTCGCTGGTTGAAAAGTATTCTACTAGAATTAGAGGCAAAAAATGGTATTGGCCACTAATTACAAGAATGACTGACATGTCAATTGTAATTGCATTGATTCTCTACCGAAAAATTCACAGACCGATTTCCTTATCGTGCTAAAACTTTCGAAAGAGTGTAACATTTTATTTAAAATTAGGACATACAAGGATAACAAGAATAAATAACGTACATGGTGTGGTACCTAATAAAGATATGATTGAATGAATCACTGGATAAGGTGAAGAGATAAACAACGAAGATGTCAATTCCCAAACTGTCAGAAGAAGCTTTTGACATTTTGTTATACGTGTGATATAACATTATGTGTTGAATGCTTTGAACCATATCATATGAAATAATGCACATTATCCTCAACATTTGCTAAACCCCATATACAATTATTTAATACAAAATGTACCAGTGTCATATATAGGACAGCTTGTTTCTTGAAAACCATAAACAACTAACAATTTTTTGTAGTATAGTATCATTTAAAATGGATCTAAGATTAATAGTTAATAAAAAAAAGTATACAATTTTTGTATATTTTAAGCATTCTACTTAATGGGATAATGAATTTACTATTATTACATAAATCTAAAACTTTCTTAAAAAATGACGATTTCACTATGAAAGTTTACAGTTAAAAATGTTTTGTTTACATTTTTATTGTTTCAAAATAATTTTCTATCCTAAATTGAGTGCCAATGTGTATTTATCAGAGATAAAACGATTATTGTTGTGGTTTTTTAAGACTATGACTAGAAGCGGCTTGTAGTTCTTTTGGGACTACGTTGGCGCCATTTACCCATTACGCCGAAGATTCCTTGAATAGACCAGTTGAATGAGTTGGGCGAGTAGAATGAGTTAAGTGACTTGAGACTTCATAAATCGACTTTGAAGAGTTGAACGGATCAAGATCACTTCGTCCTAGTAGACTTTGCCGAATCGACAACTGGGAGTTGATCGGATCGAGACCATTTCGCCCTAGTAGACTTTGTCAAAACGACAATTGAGGAGTCGATCGGATCAAGGCCACATTGCCTCAGTAGACCTTGTCGAAATAACTTCGGGGAGTCAATCGGATCAAGATCACTTCGCCCTAGTAGACTTTATCGAAATCAGTTCGGGGAGTCGATCGGATCAAGATCACTTTGCCTTAGTGGACTTTGTCGAAATCACTTCGGGGAGCCGATCGGATCAAGATCACTTCGCCTTAGTAGACTTTGTCAAAATCACTTTGGGGAAGTCGATTGGATCAAGATCACTTCGCACTAGTAGACTTTGTTGAAATCACTTCGGGAAGTCGATTGGATCAAGATCACTTTGCCGTAGTAGACTTTGTCGAAATCATTTCAGGAAGTCGATCGGATCAAGATCACTTTGCTCTAGTAGACTTTGTCGAAATTGCTTTGGGGAGTCGAGCGGATCAAGATCACTTCGCCTCAGTAGAATTTGTCGAAGTCACTTTGGGGAGTTGATCGAATCAAGATAACTTTGCCCAAGTAGACTGCGTTAAAATGATTTGGAGGAGTATATCAGATCAAGACTGCTTCGCCCTAGTAGACTTTGTCAAAACAACAAATGGGAGTTGATCGGATCAAATTGTTTGCCCTAGGACATTCCGTTAAAACGACTTGGAGTAGTCTAACTTATCTAGATCACTTCGTCCTATTAAACTTCATAGAAAAAATAAGAGCTCTATGCAATGTAAATAATGTAAATGTAGCTTATAAATATTTTACAGACATAGCATTCGAAGGGATTTTTTAGCAATGTGAACACAATATTAGTTACGTATTGTTATTTACATAAAATAAATAACGTAGATATAAAAGAGCAACAGATATTATATACAGTGGTTAAATAATCGATTGTAATAAGCAGTAATTGTAGAAAGCTTAACCAACTGTTGTTTAACAACTCAAGTAATGTTTCTGAACGTACCCTGGTCTGTCAAAGTTATCGAAATTAGGTGATTGCTTTAGTTTAATGCACGTGCAACGAATGTACTTTGAAATATTTCAAGTTACTTTTGTATAATAATATGTGGAGTAGTTATAAATAGCTGAAAATAATAATATATATATATATATATATATATATATTATTCCAGCCCCACGTTGGGCGCCACATATATTCTACCCCCCCTTTTTTCTTCTTTTAATTTTTCTTTATAAACTTTTAAAATGTGCACACCTAATGCACGCCCGTACTTGCACTGTTTGGTTGGTTCTTTTGTTACTTATTTATTTGCAATGCCTCGACTCTATAAAACTCTTAATCTCAGGGTATTCAAACTACTTATAGTGGATTCCGTTATAAGTAGATGTGCTACGTCCAACCAAAGTGCACTCTTTTGTTCTACTACTAAAATTGCTATTCTACTTTTGTATATGCCAAATTTTAAATTAGATCAAAGTTGCTATGTGCCAAATTAAATTACAACCAAAATTTGTATGACTAATTTTTGACGTATTAATATATGATTTTAAAACTCACCTGGTTTATACTCCGTTGATGCCTCGGTGAATCCTGGCACAAAATCCTAGTCCCGTATCGTCCTTACAATGATATTCTCAACTTTTCGTGCTGTTTCCAGGTATCTTCTAATTTTAACTGTTCCCCAATATCTGAAATGATTAACCCAAATTTAGAATTTTGAAAAAACTAGTGCTATAACTTCCTCTGTACTAATCTCCACTTCAAATCCTTGTTTCCGCTCAATGCTTCTGCTGCCTTTAACCCGCTCAATATCCAACTCGTATCTTTGTTTTCGCTCAATGCTCCTGCTGCCTTTAACCCACTCCAATATCCAACTCGTATCTTTGTATAACCACTCGATAACCTTCTAACTTTAAACCACACTCCAATATCCACTTCAAATCTGTATAACCACTCCCGATGACCTTCTAACTTTAACCACTTTCCAAATCCAATATTTTACCGTCGCACAATCACTACTATTTACTTTATACTTTCGCTTATTTCTTTACCACTTTTCAATGAAACTCATTTTAAAACAATTACCTTTATTTTCTTTTTCAAAATATTAGCACAGTTCTGAAAACACGTCTATTACAAAATTTGTTCGAAAATTATCTCTGAAAACACGTCTGTTCCCTATTGTAGTATGGTCTCCTGTTTCCGTCGTGTCCCCAGTGATTTCGGTTTCCGTGGTTAAAATAGTCCTGTCGGTAGCTGGGTCGATGTTCGTGATGGAAATTGTCCTGTCTATGGTTGGGTCGCTGTTCGTAGTACATATGTCGTCGGTTGTCATCCCTATAACCCCGGTTTTGATCCCTATGACTAGTCCGTGTTTTTGTCTCCAGTGCCGTTGCCAAATCGAAATTCCTCATAACGCCTAAAAATTCCCGCAGTGTTTTAACATTGTGGACCACAACCATTTTAGTCACTTCCGGCTCCATGTGGCCCGCAAGTAGTAGTATGATGTCGTCCTCGCCCAACTTTGGTGTCAAGTGCTGTGCCTGGTTGAACTTGTCTATCGCGTATTCTTCGCGAGTCCCGTGTGTCCGACTGTAGTGTCCTGTAATCAAATTTGTACGTATGTCGGTCTGGTGCGTGTTGCTCCAGAACTGTTCCATAAATAGTCGTCGAAATTCGCGTGGGTGTCGTACTGTCTGCGTATGATATTGTGCCACTTTTCCGCGTTCCCTGTCAATGTCGCCCCTACTATCTGTAACTTAGTTCGTTCATTTTCCGATTCGACGATCTCGTCCAGTCTGTCTAGAAATCCCATCGGCTGTTCTGTCTTCCGTCCTTCAAATTTAGGTAGCGCGTCCCTGTTCAATTTGATGTGCTGTCCGTAGTCCAGTCCAATGCGCCGTCGTTCTAGGTCGTCCAATTTTTCATGTATTTGTCTTACGTCGTGTCCTACCGGTTTTCTACTACAGTGATTTTGTCGTCCAATTTTTCGTCCAGTTGCGTCTTAGTTTTTATATTTTCGGTCTGTATCGTCTCTAAGGTTTGTCCTAAATTCCTGTAGTTTGTCAAATGTCTTTTGTCGCACGTTTGAATTTCAGAATGTAACGTCGTAAACCCACTGACCATTGTCTCCTCCACTGTCTCTACGCGTGTCTTGATTTCAGTCCGTAGGTCCGTTTTTGTCGCGTTCAAGTCTCCCTGAATCTGTACCCGTGTATTGTCTAATTTGTCGTCTATTCTGTCAATCTTTTCGTGTACCTCAGTCCTTATGTCGTCCTTTACGTTTTGTACTTGCGTGAGTAGATAGTCCTTTGTATTATTCAATTTGGCGTCAGTTCGCGTGTGCCGTCCTAAACTCGTTTCTCAGTTCGGTGTGTGAATCTTCAATTTGGTTTGTTAACGTCATTTGTAAAGTCGTTATTTTATTATTTAAAAGCGTATTTGCCTCTTTTTGTTCAGTGCGTGAAGTTTCAAATTTGTTCGTTAAATTTGTTAAGTCCGTCTTCAGTTCCGTGTTTGAAGTTTTAAAATCGTTCTGCAAATTTATTTGCACTGTTTTAAAATCGTTTTTTAGACTCATCAGGATTTGTATAATATCTAAGCTTCCAGCGGTTTCTGCCCCCCTAACCTCGGTCGCCGTCGCCTGGTCCACGTCCCTGTCTAACGCCTCCGGGGCTGTCTGCCTTGCCTCCGTCTCCTGGATGTCTCCTCCCGCGTCTAGTTCTATGTCCTGTGTCCTAAGTTCTTCGTTTAGTGTCGTGATTTCTGCTTCAATTCCGTATATCAATCACGATCTCGTAAACCGTTTCATTGCTGGGTCCGTCATCTCTGCAGCCTGTCTTTTAACTTGTATGCCTGAAAATATCTAACTACTGGCCCCACCTAATCTCAAGCTCCCGTATTCTACTACTATTTCTTTCTAATTTCAACTCAATCTAGCCTTTTTTCAGCCCCACGTTGGGTTTGCCACATATATTCCAGCCCCACGTTGGGTTCTACATATATTCCACCCCCCCTTTTTTTCTTCTTTTAATTTTACTTTATAAACTTTTAAAATGTGCACACCTAATGCACGCCCGTACTTGCACTGTTTGGTTGGTTCTTTTGTTACTTATTTATTTGCAATGCCTCGACTCTATAAAACTCTTAATCTCAGGGTATTCAAACTACTTATAGTGGATTCCGTTATAAGTAGATGTGCTACGTCCAACCAAAGTGCACTCTTTTGTTCTACTACTAAAATTGCTATTCTACTTTTGTATATGCCAAATTTTAAATTAGATCAAAGTTGCTATGTGCCAAATTAAATTACAACCAAAATTTGTATGACTAATTTTTGACGTATTAATATATGATTTTAAAAACTCACCTGGTCTATACTCCGTTGATGCCTCGGTGAATCCTGGCACAAAATCCTAATCCCCGTATGCGTCCTTATAATGATGTTCTCAACTTTTCGTGATGTTTCCAGGTATCTTCTAATTTTTAACTGTTCCCCAATATCTGAAATGATTAACCCAAATTTAGAATTTTGAAAAAAACTAGTGCTATAACTTCCCTTGTACTAAACTCCACTTCAAATCCTTGTTTCCGCTCAATGCTTCTGCTGCCTTTAACCCGCTCCAATATCCAACTCGTATCTTTGTTTCCGCTCAATGCTCCTGCTGCCTTTAACCCGCTCCAATATCCAACTCGTATCTTTGTATAACCACTCTCGATAACCTTCTAACTTTAAACCACACTCCAATATCCAACTCGTATCTTTGTTTCCGCTCAATGCTCCTGCTGTCTTTAACCCGCTCCAATATCCAACTCGTATCTTTGTATAACCACTCTCGATAACCTTCTAACTTTAAACCACACTCCAATATCCACTTCAAATCTGTATAACCACTCCCGATGACCTTCTAACTTTAACCACTTTCCAAATCCAATATTTTACCGTCGCACAATCACTACTATTTACTTTATACTTTCGCTTATTTCTTTACCACTTTTCAATGAAACTCATTTTAAAACAATTACCTTTATTTTCTTTTTCAAAATATTAGCACAGTTCTGAAAACACGTCTATTACAAAATTTGTTCGAAAATAATCTCTGAAAAACACGTCTTTTACAAAATCGGTTCGAAATATTCTGCCTTGTTTATTCTGTAAGGCGACCATGTTGATTCTCCATTCGCCTACTACATCCTAAAGTTCATCACAAATAGTCAAGTCCGTGTCGCACATACCCAAGTTCATGTCTTTATACAATTTCATAATTACACTAAATTCTAATATATGTCCTAAATCTTTACATTCAACCAATCACATTTTACGATGTTTTAACTAATAATTTTGGGTTTACAAATATTGTCCAAAAGTTGATTCTATAGAAAATGAAACCAAAATAATTTACACTTGACCCTGGATGCATGTTGATAGTGAACATTTACAGACGCATCCGGCTTTTGGACGGCAAATGTACTTTCAAAGGCTTTTTTAAAATTCAACTCGGTATAAACCCTTGAGCATTTCACATCCTAATACGCCACTTAGTCATTTTAATATTGCCTTTTGGCACTGAATTTCAACTACTATATTTGAATGGTATTTTAGTGTACATAAAATACGGTAAACATACATTTTTAAGTTTATGTGATCGATTATGTGGATTATTTTTGTTTGGCATATACTATCTTGTACTAAACAACCCTTATACCTCTTAGTAGCTCCCTTAGACATTATAATATATATATATATATATATATATATATATATATATATATATATATATACAAGGAAACGAAATAAAAAGAATATTCCTTTTTTCACTGAAGCATATGAAAAATTGATTTGGTTTTTACATGAGTAATGTTAAAAAAGTGGTTATAAATGTTGGGGTTTTTGTTTGTGCACAATGAACGCTATAGGTTGTTTAAAAAGTCAATATGAAATTTAAAAAAAGTAAATGTTACTGAGCTTTGAACCACTTATGTTGCGAATGGAAGACGGACTTCTTAACTCGGAGACATTGAGGTGACGTTTATTGGAATCCCGTTGACCGTATATCTGCATGAGATCATGCTACATAAGAAATATAGCGATTTCCGACTAAATCACGCTTTTGTTGTAATCGCTCGGCTATCTTCGTAAAGAAACGTCAAATGTAGTAATTAATTATTTCTCAAATAAATAGCTCGTGTATATTAAAAAGCGATGCTTTCATATAATACTAATCAATTATCGGTACTATTCAGACATATTAGATAATTTATAAGTTTAAATTTCAGAAATTTGAAAAAGGTGTGTCATCATAGATTTTGAAGGGAACATACTCGTTCGTTTACGCCAGTTTTCGTTACCTGTGTTTGACCTTCCTCGAATTAATTATACAAATTTTAATAAATGTTTTAAGGAAATACCGTAGTACCAGCTTGCAAACCGTTACTAATTCAGGTTGTATGATACAGATAGTGTTTTTTGTGGTATAAATTAGATATTTTTTAGAGGCCTGATACGAATTTTGGAAACCAACTCAATCTTTCTTCTCTCTTGCATTAACGGTAACCGACCCGTTGTCGGCTTCCTCACACTGGTCGTTCGGCTTTTCAGATCGGAAAATTTCAAGGGATCTTAGCTTTTTTAACACGTTAGGAATACGTCGCTTCAATCTTAGATGGGATGCACATGTAGAGTTATTGATAAAGCGTATACGTAAAACAATTTCTGTCTTTTGAAACCAAAAAAGTAACAAAAATAAAGGCACTCAAGGTCTTATATTATGCACTTGTTGACTCTCTTATCAATTATGGTATTGTTTGTTGGGGTTTGACATATGAGGAAATCCTGAAACCAATCGAGATAATACACAAATCAATATTAAAAATTATGTTTAATAAACCTAAACTGTACTCTACTAATAGGTTATATACAGACAGTAATATATTAAACGTAAAACAGAAATACATGAAAGGCATCTATTGCTTTCTACATAAAAACTCACAAATTAGAAACTGCTTATTCACTCATATGTATCATACAAAGGATAGATTAAAACAAGTCTGTATTGTACCAAAAATTAAGAAATCTATTAAGTAGAAATTTATCGCCTATCAGGGCCTTAAGTTATACAATCTTTTGCCACTTCAATTACGGAATATAAACAACTATAATCTATTCCGCAAAAAAATTACTAGATATATTTTTGAAAATAGTAAAACTTAAGAGCAATTGTAGACGGTCGCGCCACCAACGGTGTAATAAACCTACAAATATACTACCTATATGAATGATGGGGGAAAACTTAAGGAGATTATAGGTTAGTTGCAATTTACGAATGCGAATGTGCATCGAAATATTATAGTACTTGAACCACTACATACAGCACATGCAAGAACTCTTTGTTCTTAGGTGCCTTATCTTAACATTTATATTGCTACTCCATATTAAAGCATGTATTAAAAATATTAAATATTATTATTAATATTAATCTATCTATCTATCTAATCTAATAAATTTCAGAAAAACCCATATTTCTCACTTAGTATTGGGGTTTTAACGATAAAAACCACCCTATGGCATGCACGCAAAAATTCCCCACCACACCACGACCCGCTTGCACTCCCAACACAAACTCCCTCGGACACAAATCTCGATTGGCAATCGATTTGCATCTCTCAACTTTAGCACAAAGACGGACTAGATAGTTTTAAGATATGGGATTTGAATAGAACTATCAATTTATTGTAATGTTATGCTTTTGAACAAAGTTATACATTCTCCTTGTATGTTTGTTGTGGTTTATTTTGTATTTTTCATTATCTTCTTTGGAAATTGAACCACTCAGAGTTGTTAAAATCGTCTTTATTTACGTTTCGATCCATGATCTGGAATGATTGTCAAAAGAATAAAAATTTCAAGTTTGACATTTATGAGGTAAATAAAGACGATTTTAACGGCTATGAGTGGTTTAATACCCAAAGAAAATTAAGAAAAATTATATTTGAAATCAGAATTATTCAGGGAGCTTCAATAATAAGTTGGTCCATTTAAGATTAATTTTTCTCTTTTTTCTTTGATTTTCGTCCAGAATAACCCCAAAGTGTTACAAGTATCTAATCTTAAAGTTTTGTTACCAATTACTAACACTCGTGATTTATTAAGTTAGCTTTGTTATATCATTTTTTTAAAGGACAATACAGACTAAATTAAAATTCTTGTAAATTTTTTTGTTATTATATAATAATTGTTTATTCTATTTTAGGCAGCGTGAGTTAAGACATGCTTATGAAAGTAACAGTTCGTGTAGTTCTTCTGACTCTGACGACAGAAGTAGTAGTGGCTCCTCTACATATGATAAACAAAGAAGCAAAAGCAGGAGTCCAAAAGATAGAAGCGAAAACGTAGAGTACTGGCCGAAAGATTATAATGTTAAAGAGCAAGAAGCTGATAAGAATGACAGAATATACCCTTCAACTAGTAAAAGTTTGCCCCTTTCTCTTGCTGAAACGGAATATGAACATAATGTTGAAACAAGCTATGATCGCAGGCAGTGGGACGATTATTGGAAGGAAAATGGAGAATCTAAAAAAAATGATTGTAATGATAAAAGCAGTAGATCACTTGTTGATTATTAAATTTAGCGATTCTTTTACAGGAACTAAAGTGAATGGACGAGTGCTTTAATATGTATTGGATTCTTTAATTTTGACTATATGTAATTAATAGTATGGTTAGAAATTTTTATAATTTATTCGATTTATTTTTAAATTTCAGGCCAATAAAAATATTTACTAGTAGATTTCGAAATAAGTTTGTGATGTTTCTGCACTTGTCTACTTAAGGTGATAGATTTTTTTATCTAGGTGTTTTAAAGTAAAGAAAAGGTAATGGATAGATTACTATGGTTTGTACTTTAAAATTAAATTGATATTCATTTAAAATTTATATATCTACTTAAATACCAGTTGTTAATTATAATTGTTAAATATTTTATACATGAATTTAAATATTTAGAAATTGGGCTCACTTGTATATGTTACATTTGTAGATGTTGCACTATTTTATTTTTTTTAGCTCTGTGTACCGTTAGTTCAAAAAAGAATTTTTTTAAAGATATGTTATTGCATTGATACCTTGTTTATCTATTAATAGTTTGTATCGATTTTCTTAGTTGAAAATAGTATAAAACAGGCATTATGTTATCTGCTGTATGCTAATTGTTAATCTATATACTAAAAGTTATTTTAAATGGTTTTGAATGACATGATAAAATCTTCGAGTATTAAAACATTTTCTTGAAATTTAAAAGCCACAAGCGAAAATAAAAATAATTTCTGTACATTCTCTACTAAGATGTGCAATTGAACAGCTAAATTTTTCATTAGAACAAAGAACTAAGATGTTCCAGAGATCAAACCTTAGTGTTACAGATAATGATTCGTAGTTTTGCAATGAAGTATATATTCCAAACGAAACATAATTTTGAAAAAAAAGTTCTAATAACAAAATTATGTTCTTCTACATCCACATTTCGAAGCATATTTTTAAAAACTGACAAGTGGCGGAAAGTGCCATGCATGTTAGTCAACTTATTTAATATTCAAACTTTTTGAGAAACGACAAATTAATGATTAATTTGTTTAGTATACTATTTTCATTGGTAGTTTATTCAGAACATTGCCATGAAGACCAATTACAGTTCTGATATTCGTCAAACTCCTCTAGGGGTCTGGGAACAAATTGATTTAATATCATTAATTGTATTGATAGCTTCTTGCACAATAAAATAAGTGTTACTAACAAAATAATTGGTTCAGTAAAACCGTTAATCTGTGCAAGTTAGCACTGATGTTGAAGAAAACTGAAAATTTTTCAGAAAAACACTTAGAATTCCAATTCAAAATTGCAACAATTTATTGTCAATACTACTATGTATTTATTTATTCAAACAAACTCATTCTGTTAACTTTGTTCTTAGTGAATTTTATTTAATTCTTAAATAAATTACAAAAAATTTCAAAATTGTTATTTGTTATGTTTGATTAAAGTAAACTATGTTTTTGTTTTGACTACTGGAAAAGTAATGTGCTGCACAAGCATTAGCATGAATTGTTTTGTCCCTTAATGTTGTTTTTTTTTAAAAAATTTATTATATTTTTAATCGTTTCAGAACTCTTGCTACAACATTTCACTGTTAATGTTAACTTTAAATAATACACTCTAATTTTGTAGCATCGACAAATACGGTAAATTGAACTTCAATTTCACTTTTACATTACTTAACTATATTTAAGTCATCTGGCACTGAATTAAAAAAACTACATTGAACTGAACTGGCTGATTAAAGATTTTTCTATCAACTGTCTCTTGAGCACAAAACAGCGTCTTTTTTATAGCTCGTAACAATTGTTTTCTTTTGTCTTAACAATTCGTGAAAGTGTAATCTTCCTACTGACTAATATCATTTGTTCTTTGTGTTTAAGGTTCTTAGTATAATCTAAAATATATTAGAAAAGCGACTACTATTACTAATACATTGTATTAGAATCTAATGAAACTGCATGACATCCAATTCCCATGTTGAATGCACTTGTATGCAGGGACGTCTTTCTTTTTATTTAACAATAGCCTCTTTAGTACAATATAGTGTTATTCATCATAATTGATAAACTGCAACAAAAGCTTGTGAATTCTTCCTACATTGTAGCTTTATGTATGCTCTGTATTAATTACAAACAACAGGTGTCTATTTCTTAAGTATGTAAACGGAAATGACTGACTGTTGGTTGCAACTTCGTTGTTATGCGTGTACATTTTTTTCTTACCGTGAATTATTAAATATAATTAATAAAATCTAAAATTTGTTCAAATTAATTACTGCTTAAGATTAAAAATGTTTTTCTTACACTAATTCTACTTATGCGTTATTGGAATACTTGATAATATGAACTTAAAATTAATTTAAGTGTATTCTCTTCTTCATGATCGTTATTGTACAATTTGAAAAATACACGTTATTAACACTTTTTAATTCTACTTTTATTAAGTAGTGTAATTGCATGATGCCATAACTCGTGTTGCAATTTTTTCAAATTTGTAAGAAATTTGCACTTTTCTGTTCTTGTTACACAATAGTTACATCAACTTACAATTTCAATTAGAATGTTTTCTGAACGAGCCCTGTAAATTTTTTGTATGTTGTTTATTTTTCTAATTCCTTTTGTATTGTGTGCCATGGTAAATTTTGGTAACTACTAAATATAGCCTTCTTTAGGGCATGGTGACTCTTTAAAACCTCTGGCTCTTCTTAGAAGCGAGAAAATTAACTCTCATGAGTTTCTAATAATAGTGATTGTAATATGTCGCAAATGATCCAGCAACTGAATTGTTTCAAAATAAGGGTGCCAAGACATTTGGAGCAAGAAAGAACTTCGAACTTTGTCCTAACGGTTAGGAAAAGTACACATTATACACTACATTTGATTTTCAAATGCTCCACCCGGAGGTACTACATTGGTCAGGAAGCAAGTTTTTTACCTGGAAAATTTTTAATTTTGCCGAAATCTTGCTGTTCCAAGCAAGGTAGGGTTATGTCACATTCATAACAACACACATGGGCGAGGGCGTAATTTATATGAAAAATGCTCGCTTAACATTTTTCAAGCAGACCTAGTCTGGATTTAAACCTGGGACCTTAGGCATAGTAGTCACATGCATACCAATTATGTCCTCGAACTATACCAAATAAAGTGGAAAATAACTAACAGCAAACACTTCACCAGGGTACAATTAAATAACTCTGTATGAATACATCCTTTTCTGGTAATGCAAATTACTAGGAAGTCTACTATTCTAAAGCGGTAAAAGAAACAGGAGGATGTTCTAAAGATCCAAGCAGACTCTACTTGAATGAATGATGCATTAACAGAAAAGGATGTATTTTTTACTTAGCCGAAAATAAACATAACAAGCTAAAAGTTCTCGAAACCGCTTCACTACTGGATTATTTTTAATAATAATTGTTGTAGGTAAACACATATTAATATATTCAATAATAATTACTACTGTAAGAACAAATGCTATAACAGGTATATATGGCAATAACTAATGAGTTATATTTATAAATTAATCAATACACTCTCATATAATACCGTGACCGTAATATGAGATTGCTTTTACACACTAAACTGGTTCAACAATAACATGCCGACAAATTAATCCGATCAAAGTTATTGTAAGAATTTGGTAATAAATCTAAGGGTAAAATAAAATATACAAACACAAGCAATATGAAGTAATAGATAAACCGTGTTACTGACAGTGTAACCATGAATAATTTTGTCTTAGTTAATCTCTATAGAATATTGCAAAACAAATATAGTAATCAGAAGGCATACGACCTGAGGTGACGTATGACCCGGCAACAGGGTTGAGACGAGCAGGGTTTTCCAGAAGTCTCACTTTGTTAACCTTCGATGTAGGATCGCGTACTATAATTGTGGTTACGAAAGATGTATTAAGAGTGTTACAGATGCAAACCACACAATGCATCGGGTCCAAAAATATGTAAACCTTGATTCTTTACTCAAGTGTACTGGGTGTTTTAGGTATGCTAAGTGCAAGCTTAAATTAGATATAACTCGGGTATGTTCCAGTTTAGATGTACGGTGTATGTATGGCTCTAGGTTCCTAAAATAATATACTATGAGCAGAAGCGGTAGAATGACAATATCATTGATTACACAGGTGGGAAATGAAGAATTTGAAGTGTTGCTATGAATATTACAAACAAGTAATCCAAGTTCCTGAAACAAACATGTTTAAATAATGAAATAACAAAATTATATATACCTTGAATACAAATAATCTGCAAATGTGATAGTGGACTCTTAAAATACACAAACACATGAGTGCACCACACAAAAAGGAATGCTCTGCTAAAATCTGCAAATAGGGTTTGTAATTGAAACAACATAAGTTAGTGTCAAAAAATTGTAGTAAAGTGAACGATGAATTGCCAGGTGTTATCAGAACACTTGGCGATAACCACATTTTGATAATTATTAATTACGAACCAATAAAAGATACATTAATAAATGCAAGTGACAGAACATATCAAAATGCAATAGAGGGCCACCACATTGTTTAAGCTTCAGCTAGGAATATTGTGACCATTGTCTTAATGTTTAATAATATTAAGATAACCGGTTGTGTGTAGATGAGAATTGACAGCTTAATTTTTGAAAATGCCCAAAGCAGTCAAAATATTGTTCCTTTATTATTTTTTAGGAATGCTTTCTTCTGTGTGGAACAGTATTTTGCTTGACAAGGGGACATTTACAAAAATTCAGCCTGTCAATTCTTATCTGTGCACACCCAGGAATACCATACAAAAAGAATAAGAACAAAAAGTAAAATAATGGAAAAGTTGTCGGTGTAGCCGACTTCTACAGCAAGTAATATACTATTTTCAAAGGAAAAAGGGAAATCTGTAGTAGTACGATTAGGCCAAGTGGCTCTATGGATCAGATAGGTTTGTGTGTGGCTGACTGCTGATCCCTAGGTCCCAATGGGGAGTACTTAAAAAATAGGCAAGCATTTTTCACAAAAATACGCTCTCGTTTGAATGTCGGGTAAAATATAGGGCCACTGTGTGTGTATGTTTAGGTTGTCAATCACGCACATTAAAAATTGTTGCCTTGCTTGGAATAGCAAGTGTGCAACAAAATTCAAAATTTTCTGGTAAAAAAACTCATTTCCTGGTCAATGTAGTATCTTTGGCTGGAGTATTGGAAAATCAAATCTAGGGGTACGGTTGTTGGTTTCAAAAGCATCGTATAGATATGTTTTGATAGAAATCAAATATTACAGGACTAAAGTGGAACGGTAGATGGAAAAAATTTTTTGCGACTTAGCTGCTAGTGGAGTAGAGGTGGTATACCTTACATGTGATTTTCCGATGCTGCACTCGAAGGTACTACATTGGCCCGGAAGCAAGCTTTTTTTACCTGGAAAATTTGAAATTTTGCCGAACCCTTGCTGTTCCAAGCAAGGTAGGGATCTTTAAGATGCGCGACAGCACTCACACACACGAGACCTCCATTTTACCTCTCATCCGAACGAGGGGTATATTTTTGTGAAAAATGCTCGCTCAACATTTTTCAAGCGGACCGTGTCGGGATTTGAACCCGGGACCTTGGGCATAGTAATCACACACATACCACTACGCCATGGAGCCGCCTGGAGGTGGTATACCACTTGAGACTACAAACCGCAAGAGAGAGAGAACCGCCAAAACAGTTGAATACATTAGTAGTGAAAGAGTGGCAATAGTTTGTGAATCCAATGTGGCTGGCAAAGGGCAGCCTAGTGAAAGTGCTCTCTCTTCAAGCAGTTTATACTAGTAAAAAGCTTGTTAATAAATTTGATGTAAAGATGTTAAAGTCTGTGTTACAAATGATGCATGGGTAGCTGTAGTTAAAAAGGGGTCGCAAACAATAAAGCTATAATTGGAATTGGGAATAGTAAAGTACACAACATACAAACAGCGACAAAAATGCTTTTTTGTTTATTAGCCGTTTGCATCACTTGACCATAAAGGAAACATTACAAAATTACACTACCACCCTATTTCCAGAAAGTGAGTGTGAGCAACTTAGCTCAAAATATCCCAATCAATTAATTACTATAACTTAGATAAAGCAATGCAGCCATATATATGGGCATAGGCACATATGTTCCCTAGGTTTTTCACAGACACAAGGAAAAGAATTATTTCATAACATCAAGATTCCTTAACTTGTAGGAGAAACAATCAATAGTTGTTCGATATATTAAAGTGTTACTAGCACAATGTACGGAGTTTCCGGACTAATGTCAACTTTTATTTACAGCTCCAAAGGTAAGTACTGTGTAGTTCTAAACTAGAACAAGCAGTAGACGGCGGCATATAACTCACAAATATATGTACTGAATTGAATCTGAACAAACACTTGCAACCTATGATGTCAATTGTAGGTAAAGTAGTTCTAATTTCAACTAAATTTAACTTTTATGCAGGGTACAATTTTCTAGTTGCTATTAATGCACCACCATCTTGTGAGTCTTGACTTCCAAAAAATGCGGTCAAATCTTCATACATTATATTGCTCAGAAAAGTGTTTGTGACTATATATATCAGTATACAACCAAGTTTCAGTCAAGGGACTAAAACTTGGTTGTCTGCTGATATTTCTAGCCATGAACTCTTTTCCGAGCAATATAATGCGTTAAGATTTGTCCGCATTTTTTCTTAAGTCGGACTTACATGTGGTTTATTCAGGTTCAATTCAGTACATATATTTGTGATTTATATATAGTCACCTACTGCTTATTTTAGTCTAGAATTACATCTTGAGTATCTAAAACATTTTGAACTAGATACAGTAATAATAATGGGTGATTTCAATGTGCCTTTGTATAATTGCACAAGACAGTAAGACTAATAATTTTTCCGCATTTTCTAAATGTAAGACAATTTAACCATATTGTAAATGTGAATGGTGGGCTATTAGATTTAATATTTTCTAACTTGTGTGATGTTGCTATGGCTATGTCCTGTTATAACCAAAGGCAATTACCACCTTGCACTAAATGTTGTTTTCCATGCGAGCGCACAGTATCTTAATTTCCATACTACAACAAACAAATCTTATAATTTCTGTAAAGCTAGTTATTTAAAGTTATATAATACTTTGTTAAGTACAGACTGACCTGTCAGAGGAGTTTGTGGATTCAAATGATACATGGTGTGTTTTATTAAAAAACGTATTCCATCTTTAATTTATATGTTCCTACACACAATAAGAAAATATGTTCTTATCCTATATGGTCATCATTATTGTCTTCAGTACTGGAACTGGTTATACGCGTACTTCCATTGTTTCCTAATCTGAGCTAACCTACACATTTCAATCAAATTCCCATTTTACATCTTTCTTTAACTGCGTACAATAATCTCATTTAGGTCTATATCTACTTCTCTTTTCCTATATCTGCTTGTAATATAGCCCGCACTACTCCCCAAAAATGCCTCGAATGTATCATGCACTTCTATTTTTCCTATATTTTTTTTGTTTTCCCCCAGATATCTTTATTCCCCTACTATTTCTATAACCTCTTTGTTATTAACTTTGTCTATACTTGCCAT
This sequence comes from Platerodrilus igneus, assembly GCA_036346225.1. Lineage (NCBI taxonomy): Eukaryota > Metazoa > Arthropoda > Insecta > Coleoptera > Lycidae > Platerodrilus > Platerodrilus igneus. Next base: position 193,611 of record JARFIW010000912.1, read on the forward strand.
CATCATCATACATCTGAAGCATAACATTCCAAAGGTTTCTTCCCTTTCCTGTCTTTCTTCTCCCACTGTCCCTATTTCTTAGACGTACAGTGCTGTGCTCCACACATGCTTCCAACAATTTTTTCCTTGTTTCTATGTTTGTTATCTTCGAACATAACCCTGCTCTTTCTTGTTAGATACAGTTCAGTTCCCTTCAATTGTTTTGTAAATCTATACCCTATTTCACCGATGTTTAGTGGTATGTGAAGGGGGTTAAGCAGCCTGTGGCTGCTAAGATCCACCAATACAGATTTTTGCCGAATTAATGGGTTTTGAATAAATCCCTTTGCACAGAAGATTAGTTGAAAATATTGCAAAATCAACACTTGTATTTGTTTATAGTAATCGTCAGGTTTAAGTGCTATTATTTTTTATTAGGTTTTCCGTCTAGGAACTAGTTGGATGTTTACTTGCACTGATTTCTATTCTGAGCTAGCCTACACCGTTCCCTGACATTACTACAGCCTAGATATAGTTCGGTTTCCCTTCTGTTGTTTTCTAATCACATGCCCTATTTCACCGATATTCAGTGGTATGTGAATGGGGGCGGCTCCGTGGCGTAGTGGTATGTGTGTAACTACTACGCCCAAGGTCCTGGGTTCGAATCCCGACACGGTCCGCTTGAAAAATGTTAGGCGAGCATTTTTCACAAAAATACACCCTTGTTCGGATGAGAGGTAAAATGGAGGTCCCGTGTGTGTGTTGTCATGCACGTTAAAGATCCCTACCTTGCTTGGAACAGCAAGGGTTCGGCAAAATTCCAAATTTTCTAGGTAAAAAAAAACTCGCTTCCTGGCTAATGTAGTACCTTCGGATGGAGCATTGGAAAATCACATGTAAGGTATGTGAATGGGGTGTGAATCCCGACATGGTCTGCTTGAAAAATGTTAGGCGAGCATTTTTCCTAAAAATACGCCCTCGTTCGGATGAGAGGTAAAATGGAGGTCCCGTGTGTGTGTTGTCACCCATGTTAAAGGTCCCTACTTTGCTTGGGACAGCAAGGGTTCGGCAAAATTCAAACAATTTTTCAGGTATAAAAACTCGCCCTCTGGCCAATGTACTACGTTCGGGTGGAGCCTTGGAAAAACACATGTAAGGTATGAGAATGGGGTTAAGCATCCTGTGCTTACCAAAATCCCCCAACACATTTGCCGAACTAATAGTTTTCCAGTAAATCCTTTCACACAATTAACATTACTTGAGAATATTGCAAAACCAACACTTGTATTTGCTTATAATAATCATCAGGTTTAAGTACAATTATTTTTTTCGCCATAAGGCTTTTGCCTTGGAACTGGTTGGACGCGCACCTCCATTGATTTCTATTCTGAGCTAGTATGCATATTTCCCTGAAATTCCCACAGCTTACATCTTTGACTATCTGTGTGCAATAGTCTAACCTAGGTCTACCTCTACTTCTCTTTCTACATATCTTTGCTTCTAATATATTCCGCACTATTCCCTCATGCACCTGATCCTAAATCTCCTGTTTTTTTACTGTTTTCCACATATTGTTTTCTTCCACTACCATTTCTAGAACCTCTTGGTTCTTAATTTTGTCTGTTCATCATACGTCTGTAGCACCACATTTCAAATGCTTCTATCTTTCCTGTCTGCTTCTCCTACTGTCCAAGTTTCACAGCTGTACAGTGCTGTGCTCGACACGTATATTTTAAACAATCTTTTCCTTGTTTCTATGTTTGTTGCCTTTGAACACAGTAATTGCTTTTTCTTCAGTTTTATTTTTGTAAATTTTCATACTGTATCTCTCTGTTACAACTGTTTCCACTTCATTACAAGCTCTTCCTTGCTAGATGCTAATACCACTGTAACATCTGCAAATCTAAACATATCAATCTATTGTCCCTGCATAATAATTCCAAATGTTTTCCTGCATTTGACATTATTTATTGCCTCTTTGATGTACAATTAATGGAGATTCCCTGTCTCGCCCATTTACTACACGTTTCTGCTCTGATTGTATTACTGCTGTTTGCTCTTTGTATAAGCTATGTATTATCCGTCTATCCCTAAAACTCATTCCAATCTTTTTTAGTATTTTGAACATTTTTTCCATTTTACATTGTCGAATACTATTTCCTGATCTACAAACCCTATATACACACTTTCTCTATTGTCTTCTCCATTATCAGCCTCAGAGATAAAATAACCTCCTGTGTTTCCCTGTTTTGCCTAAACCCAAATTAATTTTCTTGTAGTACTTCTTCAGTCCGTTTTTCCATTCTCCTTTGTACAATTATAGTTAATATATTTCACATGTGTGCTGTTAAACTTATTGTTCGAAAATTTTTACATTTATGCGCTCCCGGTTTTTTTTCCGCTATAGTAACTATCCGTTTGAAATCTTTGGATATCTTGCCCCTCTCATACATATAACTTACAAGTTGGAAGAGACGTTCTGTTACTGCTTGTCCAGCGGCTTTTAGAGTCTCTGCCTGCACCTTATCTATATCCAGTGCCTTACCATTTTTCAAGTCTTTTAATGCTAATTCAAACTCATCTCTAAGTATAGGATGTCCCTTGTCATCGTTTACAGTCTGATTCCTGTTCTATTGCTGTTAGTTCCTCTCCTGCAGCTAAATTCTCTATATATTCTTGCTATCTAACCACTTTCTCTACGTTTCCTTTAACAATGTCTCCTTCTGCGTCCCTTATATTTTTGCTATGCGGTTTTATATCAATAAAATTTATTCTAATTAGTTTATATTTTGTCTATCTTTTTTATTTCCATCTTAATTTGTACCACTTTGCACTTTTCATCCTTTTCAGCTTTCCAACACATCAAAAGTTTGTCTTTGCATTCGAAAGTTATAATTATATTTTGAATACAATTTTTTAATGTTATTTGTAGGCCTGTTTGCTGTCAAAATTATGAACTGCATCTTCTACAAAATTGTTAAATTTTGGAATCTTTCGTTTTTGTTTTTCCAAGAAAAATATATCTTTATCATCGCTACTTTCAGATGAGCTTAATAGTTCTAATGCTACTAAATATATTTACTTTGTTTTGATTAGAAATCGCAACAGAGCCAACTATCTACATATCCGTTACTGAAACATTTCTCAACAATAACATTATTAATAATATAATTGAAATACCAGGCTATAATTTATTGAGAAAGGATTGACAAATGTTTGGAGACGGTATTGCATTGTATACAAAGTCATATTTAGAAATAAAGCAAATTCATGTTCTGGATGTTACCGATTATGAGCAGCTTTGGATTGAGTTTAACTGCGACAAACAAAAGATATCGTTAGGTACAATATATTTGCCGCATAGGAATAGGTATAGGACTCTTATTGATAATTTTGAACGTGTGTGTAGCACCATGCTGCCTTTGTATGAACATGTTATATGTGTAGGCGATTTTAATATCGACTTATTAAAACCTGATAGTACAGAATCAGCATATTATATCTCTATTCTCGATAGTTTCGGATTTACTCAACTAATTAAAGATCCAACACGAATAACATCCAATAGTCATACACTAATAGACCACATAATAGTAACCGATACTGATACTTTTGGTGAATCAGGCACTAAACATATGAGTGGATTTTCAGATCATGAACTTGTCTTCAACAATTTCTTAGTCAGTACATATAAACAATTGCCTAAAGTACACACCTTTAGAGATTTTCGTCAATTTGACTTTGTAAATTTTGATCTCCTTGCAATATATATATATATATATATATATATATATATATATATATATATATATATACTCCCCTTAAAACGTCTGTATATATGAAATAGAAATCTCCATGGATAGCAGTTGTTGTGAGGTTATTGATGAATCTAAGGGATGCAGCCTACAAACGTTTTAAAAAATACCGCAAACTAGAACAATGGACATACTATAAATCACTTCGCAACCTAACAACACTTTCGATTAGAAATGAAAAAGAAGCTTATTTCATCAATGCATTAAATAAGAGGAATCCAAAAACGTTATGGAAAGATTTACAACGCTGTGTAATATATTCTAAGCTGAAGAATTGTGATTTTCCCAGTCACTTAAAAAATGTGGATGATATTAACTCATATTTTAGTTCAATAAATGGAGTTGTGGAAAATAAAAGCAGTACACTAAAAATGTATAGCTATAAAAAATCTAATTTAAGTATGACATTCTCATTTACGCTTGTTTTTGAGAAGGAGGTAGGTAAAATTATTAACTCTATCAAAACTAAAGCAACGGGTAATGATAACTTAAATATAGTTCTAATATGGTTATGCTGTCCATTTCTTATACCCGTTATTACACACATAATTAATTCATCGATAATACACGGCATTTTTTCGCAAGCGTGGAAAATTGCAAACATTCTACCTATTGCAAAAAATAAAAATCCAAACAGCTTGCAAGATTTAAGGCCGATCAGCATTTTGCCAGTGGTGTTAAAGATCTTGGAAAAAGTTATGGAATCCAAAATACGACAATTTCTGGATAGAAATTCTTTTCTAGGTGACTATCAATCAGGTTTTTGACGTAATTTTAGCTCTACTTTGGCTTTACTTAATATTTCTGATGACATACTGAGAGCCACGGACGACGGTAAACTTACTGTGCTAGTTTTAATTGATTTTTCAAAGGCCTTCGATACGATATAAATATACGATACGAAATAAATTACTTTATGCTATATTGAATCATTACGGGTTTGAAAAAAAAATTTAATTAAAAGTTACGTTACTGATAGATTTCAATGTGTTGTATTAGACGGTAATTGTTCACGACTATGCTCTGTCCGACGTGGTGTCCCCCAAGGTTTCGTACTAGGGCCATTATTGTTTACACTGTATTCAATAAATTTATGCAATGTTGCGCTTAAACACTGCTGCTTTCATCAATATGCAGATGACACACAGATTTATCTGGCGTTCAAACCGTCTTTACTTCAATCTGCATGTGGTATTATCAACGATGATCTAAATAGGTTAACAGAGTTGACTGAACTACATTCACTTAGTATCAATCCCTTAAAGTCGGCGGTTTTAGTCTTTGGTTCCGATATTAATAGAACTGTAGCTCTACAAAAAATATGCATTAAAAATAAAAATATAGCAATTCCTATTAAGGATTCGTACAAAAATTTAGGTGTTTTGGATAAAGATTGTAGGTTTAGAGAACACATAAATCTTTGCCTACGCAAATCGTATTGCGGTTTAAAATTAATTTATGATAATAGACAATCTCTGAACAAGGATATCAAGAAAATGCTATGCGAATCATTAGTGCTTTCGCATTTCAACTATTGCGATGTTCTTTATGGACCATGCATTGATGTGACAACGACTAGGAAGATCCAATTGGTGCAAAACTCTTGTCTGAGATTGGTGCACGGTATTCGACGGCGAGACCGCATAACGTACAAACTCAAGGAAACTAACTGGCTTAGTATGGATAAACGACGTTTCTTGCACGCGGCTGTATTTTTTGACAAAATTGTTCAACTAATATCACCTCCATATCTTTATAACAAAATTAGTTTCCGTGCCGATCTACATCATTTAAATTTATGCCACAGAGGCCTTTTGAGTATATGTCGACATCGCAACAGAATTATATAAGCATTCATTTACATATCATATGTCCAGGGTTTACAATACAATACCACTCACTTATAAAGAAATGACGGTCGGCACGTTTTGAAATAATGTGATGCTATGGCTCAATCTTCAAAACTAGCCTTAAAATATATTTTATTTTTAAAATATTTATATTTTTTGTTTGTTTTTAATTAGTTACTTATTTGGGTTGTGTTGCTACAGTCAGCTTATCATGACATTGTGCTTTCTCATATAAATAAGGATATACTGTATAATTGAAACAATTGCTTAAGATATAGCTTGCATTGCGACAGCAGTGTCCACAAAATTGGAAAGTATTCAACCATAACGTAATAAGTATTATCAACAAAACGATTAGTGAAATCTGCCACGCGATAATTCAAACGTGGTGGTGGGGTAGAGCAGGGTCTTTTTCCTTCAGTAGGAAGCTATCTGATCACCATCGGTTTTCATACCTTACTGTGTATATTATTTATTTATATTATTATTAATTGTCACGTATGTTTTATGAAAGGTAAGAAGTAAAACCCTATTATTATTATTATTATAACCTATACAAAAATACCATATTGCACTGAAAGCTGCACGACCTAATCGAGGTAGTGCAAGAAAAAGAGCACTCGGTGCAACTTGAAGTGCTCTGAGTTTGACTATAGAACATTGTAACTAGTTTGTTGCTACATGTTAACTGTCATCGGAACATGAGAATTGCACTTGGTGCACACTTCTGAATGGAATTCACTATTACTTATCAACACCCATATCTATTGTACGAGTAAGGTAGAAAATATTGAGAGTCCTTTAATGGAATAGCTTACTTCCTATGTACATGGTGCATCTAGCGATGTCACGATTGTTATATACGTAGGGGATACCAAATGCCAACTTAACGGTTTTTTCCCTCACCATACAGTATCATAAGGCGTGCAGCAGTACCAAGATTTACTGACAAGTGTTTCTTAGTCAGCACACGTATATATGTACTATAAGTTGTTTATAAGTAATTGTACCTCAAATTCATGAGCTCGTTCATCATTAGGCTATTAATGTAAATATGTATGCCTCCATGGCGGTTATCCTATAAACTTACTTTTGTAATATTGTTATTCCTGAATACTTAACACGGAGAAACATACCGCGGAACTGTTGTTTAAAGAAAGTAATATACTTAATCATTTATTTTCACGTATCTGATTACTAGTAGGTACTTTGAAGTATTCCTTTAGACACGACCACCATAGACAAAGTTATACAACCAGGCTTAATCTTATTTTAGTGTAGTATCTTTAGGCTTTTATCTGATAGGTTACTAGTCTGTCGTATAGTTAGTTTCTTTCAGTGGACCGAAGTGCCTATCGTTTCCTTGCAGTTGTTTTACTCCTCCCCACTCCTAATCTACGATTATTGCTGGTGCGGCATCCTTGTCTTCTGTATTGCGGGTTTCTCGTTACAAGTTGTAGGGTTTAGTTCTTCCTTCCAAGCATTATTGATTCTGAGTAAAACTAAAAGTACTGCTCCTGTCCATTTTCGGTCTTGCGGCAGATCACTGCAGTTTTGGGTGGAATCGTTACACCATGCCATATTTGACTGTGTGTGATATGCTATTGTGTGGATTCTTGTGAATCCGATCAAAATTTCTAAATGTTTGAATAATTGCGATTCAAACTAACGGATTTGATCTGTTGTGAATCTCAGTGGTACACCAAAGCCTGCAATCCTTTGAACTACGAATGCTCTGACTATCAGTTCAGCTTCAATGTTTTGCAGGGATATTGTCTCTAACCATCTTGTAAAACGGCTGATGCATGTGAATATGTATCGGTATCTGATACAAGCAATGGTCCGACAATATTTATGTGGACATGCTCTAATCTTGAAGATGGTTGTTTGAAATTTTGTGGCTATATGTTTAGCGACTTTAACTCTTTGGCATTGGAGACGATTTCATGTCCAGGTGCGGTAGTCTCATTTGATGCCGTGCCAAATGAATTTTTGGGTTACCAGCTTTGTGGTTGCCTTTATTCCTGGGTGTGCTAAGTTGGGAATGCTTGTGAAAGCTTCATTTCATAATTCTTTTGTTACGACGGGGCGAGCTATCGTTGTTGAAATGTTACAGAAAATTGTTTGATCAGAGTTTGGAATTAGTATCAGTCTGTATATCATACCTGAGTTGTTGTTATCCCTAAGACCTTTGGACTCTTCATTGTTTTGTTGTATATTTGATAGCTGTTTGAAATCGATGGTATCCATTCTCGAGAGCGTGTCTGCGATAACGTTTTCTTTCCCCGAAGTGTGTTTGATGTGTGTCGAATATAGGTTTATGTAATCCAGACATTTAAATTACCTGGGCGTACAATTTTCCAATTTCTGTTGAAAAGTGACGGTTAGAGGATTGCGGTCTGTGTATTGCTTGAGCTTAAACTGTTTGATAGTTAAGTAAACTGCGAGAAGTTTTCGGTCGTAAGCTTAATATTTTGTTTGGGCATCAGTTATTTTTTTTTGTAGTAAAAATCCAAATGTCGCCATTGTTGATCGCTCCATTGTTGGATTACTCCATCGAGAGCAAAGTCTGATGCATCTATTTCTATAGACAGTTTTGTGTCGGAGAGTGCAAGTGTGAGTTGCATGACTTGCGTTAGCTGTTCTTTGCACTTCTCAAAAGCTATGTTCGTTTTGCTTGTCCAATTGTTAGGCACATTGCCCTTTATTTTATCTTTTAGTAGGTCGTTGAGCGTAGCTTGTGCATCAGCTGCTCGTGGAATGAAACGTCGGTAATAATTCAACATGCCTAAGAATCATTTGAGGTTTTCAAACGTTTCATATTTTGTGTAATTCTGTATAAAGCTGACTTTTTTTGGTAGTGCTTTGGTGCCATCTTTGTTGATGAGGTATCCAAAGAATTTGACTTCATCTTTTCCAAGAATGCATTTACCAAGGCTTATGACCACGTCGTAATCTTTAAATCTGGTGGAGAGAATTTCCAAATGTTTGTTGTGTTCTCCTTCAGAGTGAAATGCTACCAAAATGTAACCGATGCAGTCGTAGGAGAATTTTAGTCCACTTCGTCCATGAATTGTTGAAAAGTCTCTGCGGTGTTTTGTAATCCAAAGGTCATGTACACTAATTCAAATAAACCAAAATACATTGTTATAGCAGTTTCTTTCTGTCTTTTTCAGCTACGGGGCGATAGGTGATAGGCTCTGTCAAGATCGATTGTAGAAAAAATTATTTTGTCTTGCAGTTATGTACAAAATCTTGTACAAATTGGATCGGATACCTTTCAAGGAGTGCACGAGCATTTTAAGCCGTATATTTTCCACAGGCTGGCCATTCTTTGTTGTGTTTGACAACCAAATGCCGGGGTGAAGCGCTTGGTGATTTGAATGGTCTTGTTATTCCTAACTGGATCATTGTAATGAATTCGTCTTTGTTGATTTTTAGTTTGTCAGGTGCCAATCTGTGTGGAATGACTGTATACTGGTGGTCCTTGAGTCGTTAGGATGTGATGTTTGGTACTATGCTTTACTATCGTGGGAAGGCCTCTAGGATGGTTATGTCCAGGTACTTGGTTAAAATTTTGTGATATTTTGATATCCATGGTTGATATCGCACTATGTTTGCTACTGGCGGGTTGACCTTTGGTTGAAAGCTTTGTCTCTGAGTCGACATGTTTCTTGTTTTTCGTGCCAACCAGTAATTCATGGTGTCATCCATGCCAATCGTGGATTTGTTGACGCCGGCGATGACGAATTGCCAGTCCCAAATCTAACGTTAATGTAATAGTACCATGTGTTTATGATCGTTTCATTTGCTGCAAACAATTGGTAGTTCATCAATTGGAGTAGTCTACGAACCTTGCTTCTTCGGTATACGTAGAGGTCTGCAGTAGTGTCGATTACCAATTCCACAGATGTGATGCGATCTTTTATGTACAAGCGGCGTGAAATCGAATGCAGGGAATTATCCGTCTCTAATTTCTGCGTTCAGCGTTTCCATGAGCACTGAAATTTCAAGGTTGTATACATTTGGGTGCTGTGACTCCGAATGTGTAGTAGAACCAACAAACCTTTGCGTTGTTGCTGCCGTTGTGAGCTTTGACTACGTTGCGTTGTTCGGACAATGATTTAGAAGAGTTGTACTGTTTAGTTGCAGCACTTTGTGATTGCTGGAGCTGGCCTTTGAGTGCGGCTACTTCTTTTGTAAGCTTTTACAGAAATGCAGAGCTTCTACTCGCAATTGTGTTACTTACATGTGATTTTCCAATGCTCCACCCGAAGATACTACATTGGCCAGGAAGCGAGTTTTTTTTACCTGGAAAATTTGGAATTTTGCCGAACCCTTGCTGTCCCAAGCAAAGTAGGGATCTTTAACGTGCGTGAAAACACTCACAGATGGGACATCCATTCTACCACACATCCGAAGGAGGGCGTATTTTTGTGAAAAATGCTCGCGTAACATTTTTCAAGCGGATCGTGTCGGACGAACCCGGGACCTTGGGCTTAGTAGTTACACGCATACCACTACACCACGGAGCCGTCTACTACGTCAGAACCGTTCATTTGCATTTCCAATGCTCCACCCAAAGGTACTACATTGGCCAGAAGGCGAGTTTTTTGTTGCCTGGAAATTTAGAATTTTGCCGAACCCTTGCCGTTCCAGGTAAGGTACGTATCCTAAACGTGCATGACAACACTCACACACGGGACCTCCATTTTACCTCTCATCCGAACGAGGGCGTAATCTTTGTGAAAAATGCTCACCTGCCATTTTTCAAGCAGTCGGCCGTGTCGGGATTTGAACCCAGGACCTTGGGATCTGTAGTCTTACGTTTACTACATTGATCCACGGCGACGCCACTACGTCAGAACCGCAGATTTAGGCATAGGAAAAACCTATCTAAACGACTTAAAAAGAACACGCGAGGCTGCAATTAATAAAGGGGGTCGACGGAACGGAGCAAAAATCGTCCTGCACAAATCCTGCCCAGAAAATGGTTGTCTGCGTCGCGCGGGTGAAATGTAATCTTGTTGGTCGTACTACAATGACCAACGATGATTGGCACCCTTTACAGTTGCGAATGGAACATTAAAATTACAAATATCTACGTGTCATTCTGGGTTGGAAAGTCGGAGGAAAACGTCCATCCTGGCAGGACATTAGCCCGTAGGGTAGCACTCTAAAGCCGTACTGTCTACAATGGGATTCTCTAGAAATAGAGAACAGGATATTGATGCGATCCTTGAGAGTGGAAATGAATCTCTGAGTACGCTTCAGGTGATGGTTCCTAAAAACCGAGTGTCAGAGATTGTAGAAGATCCGCATAATAGGGCTCAGAAAAACATTTTGGCGTTAAGAAGATTCTGGATAAAGTCCGAGCAAGATATCACTGAGTAGGCTGCAAGGACGGTGTAAAAGAGTGGTGCGGCAAGTGTCAGTTGTGTGCATCATTGGGAAACTGAAAGGCTCCCATGTTGCAATATAACGTGAGAAACCCCTTTGGGAGAGTGGCAATCGATATTGCCGATCCATTTCCTGAGACCGACTCCGGAAATAAGTACATCTTGGTAGACATGAACTATTTTACGAAGTGGACCGAAGTGTATGCTATACCAAACCAAGAGACTATAACTGTCGATGAAGTGCTGGTAAAGGAACTGCTCTGCCGTTTTGGGATTCCTACGGGGTTGCACGCTGATCAGAGCAGAAATTTTAAGTCAGCGTTGTTCCAAGAGGTTTGTCGGTTGCTGAGAATGAGAAAGACCCGCAGAATACCATTGCACCCGTAATCGGATGGTATGGTAGAACACATGAACCTCACCTTGTGCAGGTGTTTTTCCAAAATGATCTCTCAACATAAGAGTAACTGGAACCGATATTCACGCATATTTTTATTGGCCCATCGGTCTTCGCTTTATGAGAGCAGTGGACAGACATCTGCATGTACGATGTTTGGACGCGAGATACGTTTACCATTTTTCTTAATTTTCTTTGGGAATTAAAGCACTTATAGTTGTTGAAATCGTCTTTATTTGGACAACAATCCTGGGTCATGGTTCTAAACGTAAATAAAGACGATTTTAACAACTATGAGTGGTTTAATTTCCAAAGAAGATTAAGAAAAATACACAGTAAACATATAAGAAGTATTTACGTTTACCGTGTGATCTTGCGTTTCGGTGTAAGCCCAGAGATGATATCGTGGACGAGAGTTACGTCGAGAAGCACAAACGCAAGATGCACAACATACATGGTGACATTAGGAAAACTATCCAGAGCGCAAGCGATCGGATGAAGAGCAGATATGATATTAAGGCGCTGGAGTATGGTTTTCAAGAGGGCGACCACGTCTGGCTTTACAACTCTAGACGGAAACGTAAATTATTGTCAAAGGTACAAAGACATTGACAGGATTCGTACGTAGTTGATAAAAGGAATAACGACAGATCCACAAGTTCTCAAAGAGAAGAACAATATTGGAACACGCTAACCGATTAGCACCCTACGATAGTGGTAACGACGGTAATGCAGGAGAACGGCAGGCAGTGAGACGAACAAACAGTTAAGCTCGTGAGAATGAACGGAGGTCTGGACAGAGCTATGATTGGCGCATGCCTATGTACAGCGGTACCGACACGCGAGATTTGGGGACACGTAAGGGATTCAAGGTAATCTCTTCGATGTGCCATCAGAATACTTCCTAGCACATTGTGTAACGGCGGACTTTGATATGTCTCGAGGACTTGCTTGAGTGTTTAAAAAATAAATTTGGTGGTCTGGAATAACTTGGCCTACAACAATCAGAGGTTGGAAAGACCATACAACTAAAGGACAGACATCGGGGAATCTACTAATTGATGTTGAAGCAACAGCCTTCTGGTAAATAGGATACCAGGGGTAAGATGATCGAGAATTTGAAGACAAGAAATTGCCCATACCTAGGATAAGTTGTGGGTTTGCTGAGTTGTACTGTAGTGTGTTACGAAATTTGATTGAAATACTGTTCCTAAGAAACCAGGATCTAGATCTTGGTGTGTAGTTACAATCCAAATGGTACGCTACCTGATGTGAAAGGTATAGATTGCTACTTCTATCAACATGAAAACTGCAGAAATGATTTTGACCGTCCTTACCGCCACAAGTTTCTCCAACGTCCGGATCATAGTGTTCTGGGACAGAACAGCTTGAACATGGGGATAGTGTAGCTTCGATTGGTCTGCCTGTGGCCAGAATAATTACATTAGAACGTAAATGCAACGTTCGTACACAAAGGATGATTGATGACCCTAGAAGCAATACACTTTCAGATAAACGTGATTGACCTTGTATCTAAGAATTATTTGGATTGCAGTATGTACATTCGAGAATGTCATTTGCATAATTTCTGATATGTTTTAGAATAGTCTAGAGGTGTTTGAATATGTATATAAGTTGTCGCCTGTTATCGTTTTGGTGGGCGACGTCTGAAAGCATGTAGGTTTGGTTTGATTATTTGTTCAATAAGTATAAGCAAAAATAATTATAAGTTTTATAAATACAAGAAAATCAAAATGAAATAGTTAAAATTGTCTGCTTTTAACAGTTGAAGTAGTTCGGAAGTCTTCAGTAATCTTCGGAAGGTTTCGTGCTTGCTTGTGGAACCAAAATAAACTTAAACACTTATTAAATGAATGTATATACAGCTTGAAGGTGGAGAAAAAAACTTTGGTAGTCATCGGATCTTCTCGGAAGGCTTCAGAAGTTGCTTGTGAGGCCGAGTGGGAACTTCAGTAACGGTAGTTAGAAAATATTTACAGTTCGATGATATCTATACGCCTTCTGCGGTCTTCCGAACTCTTCGGAAGGCTTCGTGTTTTACTTGTGTGACAACGGACAACGTTAAGTTATAGAGAATTATGATAGGAGATTAAAAACTACTAATTGACAATATATACAAGTATACAGGGTTCAGAAGTCTTCGGTCGTATTCCGTACTCTCTGGAAGGCTTCGGAATTTATTTGTGAGGCCCAGTAAGAACTTGAACAGTGATGGTTAGATATTATTTACAGTATTAAGAGGCCCAGACGTCTTCGGTGATCTTCGGTACTCTTCAGAAGGCGTCGTAGTAGTGGTGGTTTAGGCTTTGTCGAGTGCATCGCCGTGGAACTCTACGAAGGTGTCGCCCCGGTGGTAGAGTTGACAGACATAATCACAATAACGATTTGTCGGTTAAGTATGGAACGGAGTTTAACGTCCATACATAGTTTGTTAACTATTGATTGATGAATTATAGTGACGTGCTCCAAGTACGGCGGCGAACAGCGTCACCGTCGGAGAATACGCAGGCTATGGAGAGCACTGCGCGCTGAAGTATAGCAGGCTATAGAGAGTGCTGCTCGCTGAAAGTTTTGCAGGCTATGGGGAACACTGCATGGTGATTCCTTAGGCTATGGTGAGTACTAACGAATGTCTTTCGGAGAATTTGAAATTATATTTATACACTTCCATTTCCTATGCTTCTTGTGTTGAAAAACGTTAATGATGTCTTTAACCAATGGAATTGTGTATTTCGATTTTCAAATGTAAAAGAATCTCCAAATTTAGTTTTACCAATGAACGTGCTGATTTTTGGGTATTACAAAAAATGAGTTGCAAATTCTCGCGATCCTTTGTTTGTTCTGAGTTCAGCACGTGTACTTGGATATAGTTCAGAGTGTTATCGTTCGGATGGGCGGTGTCTGAATGCATGTAGGCTTGGCTTGATTATTTGTTTAATAAGTATAAGCAAACATAATTATAAGTTACATAAATACATAAAAATAAAAGTGAAATCGTTAAAATTGAATGAGTTTAATAGTTTTAAGCAGTTTTGAAGTCTTCGATAATCTTCAGAAGGTTTCGTGGTTGTTTGTGAAACCAAAATAAACTTAAATAATTATTAAACGAATGTGTACACAGTTTAAAGGCGGCGTGAAAGGCTTCGGTAGTCTTCGGATCTCTTCGGAAGGCTTCGGAATTTCGTTGTGAGACAGTAGAAATTTGAAGAACCGTAGTTGGAAAATATTTACAATTTGATGAAGTTCAAACGTCTTCAGAACTCTTCGGAAGGCTTCGTGTTTTACTTGTGTGGCAACGTGTTGCATTCCAAATTTGGAGATGTACACTTTTAAATTTGTGAGTAAATTCCCGCCATTATTTTAAAATAAACTTGTTAATTTCCGCCATCCCTGACAGTTGCGTCGGCGCAAAAGAATGCGCAGGTGTGGAGTGAGTGGGCAAGTGCGCGGTGTGACACGAGATTATTAGCCACGAGACGTCGAACGGAAACGTTTACCGGTGTCGTGTTTTTTTGTCTCTTTTCTTTTTTAGGATGTATGTTCCTCCTTATCTTGCCTTATCGTTCCTTATCTGGTTGCTCCTATCGTACCGCTACGAACGACGAAAGAGGAAGACGAATAAATTTGGATTCAACAATGGCGTGAAACGTGGACCGTATTAGTGTTGCCAAGTGTAACAGTGGCGCCTATAACGTGTGTTGAAAATTCGTCTTCACCTCTAATCTATCTTGTAAGATGTTAGTTTTGAATATATGTTTGTAAAAAATTAGGTTTTTCACTCAAATATCTAATAAAAAAATAATTTTTTAAATTTTTAGTAGCTTTTGGGTAGAAAAAATACAACTTGGTAACATTGCATTTGGTAACTTTTATCTTATGTTGAAGTGACATTTAATGCAGTTCGAAATGTCAATTTATATGATCAATTGTTACATTCCAAATTTGGAGATGTACACTTTTAAATTTGTGAGTAAATTCCCGCCATTATTTTAAAATAAACTTGTTAATTTCAGCCATCCCGGACAGTTGCGTCGGCACAAAAGAATGCGCAAGCGCGGAGTGAGTGGGGAAGGCGCGGTGTGACACGACATTATTAGCCACGAGACGTCGAACGGTAACGTTTACCTGTATCAAGTTTTTTTGTCTTTTCTCTTTTTTAGGATGTAGGTTCCTTCTTATCTTGCCTAATCCTTCCTTACCTGGTTGCTCCTATCGTACCGCTACGAACGACGAAAGAGGAAGACAGATAAATTTGGATTCAACAATCGTGTGACGCAACCCACTCAAAAACAACAACAACGAGATGTTCTGAGATTTATCATGAAAAGTACGTAATTCGCAAATTATGCAAAAAATCTAAGACACTGTTTAAGGATCGCAGTTAACTTTAATTAATCGGAAGACTTCGCGGTAGTGGTGGCTTAGGCCTCGTCGAGTGCGTCGCCGTGGAACTCTACGGGGGTGTTGTCCCGGTCATAGAGTTGACAGACGTAATCACAATAACGATTTGTCGGTGAACTATGGAACGGAGCTTAACGTCCATACGCAGTTTGTTAACTATTGATTGATGAGTTATAATGACGTGCCCTAGGTACAGCAGCGGACAGCGTCCTTGTCAGAGAATATGCAGGCTATGGAAAGCACTGCATGTCGAAGTATAGCAGGTTATGGAGAGCGCTGCTCGAAGAAGGTTTTGCAGGCAATGGGGAGCACTGCAAAGTGATTCCTTAGGATATGGTGAGCACTAACGAATGTCTTTCGGAGAATTTGAAATTATATTTATACACTTTCTTTCCTATTCTTCCTGTCTTGAAAAACGTTAATGATATCTTTAATATTTTGAATTGTGCATTTTGATTTTCAAATGTAAAAACTCTCCAAATTTTGTTTGACCAATGAGCGTGTTGATTTTTGGGTACCACAAAAAATGAGTTGGAAATTCTCGCGATTCTTAGTTTGTTCTGTGTTCAGCACGTGTACTTTGATATAGTCAACTGCAATACTTTAGTCTGTTCTGTGTTCAGCTCGGGTGCGGTGATATAATCAACAAGAGCGATTCTTTAGTCCGTTCTTGTTATCGGTGGAGTGGAAGGCGTCTTAAAGCAAGTAGACTTGGCTTGATTAATTGTTTAATAACATAAGCAAAATAATTATAAGTTCCATAGAGAAATACATAAAATTAAAGTGAAATTGATTGATTTTAATTCTTGGAGTAGTTCGGAAGTCTTCGGTTATCTTCAGAACTCTGATGCTTGCTTGTGAACACCAAAATAAACTCAAACACTTATATAATGAATGTCTGTATAGGTCGAAGGCGGTGAAAACGGCGTCGGTGGTCTTCGTGTTGTCACAAAGAGTTATGATTTGAAATTAAAAACTACTACTATACAATATTTACAAGTATGGAGGGTTTTGGAAGTCTTCGGAACTTCTCGGAAGGCTTCGGAATTGAATAGTGAGTTCAATATTAACGTGAATAGCAAATATTTGAAATTAAAAACTACTAATGTACAATATTTACAAGCATAGATGGTTCAGAAGTCTTCGGTTTTCTTCGGAACTTTTCGGAAGGCTTCGGATTTGAGTCGTAAAGTCCAATAATAACTTGAACGGCGGTGAATAGCAATTAATTACAGGTTTGGAAGGCCCAAACGTCTTCGGTGATCGTCGGTACACTTCGGCAGACGTCGTGGATGTGGTGCCCTAGGCCTAGTAGAGTACGGCTCCGTCAAACTCTACGGGGGTGTTGTCCCGGAGGTAGATCTGGCAAATGCAGTCGTCGACATTACAGTAATCTACCTCTTGGGATTTGTTTGGAATAGATCGAATGAATTCCATCGGCGGCGGCGGTAGCGGAGACAGAAGCTTCGGATGCGGTCGTATGGAACGGATCGCACGTTGAAGGGCGTTCTGCGCTTGCTTTCGGGCTGCTTGATGTGCAGAACGAGGCTTACTACCCATACGTAGTTTTGTTAAATTTACACTAATAAATTATTATAACAGCCCCCAGGTACAGCGGCGGACAGCGTAACGTTGCAGGCTATATTAGCGTTGCGTTTAGAACTATAGCAGGCTATGGAGAGCGCTGCTTGGAAGGGTATTTGAAGGCTATGGGGAGTACTGCAAGGAGAGGATTCCTAGGCTATGGTGAGCACTACGAATGTTTTCTGCAGAATTTGAAATTATATTTATACAGTTCTAGTTTCTATTCTTCCTGTGTTGAAAAACGTTCATGATGTCTTTAACCAATGAAATGCGTTTTCGATTTGTAAAAGAATCTCCAAATTTAGTTGAACCAATGACAGTATCGATTTTTGAGTAGCACAAAAACTTAGTTGGAATTTCTCGAGATTCATTGGTTTGTTCTATTTCCAGCATGTGTACTCTGATATAGTCAACTGCAAATTCTCAGTCTGTTCAGTGCTCTGCGTGTGGTAATATAGTTAATATTCTGTGTTCAGCTCGGGTGCGGAGATATATTCAACAAGAGCGATTCTTTAGTCTGTTCTGTGTTCAGCTCGGGCGCGGTGATATAGTCAACACGCCGTAAATAATGGAGTTCAGTTCTGATCGAAGCTTCGATTACAATATGTTCTAGTTTTAAGCTCTGAATGATATGATATAAATAACTGTCGATATAAATTACTCTGTTATATGAATTACTGTAGTGATTGTATAAATTAATAATTAGTGTTTGGATAGTTAATTGGTGCTTCGATAATAAGTAATTAAGAAGATAGTATTGTAGTGTTCAGAAGATGATACTTGTACTGTTAGCAATTAGCTGAAAATAAAGTGTTGGGAGAGCCTTTAGCAAATTCCACTGTAACTGCGAGGTTTAAATAATCGGTTTGAAAATAAAGAACTGTTGTTATTGCAAATAGAATTTTTCTTACATTATTCTCTAGGTGATACTGCAGATAATCAGTTGTTGTAGTCATCTTAGGTGCTGTAAGCGAAGAGCAGCGAGGATCACTATAGTTTGTTGAAGGCGTTTTTGAAGTCCAACATGATGTGCAACACAAATTTTAGGATTGATTCCGCCGGGGTGTTAGTAGTGGTGTTTATCGCGTGTTCTGTCGAGTGTTCTCCTTTAAACCCGTACTGTCTTAATGCCCACCTGTTCTTTGTGCATCCTATCACATACTGTTAACTCTATCAACACACGCAGAGCACTGAACGAACTGAGAATTTGCAGTTGACTATATCAGAGTACACGTGCTGGAAATAGAACAAACCAAAGAATCGCGAGAAATTCCAACTAAGTTTTGTGCTACTAAAATTTGGATAATCTTTTACAAAATCAAAAATCGAAAACGCATTTCATTGGTTAAAGACATCATTAACGTTTTTCAATACAGGAAGAATAGCAACCAGAACTGTATAAATATAATTTCAAATTCTGCAGAAGACATTTATAGTGCTCTCCGTAGCCTACGAATCAATCCTCTTGCAGTGCTCTCCATAGCCTGCAAAACCCTCCCAAGTAGCGCTCTCCATAGCTTGCTTTACTTCAAAACGCAGCGCTCCCCATAGCCTGTGTATTCTCCGACGGCGATGCTGTCGACGCCGTACCCAGGGCACGTCATTCATAATTCATAAGTCCATAATTAACAAACCACGTATGAACGTTAAATTCCGTTCCATACTTCACCGATAAGTCGTTATTGTGATTGCATCAGTCAAGCTCTACCACAGGGACGACATCCCCGTAGAGGCATCACACCACGACGCCTGCCGAAGAGATCAGAAGATAACCGAAGACCTTCTGAACCCTCTTTTCTTGTATATATTGTAAATTAGTAGTTTTAAAGTGTATATAATTTCATTTCATAATTTCTTTTAACGTAACATTGACCCACCACTAAAACACGAAGCCTTCCGAAGAGACCCGAAGACCACCGAAGATGTCTGGACCTCTTCAACTTGTACATATCTCCTAATCATTATTGTTCAAGTTCACGCTGGGCCTCATAAGCAATTTCCGAAGCTTTCCGAAGAAAGCCGAAGACTTCCGAAGACTTATACACCCCGTTAAATTGTGCATACAAACATTTAATCAATGTTTAAGTTTAATTCTGGCTCCACAGCAACCATGAAGCCACCCGAAGCCATCTTATGACTTCAGAACTGCTAAATCATCCAATTTCACTTTTTATTTTATATAATTTTGGAACTTATAATTATTTTGCTGATGTTTATTAAACAATTAATCAAGCCAAGCCTACTTGCCTTAAGACACCGCCCCCGTGAACGATAACAAATGGCGTCCAACGTGATTGGGTCGTCTTCATAGAAGATTTTGTAAACTGTGCGCTTGCAAGAACCATCATCATGCCCGACACGAGGAGTCAAACCACGTTTAACGTCCAGCCGGACACCAACCAGCCGCCTCCAACCCAAGAGGTTACTCAACCAACAACAGTTCTGGGACTGTAACTACCTAGTGGCGCTCAACAAACACAACCAACCGACAAAATGACCACAATCAAGACGCTCGTGGAAGACCTATACCATGTCACCACAGCCACCCTCGAAGCAGAAAAACCTACATTCTCTGGCACCCTTCTAAAGGAACCCGCAGAATTCCTCCAGCAGATGGAAGCGATGGACGCGGATGTACTGACAACAGCCGCACAATTCCGAGGCCAAGCTGCTACATGGTGGCAAGCATACGCAATATTCTAACCCACCCATATCGAAGTTCGAAGATTATTTCTGGACAAACACGACAGTCCAGCCACCAGAGCCAAAATAACCTCCGAGTACAATGGGCAGAAGCAGACGGCATCTCAACCAGTAGCCGCCTTCTTGGGCACTAAGGTACGACAGGCCCGCCGCCTAAAACTAGACACCAACCGAGACATACAGCTGTTCACGGACTTCCTGCCGGCACTGAGGATCCCCAATTCAGTGTCACATGCCGACGATATTATGGGAAATGGTCACCCGCCTTACAAAAATAGAAGAAAACATGAAAGAGGCAACAATAAATACGGCTACCCCATACCAGCTGCCAGACGTCCACCCACAGCAGACGACCTGCCAAGGTGCCGCTTCTGTCCTCAAAGACACTGGCACCGAGACTGTCCAACCAGGAACTCGGGAAACGACACCCCGGCCGAGCCACGCCAGACTACAGCCCGATCGGGCGAAACGAACTGGCACGATTAAACATCACCGACGATGACCCACTACCAAGGATTTCCGTCACAATACAGAAAATAAACTTCGACGCATTACTAGATACAGGAGCATCGACGAGCATGATTAGGGAAGATTGTATACCTACAAATTCACGGGTACAACCATAACGTGCCTTCGCCTGTCTAGCGGAAGCAGGGAGATAAATGGCAATCAAAGGCAAGTTCCGTACGCCATTCACCCTGGGACAAGTGACGGATCACGAAACATTTTTGGTGGTAGCAAACCTCGCTGAGGATATCATCCTGGGCGAAACTTGGCTGCAACGTCAGAAGGTGGTGATGGATTACGAACAAGACTCCATACATTTCGGAGCACATAATCGTAACACACTCCACTGGAACTTTACATGCAGACCACAAGCTAACCACACAGCCCGTGTCGATCTGCCCGATGTCGTGCAAAGCGCACAACCAGAAAGGCATATCTGTGGACGGATGTCCCAAGAAGAGGGGCCCTTTCGAACACAACTATTTCAACAAGCAGCAAACGATCATGGAAGGGTCCAACGCCGCCACACAACGGTGACGCCAGTCGTCGCCAACAAACCACTCACACCAACTGCAACTAAGCAGTTCGCAGACGAATTCTTGCTCAGCAACCTTCGGGAATAATTCCAACCAGTGATCAAGGGGTCAGCACAGCCTGCTGCCGCCACCGGCACCAGTCCATTATCACTGAACACCGAAACATGCAGACCACGAGCTAACTTCCCAGCCTGTGTCGCTCTGCTCAATTATGTGCAAGGCGCACAATCAGAAAGGCATACCTGTGGATGGATGTCCCGAGAACAGGTACCCTTTCGACCACAATCATTCCATTCAGCAGCTGGCGATCATGTTGAAGCCCGACGCCGCCGCACAAAACGTAAACGCAAACGCGCCACAGGCTCAGACAACAAAGACCCCGCTGTCTCTTCGCAACAACATAGCTACGCCGCTACACTCTTCAGCGGGGGATGTTAACTCTATCATCACGCGCAGAGCACTGAACGAACTAAGAATTTGCAGTTGACTATATCAGAGTACACATGCGGAAAATAGAACAAACCAAAGAATCGCGAGAAATTCTAACTAAGTTTTGTGCTACTAAAATTTGGATAATCTTTAACAAAATCGAAAACGCATTTCATTGGTTAAAGACATCATTAACGTTTTTCAACACAGGAAGAATAGCAACCAGAACTGTATAAATATAATTTCAAATTTTGCAGATGACATTCATAGTGCTCTCCATAGTCAACAAGACCCTCTCAAGCAGCGCTCTCCATAGCCTGCTTTACTTCGAAACGCAGCGCTCCCCATAGCCTGCGTATTCTTCGATGGCGACGCTGTCGACGCCGTACCCAGGGCACGTCATTCATAATTCATAAATCCATAATTAACAAACCACGTATGAACGTTAAACTCCGTTCCATACTTCACCAATAAGTCGTTATTGTGATTGCATCAGTCAAGCTCTACCACAGGGACGACATCCCCGTAGAGGCATCTCACCACGACGCTTGCCGAAGAGATCAGAAGATAACCAAAGACCTTCCGAACCCTCTTTTCTTGTATATATTGTAAATTAGTAGTTTTTAAGTGCATATAATTTCATTTAATAATTTTTTCAACGTAACATTGACGCACCACTAAAACACGAAGCTTTCCGAAGAGATCCGAAGACCACCGAAGATGTCTGGACCTTTTCAACCTGTACATATCTCCTAATCATCATTGTTCAAGTTCACGCTGGGCCTCATAAGCAACTTCCGAAGCTTTCCGAAGAAAGCCGAAGACTTCCGAAAACTTATACACCCCGTTAAATTGTGCACACAAACATTTAATCAGTGTTTAAGTTTAATTCTGGCTCCACAGCAACGATGAAGCCATCCGAAGCCATCCTAAGACTTCAGAACTGCTAAATCATTCAATTTCACTTTTTATTTTATGCAATTTTGGAACTTATAATTATATTGCTTATGTTTATTAAACAATTAATCAAACCAAGCCTACTTGCTTTAAGACGCCGCCCCCGTGAACGATAACAATACCAGTCGTTTAACTATTATACTCCTATGACTTGCTGGGGGTGTTATATACTTCAAGAAAGACACAACAATTTTCGAAATGCTTTGTACTGAAAATATAATTTTAATATACTGCCAAAACGGAGTCCCGACTGGTGTGGGGCCCTCTGTCACAGGACCCTATGCTATCACACAATTTGCACACCCATCACTCCGCCTCTGTAATAAGCATATGTGGTTTTTAAATCGCTTGAGGCTAAGAACAAAACAAGGGATGATTAACTTTCCTCGGTTTATCTAACTCACAATTGTATTCAGAAGAAAGCTCAACTGCAAATAAACTCTTATTATAAAATGAAATAATACGCAAACTTCTTTGTAATATTTCGGCAATGCTGCACCGCGTTGAGCCTTGTATTAGAAATCAATTTTAGCAAAAGCGAAATCATTTTAATCCTGTGTTACAAACAGATTCCTTTTTAATAAGATTCCAAACCAATATGTTGTAAAGAACTTATAAATGAAATAGCATTGGCATCCTTTACAGACCTCTACAAATGCTGAAAGTGGGGAGCTCAGGAAGAATGTAATTTTGCTAGGACGAGTCCCTTGAGGCTTTGCGGTCTTTCCTTTTTGCAAACAGTCCAGCAAGGTCCACGTCACCTTAGAATGTAACTTTCTTAGCCTTCTTTGTGGTAAAAAGAACACTAAGTAAATAAAATTTCAAATACTATCTAACGAAAGCGGCGAGTTGCGTGTTAGAGCTTCGGAATTTTTAATAAATGTGTAGTAGCTGAAAGTAGCAGAGTATCAAATATACTTCCTCAGGAGTGAATAGCCAAACAGTTTTTAATTAGTTCCCGTTAAACAACTTCAGTGTAGAACAGCTACAATTCATGGAAATGATCTTCCATCAGTTCGTTACAAAGTATTGGATTAAGAAATTCACATTCTGAGGGTATCAACGTGCGGAAAGGTAGGTGTATGTTTGCGAATGTTGCTGTCAAGGCGTCTCTATGAGTCTCAAGAGACCTCGAGGTCCTGTTCTGCTGCATGGACGACGTAGGACTAAAAACTCCATCTTACGTTTCTTAATATATACCACCTGTGCACTGGCGTTTATTATGAGTAATAGGAGAAGTTTACTCTTTAAAATGCACTTATATTAAAATTAAAGTGAGCGCAGCTGAGTTCTAGCAAATTATTTGGATGGGAAATAATAGAACCGATAGATTAAACATAGATAGTGGGTTTGTTTTATAAATTGATCTTTTGTCAGTTTCCGATCTAAGAAACAAATAGCTACGGTCCCTACGTCCCAGTACAATATCAACTCTGTGCCGTTGCGACCCATTCAATTATGGGCCTTGCCTTTACCTATCGGAATAACTTGCTATACACCAATAAAGTTTATTGTTTTTCTATATAAGAATGATTTTTAGGTACACAGTCAAAATTTGAATTGCTGAAAATATATTATCGCTGTTTCAGAAGCATAAAGTCGAGTTTAAAATAGTAGTAGTTTCCATAAATGAAGAAGAATCGCATGTCACTTGTATAAATTGTATAGTAAATTTTTCAGTAATAGACTGATTTAAATAATGAATAGTTAGAACCAAAATAATATTACTAAAAAGACATACTTATTTGCTGTGTCTATTTATTTTAACATGCCTTTTAGATGTTGCTATATGATAACGATTTTGTTTTTGTCAGTACACACCATGAAATTTATTTTAATTAATTTTATTTTTCTATATGTTATTTCACGTTTGTTTGTGTTATCCTTTTTTCTTTTGATTTTATTTAGTTTTATTTTATTTCGTTTTAATTTATTTGGCTTTCTTCTATTTTGTATATTTGTATTTAATTTTTTTCTCTTTCATTTTATTCTGTTATATTTTGTTATATTTGTTACAGTATAACGCACGGACCAGAAAGAAAAGCAAAAGTAAGGCAAAGTAAGGTCCCGCAGGAATTACGGTAATTGAAAAAACAACAGCACTATGATTCATTCAGCACAGGAATGCTGCGCTAAACTCAATCGAAGATTTATGAGTAGGGAGAATAAGCATTTTACAACGCAACTGGGTTAGAAAAACCACACACACGGGTATATATATATATATTTATATATATATATATATATATATATATATATATATATATATATTACTCAAATTTAGACCAGGGTAGAAAATTAATTAATTTTATCAAATAATTTTAATCACCGTGTATAAGGAAGCTTTGGGAAAAAGTACGCGTAATTAAAGGCCTACTGTGAAGATTTAAATCATTCAATTAGAATGTAGGGTTGTATAGAATTTTATTAGATAATACGCGTTATTAAAACCGTGGAGCATAAAAATTTATTCGTTTCATTAAAAATTAGGTATTTAAATTATTCACTAGACGCTTTCTATATAAAGAAACAAATAGAAATTACGTGCGAAATTTATATTAATTAATTCAATTTTTAAGTAACGAGTATTAAATAAAGTGTACAAATAATAATTAATATTTAATTAGTATTCGCTAAAAATTAAAAGGTAGAAGTCAATGCCATTCATTATTATTTTAGTTGGAGTTAATTGAACCATTAGTAATATATAATATGCATAAAAGCTTTTAAAAACTCAATAATACCAAATATGAGACGCGTTGCTAGCATACAAATATATCTAGAAGGTTAAAATACGTGGAATATCCAAATCATAGAAGTATTACGATTGAACACCTGCGTATTTTTAAATGTCAAATTCTAATAAGTTCGAGCTGATAAACATGCAGTTTCTACGTATATTGCAAACGGTCGGATAAGCCGTAGATTATATTAACATAGGAATCCACGTGGACTGAAATAACCGATAGTAAAGAATATCGATTTGTACCACTAAGGCCAGGTTAGAAAAAGACGGATAAAATGCGCAATGCAGAGGCACGGATAATAAAAGGCGTGATTTGAGCAACATCACTGGGTTTGCGATTGGGTGAAATAAGTTGCAGATATGAGAGGTGAAAACAGCAATTTCTAGATAAAATTAATTAGTTATTCGCAGACGCGTGGCGAGACGTGTGAAAATTTCTTAGATTTAACTGGCACGAGTGCAAAAATTTAGTAGAATCGCTGTGCCGGACTGTCGAAAAGGGAACAGAGAATGCGAAATTCTGAAAATTCTCCGTTGAGGGACAAATCCGACGCGCGGGCGGACCGTTATATAAACCCGTGTTTATAGGAGTTGAGCTCTCTTAGATTTTTGATTAGATTCGATACTGTAAACAGTTTTGCTCTTTAATTTTTTATGTTATACCATACTTCAAGCAGAATACGTGCTACGATACGAATTATTATGCATTAGTGCACTTACAGAAGATAGATAAGGTAATAAAGTCTAGTTATATTTGCGGGTATTACTGTACCAATTATCTAAAGTAGTAGTGATAAATAAATACATTTAAGTATGCAGCTTTGTATAGCGTGAACGAATTATGAATTGCTTTGCTAACTTTCGGGGGTGAGTAATCAAGTGTTATCCGTAAACGTGATTGGATCCACAAAACAAGATTTAGTATACATAGATGAGTTCCTGAGAAGCCCTGAAACAATTTAGACGAATGGTTGTGTAAGAAAAATTTTAAAAGCGGTCAGAATCTGAAGCCGTAAACATAAACCAGCTGGAATGGTGAAATTAGCAAGTCCGATGTGCATTGAAGCCACGAGTGCAGTAACCTTCAGGTAAATTATACTATTTTGTTCGAACTTTGATGTTTTGGTGTGTGTTGGATATCTTTATGATTTGTTTGATAAAATAGACAGTAGTGAATTTGTATAAACAACAAATTTTTAATTTTAAGGTGAAATTTTCTTGTTTAAGTAGAAAGGAGTATTTAGCAGTTTATGTTTTGATTATGATGAAAATTTGGGTCTGTCTTTGAGCTCAATTAGACTAACCTGTTTAATTAACGTAAAGGGGTGGTAGATGCTCCCTTTTATTCAGACTTAGGTCTGCACATATTATAATTTAATTAGTATGCATCCTACCAGGACTTTAATTCTGGATGCAAATTAAAAATGATGACAAATTTAAACTTGAAATTTTATGATACTGAAATTTATGCTGAAATTTAATTTTGAAATTTTAATGTATTATGAATATTGATGTAAATAGAGTTAACGTTGATGTTTGTGGTAGGAATGTGTTTTTTTTTATGAATGAGGATGAAAGTTTTAACTAGGTGAGCAGCCGAGGCGGAAAGAGTAAAGAGGCGATTATCAGAAGAGATTCAACAGGGCGAGATTCACAGCAAATTTAGGTGCCCAGTGCGAGAGGATCAAATATTTTTTTTTACTCTGGTGAGGCTTTTTGTAGGTTTCACAGCATAATCTTGACGCCCAATATGTGGGGCTCAAATGATCAGCAGAAAGTACCAGTTCCAGTGACCAGAGGCGCATTTCACAGTAATATATATATATATATATATATATATATATATATATTGCTATGATATCGCCGTACTCCGATGTAATTAAGGTTCAGTTTTCCGCTGCCCGCTACTGCTCTGTGTCTCTAAATACCGTCAACTTTAAATTTAAAATTTTTTTTTTATATACCTCGACTAGCTCAGCTTAATCCACACAGAGTGCACGACGGTACAATAACCAAGAAGTTTCTACCTCCCTTTTTCTCTAACACTTTCTTACTTGAATGATATAAACGAAACTAACCAAAATTTGTATAATGACCAAGAATATATACACTTTACTGCTTTATAACTTTGATAATGTGATTCACTATTCAAAAATAAACCCCTGAATCAAAGTACCAATATCAATTCTTTGTCCCCAAATTGCAACTCTCTTAAATCAATTTAAAGCCAGTAAAAATAACATTATTTACTACTGGAAATACCTTTGAACGTTCGGTGACCTTTCTTTTCGCTCTACATAATTTTTAAAAGATTTGTGATGACCCTTTACATAGATATTTCAATATATAAAAAATATAAGTGTTCAAAATGAAATTAATGCCTTATGCCTTTAAAATTTGTTCTTATTTTGAATCTGTGTTTTCCCTGCGTGTTTCTAATCCTTCGAACTACTGCTGCGTGTGGTTGACCAGTACCCCTGGATTGTTTTCAATTGAGTTCACGTGTTAATTTTGTAAGACAGCTTGGCCAAACACCCATTCAATGTTTAGAATAATACGTTTACTGCTCCGATGCAAATTTAGATTTAGATTTGTATTTTAAAGTTCCCGACCAATGTTTAGATTCGTATTCAGAGGAAAATTCAGATTTTTAATTAGCTGATCAATTAAATGATTCATTAGGTGTTTGATTATTTAGATGATAATTTATGTGGTAATTTAGATCATAATTTCGATCATAATTTAGATGATAATTTAGATCATAATATCGTGCAGTTTTTTAGTCAACGGCTAACTTCTCTCGTATATTTGCACTATTACTATTATTTTTAAACTTTTCTATCACGACTTCCACAAAATATAATTATTTAATTTTACTATGTTCACTTCGTGTAGTTTTCTGACTTGAACTGCTATAGAGCGTGCCTTAGTTGAAGAAAGACTGATTGTTTATCAAATTCGTGTGGTACTTAAAACAACGCCTTCACATGACATTATTGGTTTATCTGCATCCTTAGGCCAAAGTTTGAGGCGTGCTCTAGGTTATTGTTCATACCTTGGGCTTTCTGTGGTATTAACTTGATAATAGCTTGTTGGATTGCTGGCGTCGGTCACGTATACATTCAGTTTGTATAGTGTATTCAAGAGCCATTGTACTTTCACCCGTCATGCCTTGTTTTGATGTAGGAAATTATAGTTCGGACTCGCACGTAGACAGCGTATGGCTTTCATTTTTGTCAAGATAATTTTTGGGTTTTGTATTGACTCTATGTTAAAGATCACGTAGGTGACATTTTTACACTGAAGTAAATTTAAAATGCGTTTATTTACTTCCTGCGTTTATAAAACATGTTTGTTTTAAAAGATGTGTTTATTGCGAGAATGCATAGTTATTTCCTTGCCATAATGCGTATTTATTTTAATAAAATTCGTTTCATAATTTTCTTGCTTCAAATGCCCCTAATGTGTATTGCTTTAAGGTTTATGAATGCCTGGCTGGTTTAAAATGAAGTTGATTGCGTACAGAGTTATTTATCTTACTGAGTGTGATCGTATTATTGATGAATGAGCTTTTTTTATTGATGACAGTCAACTATAATTCTTATATCCTTATAACCCTATTATCATAGCAATATATATATATATATATATATATATATTTATTATAGTAGTTTTAAAAGATCAAAAATAAATATAAACAAAGCAATTTCAACACACCCTGTATCAAGAAACAACCAGAAATTACGTGCGGAAAGTATATTAATTAATTCATTTTTAAGTATCTGGTATTAACGAAATTTTATAAATAATTAATGAAATTTAAGTAGGTTTGCAAAGAAATTAAATGGTAGAAGCCAATGCCATTAATTTATTAATTAATTTAAGTTTAATTGAACGGTTATAAGTTAAAAACCCGGTACAAATATATCAGGAGGGTTGGAATACGTGGAAAATCCAAATCGTAGAAGTGTTATTTAAAATATTACGATTGAACACCTGCGCATTTTTCTAAAGGTCAAGTTCTGCCTAAATTGTGTAGATAACAAATGGTTACAGAGAACGTCGAATAAACCGTCGCTTATATTCACGGGAAATGCTAATGAGGGGGTTCTTTAACGCACGTAGACAGTCCACGTGTGTAAACAGCGCACAAACAAGGATATCGATTTTTCAACCACTCAAGCAAGGTTAGACTGAGACGTAGAAAACGTATAAGCATGACACCACAATAGAATAGGAGGGATTTAAGAAACGTCATTAAGTCTACGATTGGTCGATAGGTTAGTTTGACTTGACATAGACACGAGGATAGTGTAGCGTGATATTCTTAAAAATTTATAACGAGGTATTGAAATTCGCAGATTTGAAATTGGGGTTGAGTGCAAAATTGTGAGAATGTGTTGTTGTGAGCGGGATTTCGGATAACTGGGGGCCTGGAGAGGTTACAGTCGAAAGACATAAATACTCTAGAGAACTAGGACTCGCTCTCTTGTCTTTTAACTTCGTGCCTTATTATTTCGATTGTCCCGAAAGCACATATGAAAGTTAAACATGAGTTGTAAGTATTAATAAATAATTTAACGTGTATTGCTTAGTGATAGCCTCTAAATTCATTAAAACGCGGTTAGTGTGCCGAAATTACTTATTTTAATTTGAGGTATTACCCATAATTTTATCAACTCGTGTCGGGACATTAAATAACGTAGATTACTGTGAAATGAAATTTGGAATTTGGTTACACCAAGTAAGAGGCGTTGGCGGATCAACTAGTAATAGCGAGAAACGACCTGCCGATCAGATAGAAAATTACATGGCATCATCTACAGAGCGAAGATCTTCTAGAAATTCCAGGTAACGATTTAAATTTGTGATTCCTATAAACTGTAAATATTGGGGTGGCGTATGAAAGTGTTTTTCAAGGTAGTGTGAATTATTCACGTATTGAACTGAATATGTGTAAATAACTTTATTACGGTATTCAACTAGAAATTGAAGGTGTCTAGAAAGCTTTTAAACGTTCCCTCAGAGCGTGAAATTTTGTGAAGAGTACATGGCTTTGTTTTTTTTTTGTTTTAGAATATGCAAAGTAGAAGGGCATACATTAATTGGGTTATTATGAGCTCACCATATCCCACAGTTTACTTAGAGTATTAAAATAAATGAATAAATTATAATGAAGGAATTTTAGAGAAGGTATTATTCAAGGTCCATTTGCTCCGCGTGCATTTTATGTGTTTGATGATTTTAAAATTAAATACAGGACAGTACAACGTAAAATTCACTAAAGTGTAATGTGAACAATAAAATAATAATGAATTGCATTTGTAAATAGGAAAAAATAAAAGATTGTATGTTTGTTGTATTTTGTGGTTTTATTGGGAGTGTGCGTGAATGATAGGATTTATGAATGAATATAGCTATCCAAAAGGAGGTTCTAATGAGCTAGCCGGAAGCAGTTGAAGAAGGCCATTCAACCGGGGAAGAGAAGAAAACGGGTAAGCAATATCTTTTTTGACTTATTTAAATTTTTGGAAATTTTTCTATTTTCGAATTTGAAAATTTAATGTAATTTTCGGAAATAATTTTGTTGGTGAGGATTTTACCCGAGTTCCACGGCAATCCTATAACGCCCAATTCGTGAGGCTCGATTCTTATAAGGATACACGGCAATATATATATATATATATATATATATATATATATATACGTGATTAGGGATCGTGAGAGGTCATTGAAACCCAAATTCTACAAATAAATCCCACTAGAATATAAAAGAATCACGAAAAAAATTACAATTTCCGTAAATTCATAGTTACGCCCTGTATAATACGAGCGTACTTTTATTCTTTGATGTACAAGCGAAAAATACAATTGTCCGTATATAAATAATAACCCTGTATGATATAAGTGTATTGTAAATAAATAGCAAGTTGCATATGTAAAAATAATTAATTGTAAGATACCGTAAAATGCATTAAAATGCAAACACAAATCGATTATTTTAAGATAAATACAAAGCCATTTATTTGCACTTATTAATTATCAATACATTTTTGATAAAAATTCTTTTCCTTTACTGTAAATAGCATAGAATAGTACTAGCTTTACGCATTTACCTTAAGAAACTACAATCAACATGTATTTTAAACCCAAATTTTAATAAATTTTGTGTACTAAAACACGAAAGCAAATACGTTCTATAAAATGTAATTCCTTTTGCATTAAAAAGCAATTAGAGTATAATATAATTACCCTGTGGATTATAGAAATTTATTTTAAATAAAGAATTTTCTAGAATATTAGGAATATAAAGAGATGTGTCATCAGTATTTAGAATTACGTAAATATCTAATCAATAAATAAACATTTATTCCGAGAAGCGGCCGGAACACGAAAACTCAGAAAATCCAAGAAATATTAGATAAAATTGATTATTTTTTGCATTAGTGTGCAACGCCACAAAAAACGTATATGTGCTAAACAAAAACAAACAGCCTGCGTCACGTATAACGAACAAAAATACGGGGTAATAAACTCAACAAATTTGAACACTAATGAGGATTTCCAAGATAATTACGTAAGATTGGCGTTTATTATTTAGAATGGAATCGCCCACATTCTACAACATTCTGGAAACATAAATTAGAATATATAACTAAGAGTTTATCAAATAAAAGATTCATTCGATTGATTCGATTCATTCGATTCTTAAATTCGGTCGTAAAATGTTATTTTAATTTCTAAGTCGCGAGCTGTTGCTTTGCGAAGACAATATTTGAAGTATGCAGTAGACCCATCGTTATTTAATAATTACGATGGTACAATGTATATAGAGGTGAAGTCCTAAATGCAAATACATAAAGAAAAAATGGAATTTATTATTTACAATAAAGAGAGAAAATTTTTCAAGATAACGCTATATTAAACATTTTATTAAATAATTGAAATGAAGATTTAACCAAAAAAATGTACTTTGGTAACTGCTGTTTAAAACGAGGATTTTGAATATGGAAAATCTTGTAAGCTGATTTGAACGTCAATTTAAAATAAGTAGATATTTAATTACGAGGAGGTTTTTGTGGATTCTGCAAGTATTACTTTTAGATTTATTTTTATCTAATATTGGAGTATTTGTATTTAGTTTAAGATAGTCCTAATAATTTTTTTGTAAGGGATTTTTACTAGAAAAATTTGTGATAGGAATTTGAAACATTCTGACTTTTTAATAGATTATCTGTCAAGGAGTTTTTGGCCAAACAAACCCTACAAGCGTGGCAATAAACATAATCAGTTAAACAATTCATAAAAAGGGAAATTTAGTTCTGTAAATTTAAAATAAGTTAAGAAACAATTTCTTTTATATATAATAAGTACTTCTTAGAATTTATTTTATGTTAGAAAAAAACGATGTTGTAAATGCTTTTGTTTGAAAGAAAATATTTCACACTGTATAAATGCTTTGTGATACTGCTGTCTGTGTTTAATTTCATTTTGAAAACTCCGTCAATTCCTTTGAGCTAGCCAGGCAGAGTTAGAAAAGAAGGTAGGTAAACAATTTCAAGTTTACAATGATGCCTCCTACTCGCCACCTTTCTGTGTCTCTTTAATAATCTAAAATAACTTTAAATCAATACAATTAAATTTTCTGCCTTGACTAGCTCAGTGATACTCCGCACAGAGTGAACGATAATATGATAACAAAGAATATTTACCCACTTCCCTCTAACACTTCATATACCTGAGTAAGATAAACGAAATTTACCAAAATCTGTAGAATAATAAAAAAGAATGTACAATTTACAACTCTACGTCCTCTGTAATGTCATTTGCTATTTAGAAAACTTTTAAATCAAAATTGAAATAAATATTCCTATTAAATTTGTTCATTACCAAATTTATAATCCTTTTTAAGCCATTAAAGCCAGCAAAATTTTTATATTTTTACCTTGAATATTTCGTTGATTAACAAAACGATAACTCTATTATTTCATAAGGGAAAACATATTACTTTCGTTTTGAAAAGTGAACAACTTTTACTAAAATGCACAACTTCTATCTCGCCCAACGAAGAAACATCCACTGACCGGTTTCGGCTTTTTTGGAGCCTCGTAAAGAGTAGACTAGTTTCTAATAACCTCATGAAGTAATCGAAGTTTTTTAATATCATTTACCTTTTATTGAACCTCTAAATAAAAAAAAATTCATATCGAATTAGCTCTTTACGAAGATTATAAATTTTTACACCTTTTTAAAGCAATTAAATCCAGCAACAAGATTTATTTTACCACGAATAGTTCCGTTGAACGTTCAAAGAGAAATATCCCTTTTTTAAACATAATTTACCAAATTTTTGTTGACCTTTTACACACTATATTTTATCACATTCAAAAGGTCACTTCTGAATACACAAATTATGTAAAATTACAAAATGCAATGTGCTATAAATTGAATAAATAGTTCTGACCTTGTAGTTCTCCCGTCTTTTCTTCCTTTTAGAGGTTCCGGGCCCCAACTTCCCACTTGTTCTGGAACATCCGACAATTTGGTTTAGAAACCATTTGGATTGGTATCCAGTAATTTAGAGTCGTTTAATCAGCAGCTTAGAATGTTTACTAGCAACTTAAAGTGTTTACCAACCACTTATAGTGTTTACTAGCGACTTAGAGCCCTAATTTAATAAAATTGTAAAGATATTCATTTATATTAATTATTTCTAGACTTACGTTTACATCAACGGCAAAAATTCCATATAAATTTATTACAACACGCACTCTACTCTTTACATCAGTTTACGTTTTGTTAAGTTTAACTTTCAAATTAGCAACTTTCACTAAAAATTTCTATTCACGGAATAATTTTCGTTCAAAATAGCACAGTTAGCGTGTGGATTTACGTTTAAATTTTGTTAAGTTCAACTTTCATTAATTTCTATTCACGTAATAATTTTCTTTCAAAATAGCGCAGTCAACGCGTGGATTATAAAAATGATCCTCCTTTATTTGCTTCGTTAGTTTTATAGAATCAAATTTCTTCTCGAATATTCCACGCGTTCTCATTAGTTGACCGAACGCTATCGGTTGTTCGTACGTGGAAAACGCGTTTCAATTATGGTTATATCTGCAACGTGTTGGATTTTGGATGATATAATATGTAAGTTCTAAATTGCACGTACATCGGACTTTCTAGAGGGACTTGATTAACAAATGGTATTAAATATGGCATTTCATGAACATTCTAAATTGCACGTATTACCGTCGTCTCAAATATCCATACTTTATGAAATATGCTTGTTTTCAAGTGCTTGACTATTGCAAACTGGTAGAAATTACGTTTAGATTGAAAGAAATTTCATTTCACGGTTGTTTTTCTTTAAATATGTTCAACTTGTATGTATTTTGAGCTTAAGAATATCCTCAAATGTTCTAAAATAATTGAATTGCTTCAGTAATTATTTATTTTAATAAAATGTAGTGAAGTTATTACGGAATGAGCTTTCTTTAATTAATTGTAGCTTGTTATAGATTTTATACCGGGAGATTTGTATTTGCGTTTCCATAATGAATGAATGATGTACATTTTTGAGTTTAAATGTTTGATTTTCGTGGTTTTTATGATATTTACATAAACTATTCCTTCTTTGTGATCTTATAAGACCTTAAATAACCGTATAATCATAGCAATATATATATATATATATATATATATATATTATTCGAGCACTGGTCAATTTAATCAACCACATATGCCATGCATTTTAAATACTCTAGAAGTGTGATATCCAAATATTTTAATCGATTATCATATCGTTTCCTAAATTGGGTTCAATTTTATTCTGCATTTTGTCGGGATATGTATTTTCTGCGTTACTAATTCTATTATTTCAGGAGCCATGCACGCCTTCTCCGAGAAATTTACATTCTGTGCATTGGTAGTTTTCTTACATGGTTATTAACGGCTAAAAAGAATTCTTTTTTAGCTCTTTTGGGTAGGCCCACTGGTTCAGCTATCTTTGCAACAATAACGAGTCTTGCTACTTTTGTGATGCGAGATCAGGAATGTTTGAAGTTTCACCTTGTCTGAGTTAAGTGAAGGATAAGTATTTCGACACTTAGAGGAATGTTACAATTTTTTTTGCAAATCAAGAGAATATTGTTCATCAACATCTGATATTTGTGCATAACAAATAAACCACAAATAAATTCAAACCACATTACTCCGATGGCCCGAACAAGTTCATAAAACCCGTTTCGGAATTAGCTTCTCTAGTTCTTTATTATTCTTCAAATTCGTACTAAAAATTGTTATAAATTTAATATTTTTAACTTGTTTATAAGAAAGTATGAGCATTACCTTCTTTTTACTACTGATCAGTTTTACATGTTGTACAACGAGACGCGTGCGCACTTCGTATATAAATTATTTAAAATTGTTAGTAGAATATAATTTTTTTAAAAGAATTTTTTTTATTGAAAATAAAAACTTGATGGAGATGTTCTTTCTTTGTCATTGGACTCCCCCCCCCTTCTATGCCTTTGTGGTTAACATAGCATTTGTAGGCGTTTAAACTTTTTATACGTTATCGTGATTCGTGCGGGTCCTTACTTTAGTTTTCCTTATGTTTCTGCCTCATCCGTGCGTTTTACGGTAACAGATTTCTTTTAATAATACCTGGCCAGTTTGATGTTAGAAATTTTTTTTTTTTAGGAAAATATTTGTATTTATTTTACAATATGTAATGTTAACGGAAGTTGAATTTAATTGGTATTTATGAACTAGTTAAAAGTAGAAAATTTTGTGATGGAGTCGCAATTGAGAGATGCCCTCCCTTTTACAATTTTCTTTAATTTAGCCAAAATTGAGCGTTCTTAAGATATTGTAGAAAAAGGTAAAGTATGAAGTGATTTAGAAAACCAAAAGCAAAAAGGACATATTCGGAATAACCGTCTTTCGCGTAAGGAAAATCTCGAAAAGGATTGCTAAGACAAGCCGGTTTGGCACCTCTTTATTATGAAAATAGAATAAGGCTTACAAAGCAAGCGGCTATAGTAACGTAGTTTTGTATTTCAGTTATTTCAAATGTTTATTTTTATAATTTCTTTCATCAATAGACACTCTCACGCACCACAGTAGTTAGCCGGTGCACTCTTAAAATTGTTATGGGATTTTCGCGCCTTCAGGTAAATCAGTATTAAAAACAAAAAATATTCTGAGACACCATGTATAAGCTGTTACAATTTTATGGCCTTGTACCAAAACGGGCATATGCGCGTCTACGTTTAATTTTTCAGCCAATTAATCTTTGCCATTGCTCAAAAAAAAAATAACGATACGCTAAAGTATATTCTTAACCCTTTTCACAGTATATAACTTGTAAGCAAATGGTTCTATGGAAAATTTGAATAAGACAAGCTTTTCATGATGATGAATCATTTCCTTCTACGTCTATTTACTTGCTAAGAACACCTGTAAGAAGCAGCTGCATAATATAGTATGTAGTTTTCTTTATCTACGTTTTAGTGGTAGTTCCGCAATTACCCAAGCTTCAGTTAATCATAAGTTTATATTTCAAAATAAAAAGCTTACACTAAACTTAATTTCAAACTTTGCTACATCCACAATGCATTTAGAAAACTTTAAAAGACTTGTAATTGAGGTGATTTTTATGCCTCAGCTAGTTATAAAATGTGCACCTCAGGTGTGACGCTTTTCCACACACATTCTAAGCATCAACAAATTTTCATGACCTCCTCTGTTTAAAAATCAGTTTAGCAAACAATTCAAACCACGCAAATTAGCAATCTGATGCATATTTATCAATGTCTAACAATATCTCTAAGCTTTTGCAAGCTGGTCACATAATGTTGCGAAACATTTGATGCAAATTTAACTAATTTAGATGGAATCTGTCAGAGACGACATTGGACAGCAGGGTCCAGGTTATCCCTGTGAATTACTCAAGATGCTTTAAAGCTCGGTGTACACTTCGTCACCCAAAACATACACAAACTTGACATCGTATCATTTTTCAATTTCCAACGGAAATCGCATGTGGGAATTAAAGTTGAAAATAAAACATAAGCTTTGAAGAAAAACTTTAGACTTAAAATTACAAAAAAATTTTAATAAGTTGATATTAAACAGCCAAAGCTGATATGTATTCACTCCAGAACTGTAATACGTCCTAAAAGGGTAGACGGGTTAGCAAGGGTCAGGTTGGCCACGAGGGGAAAAGCGGGTTGGGTCGGGGTTACATGTATTCCACATCTGCGGTATACATTATTCATGCCGATTTGGCCGCTGTCCTCTAACTTTGTTATGGTACATCTATCCTTCTTTAAGGTCTTGTTAGCCATTTTGGCTAGCACTGGTCAGAATCTTAGTATTGATTCGTGTATCAGAAGTAAAGCAATTGCATGTGATTTTAATAGTAGGAATAAGGTTGTAAGTTCAAAAGGTCAATTTTTAGAGCACGAAATGAGCAATTAAGGGATTATTAAAGAACACGCAAGTGTAAGGAAAAATTACTTTTTGGAAAATAATTTGTGTTTGAAAGAATAGGAGAAATGACTTCTAAGATCATGTACTTCAGAATATTAGAAAAAACCAATTGTTTATAAGCTATAAACTACTGACCTATATCTTTATTTATAATGCTATAATTACCGATGCAGAATTTGTGACGTTTTCGTTCTACGCATTATTTTGGCAATATAAAGTACACGAAAAAATATTTGCAAAATAAAATAGATACGGGCAGTGGCAGGGATCGTTCCTCTATAATTAGGTGGCGTACAATTATTCAATTTATAAAAATATTTAACCAATATATATATATATATATATATATATATTAAAGTGAATAAGATGAAATAATAACTTAGACTTTTATGCAAAGCTCAAATGATCATTTCAAATCGAGCTAGTAATTGAAGGATGGAAAATTGTCGTCATCGGTCTCGGTGGCGTAATTGGTAAACGCATGGTTCCTGCAAAACCAGGATACAGGTTCAAGTCCTGTCCAAAAACTTATATTTTCCATCTTTTAATTACTAGTTCGATTTGAAATGATCATTTGGGCTTTGCATAAAAGTCTAAGTTATTATTTCATCTTATTCACTGTAATACGTTAGTATTTATCAACTTACCTTGTGTAATTAACTATCTAAAATATATATATATATATATATATATATATATATATATATTACTCATATTTAGACCAGGGTAGAAAATTAAATAATCACATCAAATAATTTTAATCACCGTGTATAAGGAATTTTATTAGATAATACGCTTTATTAAAACCATGAAGCATAAATAAATTCGGTCGTTTCAGTAAAAATAAGAAATTTAAAATCATGTACAAGACGCTTTATATCAAAAGAAACAGTATTAACAAGCTCTACGGGTAATGTAATTATTCCTAATAAGGAAACAAATGGAAATTACGTGCAAAATTTATATTAATTAACCCTATTTTAAGTAACCGGTATTAAACAAAGTGTACACATAATAATTAATATTTAACTTGTATTCGCTAAAAATGAAAGGATAGAAGTCAATTTTAATTGGAGTTAATTAAACCATTATTAATAATAAGCATAAAAGTCTGTGAAAATCCAAAATTATAATACCAGAAAATAAAGCTCTGAGAATTAGTATTATTTTGAACACCTGCGTAGTTTAAATATCACGTACGGCGAAAATTGTGTAGATAACAAATGGTTTCAGAGAATCTTGGA
This sequence comes from Platerodrilus igneus, assembly GCA_036346225.1. NCBI lineage: Eukaryota > Metazoa > Arthropoda > Insecta > Coleoptera > Lycidae > Platerodrilus > Platerodrilus igneus. The sequence goes on from JARFIW010000912.1 coordinate 232,674, forward strand.
GAAACCGGGGCTTAATAGTTACGAGAAATGCTAAAGGTGGGTTATTTCACACTCCACATGGACTAAAATAATCGATAATAAAGAATATCAATTTGCATCAATAAGAACAGGTTAGATAGAGACAGATAATATGCGCAAGACCGAGACACATATAGTAAAAGGCGTGAGTAGAGCAACGTCATGGGGTTGCAATTGGTTGAAAGTAAAAGGCAAACTTGAGAGGTAAAAATAACAGTTTGGTATAAAAGTCAATTAGTTATTTCCAGACTTTGCGTGCCGTGTTGAAATTTCTGAGATTTTCAACTGGCGAGTACAAAATTCGTAAAAACCGACGCGCGAGCTACGGAATGGGAACATAGCATGAGAAATTCTTAAGAATTGTCTGTTTTGAGGACAAAAGCGACGTGCCGGCTATCCGCTATATATACCGGTGGTAATATGAATTTCGCTCTCTTAGACTTTTGACTATTCGATGCGTTAAAAGCTCTCTTACATCCGCGACTTGATTCAAGATGTTAAACAGTGCATTTTAGTTGATAAAATAATTTAAAGTTTGCTCGTATATTTTAGTGATTCAAAATAGTTTGTTATTTACGTGCTAACATGAATGTACTTCAGTGCACTTAGATACAAGGTAATAAAATTTAGTATCACTGTACCAATTAGCAAAATTTACAACGACAAATGTATACACAAAAGTAGGCAGTTTTGGCGTATATTGGTGAAAGAAGTATGAATTTCTTTGTTATTTTTCGGGGGTGTTAATAATTAAATGGTTCAAAAACGTGTCTGGATCCACAAAACCAGGGTCAGATATACACAGATGAGTTCCGGAAAAGCCCAGAAACAACTTTAAATAAATGGTGATGGAGAAAATTTTAAAAGCGTTGAGAATTAGAAGCCGTAAATATAATCCTGTTGGAATGGTGTGATTAACTAAAGGGACGATGTACATTGAAGCTACGAGTACAGTAACCTTCAGGTAAATTATACTATTTTGTTTGACATTTTGGTGTGTGTTGAATAACTTTATAATTGATTTACTTTAAATGGACATTAGTGAAATTGTACTAACAATAAAATTTTAATTTTAAGGTGAAATTTGCTTGTTTAAGTAGAAAGGGGTATTTAGTATTGATGTTCTGGATTATGATGAAATTTTGGGTATGTCTTTGAGCTCAATTAGACGAACCTGGTTAATTAACGTAAAGGGTGATAGATGCTCCTTTGTACTCAGACTCCGGTCTGCATATATTGTTATATTAATTAGTAGGCATCCTACAAGGACTTTAATTCTGGATGCACATAAAATGATAATAAAATTAATCTTGAAATTCTTTTTAAAACTGAAATTTATGCCGAGTTTTAATTTTGAAATTTTAATGTATTGTGAATATTGATGTAAATAGAGTTAACGTTGATGTTTGTGGTAGGAATGTGTTTGTTTTTTTTTATGAATGAGGAGGTTTATTAACTAGAGGAGCAGCCGAGGCGATGAACAGAAGAAAGTCAATGGACCAACACAGTTAAGGTAATGAATAGCTTTTGTAGGATTCACAGCATTCTGGACATCCAATTCGTAGGGCTCGATTCGAAAAGCGGAGTACCCGGATTTTGGTGGTTTCACAGCAATATATATAATATATATATATATATATATATATATATATATATATATATGCTATGCTCCTTAAATTATTCGCGCCCCGTCGTTGTGCGCCATATTATTTATTGCTATGAACTACTGAAATTATCGAGCCCTGCGTTGGGCTGTTATATTATTATTGCTATGTCCCTCTAAATTATTCGCGCTCCATCATTTGGGCGACCATATTAATATTACTATGTATAAACAAGATTGTAATTATCTCCGACGTTGGGCTGTCTTATTAATATTGCTATCAATTCCCTCCAGAAACTTAACTGGATTTTATATTGAACCAACCTTGTCTACCAATAACAAAATTTGATACGTTACCGCCTCACTTGTTATCAATTTCGTATTCAACTTATAGCTCCTCCTTGAACTGTTTAAATTATCAAATCACTCCCATTAACTTTATCTTATGACCTCGACTAGCATTTATTTGGAATTGTAAAATTCAGTTAATTCGATTCTTATATAATGAAACCAATATTATGTACAGCTTTTGTAAATTATTTAAAATACACTTTTCAATTAATTAATGTTTGCAAATCTCATTTATCAAAATCATATACTTTTTACTCAAAACCCAAAGTCACCAAAAAAACCTATTATCTTTATAAAAGAAAAAGCTTGGAACGTTCAAAACTTCTTATCATATCACGCACTTTATGCGTATTTAAATCCTTTGTTTTGGCGAACTTCGTCACATTAATTTATATTAAGCAAATTCAATATTCAAATAAAAATATAGAAAAATAAAATGTCTTGTAACTAAAAATCTAACCTGGTCTATTGTTTATCCACACCCTTGAACCATTGCATTTAAATTATTTCCATCACCCTCTGGACTACCATTAACTTATAATTATGCACCCCAATTTGTTGTCATCTCATTCAGACTTATTACTTCTTATTCTCATCAATTTCCTCAAACTTAGAATTGGATTATTATCATTTATTTTCCCTTGACTTAAAAATTGAATTTTTCTCCCCGTACTCGAAGTTACATTTATTCTTCACGGACTCGAACTTGAATTTTTCTCCCCTTACTAGAAGATTGAATTTTTCACCCCGTACTCGAAATCGTAGTTTATTTTCTCCCCTTACTCAAAGCACTATTATTAATATGTTTTAGTTTAAAATAAAATTCCCCAAAATCTACTTACGTTTAATCGGCAATTGTAATTTTCATCTTGGCACTTCTACTATCTTTCACTTTAAAATTTTTACGTATCACTTTATTTCATAGCAGCGCACTTCGGCCTTTGTTGAGTTGCAAACTGACTTCGTTATCACGGTACCTGTTAATATATCTTTTCTCTCCTACTCTGTCAGTGGGTATGGTCTAGAAACTCGTCGTTCATTTATAACCAATCAAATAATTAGATTCAAAGTAGTTTCTGATGTAATTTTCTATGCTTCCCAATAATTGTGGTCTGGTCGCAGCTGTCTTCGTTATCGGCGTCGCCGTGGATCAATGTAGTAAGCGTAAGACTACGGATCCCAAGGTCCCGGGTTCAAATCCCGACACGGCCGACTGCTTGAAAAATGGCAGGTGAGCATTTTTTACAAAAAGTACGCCCTCGTTCGGATGAGAGGTTAAATGGAGGTCCCGTGTGTGAGTGTTGTCACGCACGTTAAAGATCCCTACCTTGCCTAGAATGGCAAGGGTTCGGCAAAATTCTAAATTTCCAGGCAACAAAAAACTCGCCTCCTGGCCAATGTAGTACCTACAGGTGGAGCATTGGAAATGTAAATGAACTGTCTTCGTTATTAAACATGCGGTGTTTTGATGAATCTAATTGCTTTTCCATAAACAACTGATGCAGTTCGGCTTTTAATTTTCATATCTGCCTGTTATTTACGCAATTTTTAATCTCCTTTTTTATTAAAATTGGTCAACTATTTTGTACGCATTTACCTATGCTTCTTGAAGCTCTATTTCTTATCTCAGTATTAGCCTAATTGTTTGTAACTCTTTTGAATGCGTGTTTAATTACACTTTATTATGTTTACATATAAAAATACGCGTGCTTCCTCTGAAAAATATTATTGTTTACATTGCCTAAATTAACTAAAACTCTATCTACAGGGTATTGAATATTTACTATTTACCTAATGCATGTGTTCCTGGTTTCTACGCTAACTATGCATCTTCCTATGTTTATCTGCGTCGCTTAAAACTACTTATACTTTATATATAGGGTGTTGACTGCTTACTATTTACAAACTATCTCCATTTCTCAATTCTTTACTAAATAAATGCAGTTTTCTGCTGCCTATGGTAGTTTCTCATTTCTAAACGACCTTTACTATAAAGTACACCCTTAAACAACTCCTTATCACAGCAATATGTATATATATATATATATATATATATATATATATTGCTACGATATCGCCCTGTGTCTTTAAAATAATTTAAAATTAACACAATTAAATTTATGCTTCGACTAACTCAGTGATACCCGCACCGAGTGAACGACGATATGATAACAGAAAATTTTCACTCACTCCTTTCCAATACTTAATACCTCTGAATAGGACAAACTAAATTCACCAAAAATTATAATGAACTATATAAAATTACAATTTACAAATCTACGCCCTTTTTAATATCATTTACCTTTAATAGAACTTTTAAATCAAAATTACAATAAATATTTTAATCGAATTAACTCTTTACGAAAATTATTCTTTTTACACCCTTTTATAGTAATTCAAGCCAGCAAAAACAACTCTATCTTACCATGAATAGTTTCGATGAACGTTCAAAAAAATATCCCCTTTCTTAAACATAATTCTACGTACCAACCACATTTTTGTTGACCTTTTACACAAAATTACTTTAATCACACGCACCTTTCAAGCTCACTTTTGAATACACAAATTATACAAGATTATAAATGCAGGTTGATATAAATTGTATAAATAATAATGACCTTATATTTCTCCTGTTTCTTCTTGCAGTAGCTTCTTGGCCCAAATCGGTCGATTGTTCAGTAGCTTAGAATCGTTAACCAGCAACTTAGCGTGTTAGTCCCCTACTTTGAAATATTTACCAGCAATTTGGAGTCGTATTAAACCCAGTATTTAGAGTATTTTAACCATTAGAGTATTTAATCATTGAAGTAGTGCATTAACGTCGTAATTTGGATTAACCACTATTACTTACAGTCGTTTACGCGCAACTTGGAATACTACTTGGGGCCCTAAATTAATAAATTGCAAAGATTTTATTTATTTTACACATTTCTAGATTTACGTTTACGTCAACGGCGAAATTCTATATAAATTTATTTCAACGCGCACTTTAATGTTTCTATCACTTGAAATTATAGATTTTAACTTTTGCTAAATTTTATTTACGAAATAAATTGCTTTCAACTAGCACAGTCGGCGCGTGGATTATTAAAAATGATGCTCTTTTATCTGTTGTGTCAGTTTTATAGAATGTAATTTCTTCCCAAATCTTCCACGCGCTCTTATTGAATGACCGAACGCTATCACCTGTTCGTCCGTGGAAAAGGCGCTTCAATTACTTACCTGCAAGGTGTTGGATTTTAGCGGGTCTTATATGTACGTTGTGAATTGCACGTATACCGCAATTTTCTAAATTTGATTTGATTTGATTAACAAATGGTATTTTATGTACATTGTAAATCGCACGTAATCCCTCGTTTCAATATTCATACTTTATTTACATATGATTGTCATATTAAGTATTTACGTTATGAACTGCACGTATTTCTGAAATTTTAAGCGGGATTTGTTTAGCAAATGGTATTTTGTGTACGTTGTAAATTGCACGTATTCCGTCACCTCTAATATCCTTACTTTATCTAATATGCTTGTTTTTAGATTTTTCCCTACACAAACTGTTATAAATTACACGCGTTATCAACTTCTTTTCGCAACTGCGTTCAGATTAAAAAAACTTTTATTTCACGGTTATTTTTCTTTAAATATGTTGAATTTGTATTTATTTTTTAAGCTTAAGAATGGTTTAAATGTTCTAAAAGTGATTGAATTGTTTGCGCAATTATTTATTTTAATGAATGTGGTGAGGTTACTACGGAATGAGCTTTCTTTAATTGATTGTAGCTTGTTATTGATTTTATACAGGACGATTTGTATTTGCTTTTGCATAATGAGTGAATTATGTACATTTTGTGATTTAAATGTCTGGTTTTTGTAACTTTTATGATATTTACATAAACTATTCCTCCCTTATAAACTTATATGACCTTAATACCCTTATTATCAAATATATATATATATATATATATATATATATATATATAGCAATTAATAAGATGAAATAATAATTTAGACTTTTTTAAGCAAAGCCCAAATGATCATTTCAAATCGAGCTAGTAATTGAAAGAAGGAAAATATAAGGCCTTGGACAGGATTTGAACCTGCATCTCAGTTTTGCCGGAACTGTGCGTTAACCAATTACGCTACCGAGACCGATGGCTATAATTGGGAAATCGGTCTCGGTAGCGTAATTGGTAACACACAGTTCCGGCAAAACTGAGATGCAGGTTCAAATCCTGTCCAAGACCTTATATTTTCCTTCTTTCAATTACTAGCTCGATTTGAAATTATCATTCGGGCTTTGCATAAAAAAGTCTAAATTATTATTTCATCTTATTAATTGCAATACGTTAGTATTTATCAACTTACCTTGGGTAAAGACTACTTATAATATATATATATATATATATATATATATATATATTGCTAGAGAATGTAGCGTTTATGAAAATGAATTGAAATAAACTCTTTAGGATAGGTGTCTATAAATCTGGTGTGAACTATTGCTTGAAAATGCTCGTATGGTCCTACTATCTCAGAATTAAATGAAATAAGGAAAATCCAACATCAAATTTATAATAACATCAAAAATTCATTAATGAACAATCCTTCAAATAATAATAGTCTTTCTTCAACACACATTATCCAAAACGATTACTTACATGCAAGTATTAAAATCTACAATTGAAGAGTACATTTTAATTCTAAAAAAAAACGTTTTATAACTACTAGATACAAATATAAGTGGAGTTTTTACAATCCCTATTTGTAATTAATATTCCCCAACCATTCCTTGCATAAGTTATGCTATATACGCGTTTTTAGAAATATCTTGGAATAAATTTAAAAATTCTTCTTACCATAGTAAAAAATAGATGTAGCTGATTAGATAAATCTAAAAGAAACTTTTGTAATGGTCAAGTTAAATCGAAACTCGATCTCAAATAAAATCTGAAATTATCAATTTACAAGAAAACATCTATACGCCAAACTTTTATGCAATCTAACCTACTTAAAATAAATACATCAAGCAAATATCATTCAAAAAATTTATCATTACATTGTACAGGGTTTCATAAATTCGTTCTGGTCCAAATTGTTAATTAAATTTAGATATACATGTAGTTCCATTCTTCCTAGAAGTAATTTGCCAAACAAAAAAAGCATTTGAAAACCATACCAAACTATTCTATGTCGTATTTTTCTATTTAGATTGATCGTACCGGCATATGTTTCATTCAACTGGCTGCGTTATTTGCTTTTAGTTTGAGTTAAATAATAATTATTCGTAATTGACCGACAAACAACAATCGGCAAGCGATTCTCGTCCCTGATTATTTTCCGCTTTATATAGTATCAAGGTTTTTTACGTCAGTAACATCTAAAAAGGTCGAAACGCTTTTGATTAATCTGATTAATCCAGGCGAACGCAATTTTGTTAAAATCTCGCTAATTTATATATAACGTTATCTATATAGCTGTCGTTTTTGATTTATTAGGTCGTGAACAGCTAACTATAGTTTCCTAATTGGTATACGTACTGAATGAATGTAAAATGCTTATTTGTAATAGCTTTTTATTACCGGCTGTCTTATCTAAATTATAATTATTATACGTCTTATTTCGCATTTCAATCTCGCTAATTAGGTATTAAAAAATCTCAAGTCGCCAAACATATTTTTGAAACCAACCACCCTGTTAAACTAGAGGATGTCGGACTGTTGAAGACGGTCCAACGTATTTCCCCCTAAATTTGAATGAATGAATCAAAATAGTTAAACACAAAGGATCTCTCTTAAATACTGACAAAAGTCAATAGCGTCATCTGGACTATTTTTTTATTGACTTAACAACCAATGGGAACGTGTGATTAACTTTAGTTTCGCTCAAGCAGTTTTAATTTTAGTATAAATTAAACGGTTTTGTTTATTAAGGCAAAAATTCAGTTCGTTTTGTAGATATCACCAACCTACTTGACGAGGAGAATATCCTCAGGTGTTTAAAACAAATTTTTGTAAATTGTTTATAGGGAAGGATCTCTTCAGCCTACGTGGTGAGGAGAATATCCTCGAAAGGGTTACTTGAACAACTTTTAATTTTTAATGCTTTTTATTTTTTAGTTTACTAATGATGATGACCACAAAGTGGTTGAAATACGTATTTAGGCTTTAAAAATATTTTTTTGTGGTATAGGGGTATTAATTATTTTAATTTGTATTGTGCAACAGTGTTGGGATTTATTACTATTTTAAAAAGTACTATTATTTCTAATAGACTGAAATAGCCGATGACCTTGTACCAAGATAACTTATCATTTATATTGGAGCAATAAATTAATCGTCGTTACACTCCACAAAAAGCTATTCATTAACCATCAATCAATGATTTGATGTTGAAGTAGTTATTTTAAAGTATTGAATGTTAAATCCTGAATCCCCCGTTCTCATTAAATTCCGGCTTTTATATAAAACAATCTTAATACGTCATATTTTCTTGAATTTCGATTACATTCTGAGAGGTGTGAGTTCACTTCATGATGTAACAATTAACCACAATTTTGGTGTTCATAATCTTTAATAGCCCGTCTATTAAAATGTATTGCAATCATAAAAATTTCCTATCATTGATCAATGAGTGAAGCAAATTATTTGATTTTCTGTGCCTTTGCAATCTTCTGTAATATATAGCCATTAAAATCTCTTACCTTGTCTGGTTTTATAGTTTGCCGGTGTTATCGAGTTCCACGAATTGACGTAAATTCATTCACGTAATTGAAAGTTAGGATACAGGTTCAAGTCCTGTCCAAGACCTTATATTTTCGATCTTTCAATTACTAGCTCGATTTGAAATGATCATTTCGGCTTTGCAGAAAAGTCTAAGTTATTATTTCATCTTATTCACAATAATACGATAGTATTTATCAACTCACCTTGTGTAATTAACTACCTATATATATATATATATATATATATATATATATATATATATATATGTTTACCGAATGTACTAGGTTTATAATTAATAATGTTGAAACAAGTTCTCAAAAGCGTGGCATATGTAAGTTGTCTTGTGGTTCAGGTTATTCAAGTTATGTGGGAAGATCCGTTAATACAAGAATCCACCGCAATAAACCCTATAACCAGCGTTTTGCCACCATTTCAAATTCAACAATTTACATGTTAAGTCTTCCATAAATATCAAGCTATTACATCAGATTATAATTAGGAATTTTACCAGATTGGACTTTATTAATGATCTGGAAATACAAAAGGAATTATTAAGCAACACTCTTTGTCTAAATACCTAAACTAGTTTGAATAAATCTTACATACCCTTATACAAAAAGTTAAATCAGTTTTTTCTAGTCCTCATGTGTTGTTGTTCTAGTTTTATCTTATGTTTACTTAAGTTTACATATTCCTTGTTATCTTCTAGTCGTTCTTTTAATAAGCTTTATATTAATTATATTTTGATATTGTACATCTTGTGTTGTGTGAGGTCTATTTTAAAATATTTGTGACATTCCTTAGAAATACTCGTAATCATATTTCATTTCAATAGTTCCTCTATTAGTAAATACCACCAATAGCATTATGTTATTTCCTTTAAGAAATATAATTCTTAGGTTAATAAAATTTTGATCTACGATAAAACTATTTTGTATCACATATGATTCATATTGTAAGATTGTCATATTCATCATGTCAGTTTTTGAAGGTTGGGCATGATGTCATTATTGAAATTAGTACAGTTTTACGATGCAGTTGTTTTGATTAATAATGCATATACTGGCGCCTGATGATTTCATCGGCGGAACATGAAGACAGGTCACATGTAGATTTGTGCTGACTCAAATAAATGGAACGTTGTTGTTTCTGGTTGCGCTTTGATATCGGTATTAAGTATACATACAGAAAAAATAGAAAAAGAACAGCACAAGTTATGTTAATTTTGTAATCTTAATTCATCCGTCCTAAGGATGAGTAGATTAGTAGATCAATTTTTCATAAGGCACTTCGTACCTAACATCCAACCCATCAACATGCCACTTTAGCAGGTGAACTACCTTGATAAGAGGTACTCGAACTAGTTTGAAGGATGGCTAATCATATTCGATTAACATCCTACCATGTGGGTTAGTTTTAATTTTAGGGACAGATTGGTTTCAGGTCAACAATGTTGTGTTGGAAATAACCATGTTGAAGGTGGCGAAATTCTTTTAGGCATTGATGATATCCACCGTAACGAAAACCAATCACCAATCAGGTATCTATAGAGCCATCTGACACTATACCAGAGCGAGAGCGTTAGTATAAAAGTAACATTTGAAATTTAATGTATGAACTGATAAAACGTACATATTGACGTTTATATGTTTAGGTTAAGATTCTAGTTAAGTAGATTTGCGATATAGTTCATTTCTAATAGCTGCTCAAAACTGTATTATGTATTTGTAATGAAAACGTAAGTTTGCTATATAGTTAGAAACAAGTCCTACATTATACTGTAAAGATATGTGTACATTTGGCTTTTTGTTTCCATTACTGTAAGGCATGTTTGCAGTTTTGTTGTAATAAAACGTTTTGCAATTACACAGAAGCGTGATTGAAGATTCAGATCATTAAATATTTGCTTTTAGAAGTCTATTTTGCAGTTAGCAGTCTTAAATAAGTCTATGTGTTCTTACGGATAATGTTTGTTTTATATTTAATTAGTATTTCTTTAATTAGTTTCCAGATACATTTTTAAGCTATAATCACTCCCCTGATCCTAGATTTCGGCATCCTCTAGTAACTTTGCGAGATTAAAGGATGTCCAAGGTATTTCCCGATGAAGACATATTTCACCCCTGATAGCATTCTGAAACACCCTTTAAACACTTACACCACCCGTCCCACTGAGTTAGTCGGCAACCATTTTTGTTACAACAGTCGAGATTATCTCAATTTAATCGAAACAAGATTTTTTGCGGAGTACTTCACCGGCGGCTCTGTGGCGTAGTGGTATGTGTGTGACTACTACGCCCAAGGTCCCGGGTCCAAATCCCGACAGGGTCCGCTTGAAAAATGTTAGGCAAGCATTTTTCACAAAAATACGCCCTCGTTCGGATGTGAGATAAAATGAAGGTTCCGTGTGTGAGTGTTGTCACGCACGTTAGATATCCATACCTAGCTTGGAACAGCAAGGGTTCGGCAAAATTCAAAATTTTTCAGGTAAAGAAAAAATTCGCTTCCTGTCAAGGGTGGAGCATTGGAAAATCACATGTAGAGGACGACTTCACCTAATGTAGTACCCTCGGGTGGTGCATTGGGGACGTACGCAAGTGTAGCGGTCCTTACTCAAATCATACGGAGTACTTCACCGAGTTTTCTGTGAATTACCTGCTAAATATTCTGGGGGTCAAAACTCTATGTAACAAACTTTAACTTGTTAATTCATTATATTTTAATTGTTGGTGGAAAATTTTTTAAAAATTTGTTTTAGAATTTTATGTACTATAATATTTTATATTAGCTTGTGCTACAAGTTTGCACGAAAACATAGGACTGAAGATGACTAGTTACTAATCGAAAACGCGCTGTCTGTATTGAATAATTGCACGTAGAGTTTTTTCTCATTCTACCACCTTTATATATTTACACGTTCACAGAGTCAAATTTTTATTTTATAAATGAATCACTTATATGCAAAATTAGGATCAAGGGTCGCTTTTAAATGTTTTGCAGTAGGGTATAGGTACCATTTATGGCCACTATACTATTTCTAGCCACTTTCTCTGAATTGTGTTATTTGCAACGATTGGGTCTAGTAGAAAGCGGAAAAGTTGCATGATTTGGTGCTTTTAAATATCCCACCAAAAATTTCTCCTTTCTATATTTCTTTCTCTCTTGCATATTGCAAAGAGCAGCTTCTTTATTTGATGCCAAGCTGTATGTGACACCGTTCTTAAAGTTTTAGTTAAGAAACGAGGTGAGATGTTTTAAGCTTTAATTAAGAAAATACTTCTAAAAACGATTTTCTGCAAGTTTTTATTGTTAGTACAATTGTTGTGGATAAAGTTTTTGTGCTGAAATGTATTAATTTATGTTAAAATTGATTTATAATGTAACTGGCTAGAAATGGCGTTAAAATGAATCTATATTCTCCATTTTTAGTCATTAAATGACCACTAATGGAACCTGGGTGTTCTATTTTCAGACCACCGAGTGACGATTAAAAGAAATTTCTAGCTATATCATACCAATTAACTTTCCAGACGTTTACCTAATATTTTGCATAGGTACCTATCGGTACTACCTAGGTAAATTCATTCTTACATATTCATACTTAGATTATTAACAGGCCATGGCTTCAGTACATAACAAGAAAAGTAAAAAAATCTAAACAAAAGAAGAAGTTATTCCAATATAAACCCTGTCAAATTGCTTATGCTGTTGCTGCCATAAGAAATAACGGCATGAAAGTGTCAACAGCTTGTAAGTTGTATGAAGTTCTACGATCAACAATACGAAATAAAATGAGTGGGAAAGTTTCTAACAGTACAGGGAAGGTGGAAAGAAACTCAACTTTGGGCATCGATGTTGAAGATAAGTTAGTGGAATGGGTTAAAAACATTCCTAAAATGGGTTTTCTTATAGGAAAGGAAGGACTTATTTATTCCGTCAAAAGTGTGGTTGAAAAAACTAATCTGTCAACTCCATTTTCTCACAACACCCTTGGACGCAAGTGATTTAATTTGTTCATGGCGCGAGTTAGATTTTGGGCCTCTTGGAGCGACTTTTTAAAAAGCTACTTCCAAAAACTCTTCTAACAAATTTATTTTAAAACAGAAATTACAATGGAAATTAACAAATTGCTGCGTTATATTCATTAACGCTTTTAACAATCAAATTACTTTCACTAATTAATTAAACTAAATTTGAGTAGCTTGAACAACCAACAATGTTAAAGTTGTGAAGCTCTAGACTGACTGGTCATCTTGGGGTCCTGAAGGTATTTATGCTGTCCCTGCCCCTGACATTGCTTGTGGGAACTGCAGAGCTCATGTCTGCTATTTTCTTTATTCATTTATACAATACAAAGTAATAATCCTAATTCTAGCAATAGTTTCTTACAATCTATCGTGACCTGCACCTGCAGTGACACGTTACGTCTAGAATACAATGTATTCAAATTCGTTCTCGTGTCTGGTTTATAAACTTCTATTAACCTTTTGTAATCTGTACTTCAATTATACATTGTTGCATCTAACTTAAGTTTCAATGATTCTATTTAATTATACATATATATTGATTTGGGTGATATCTAACTCGCGCCATCCCGAAATATCCCGAAAACGATCGGAGTACTTAAGTCGAGAACGGTCACTGATAACAGAAGGTCATATAAAAGGGCGGTTTAAGGAAATCTTAAAGTTACTGGTGGAAGGAAGTTGTGCAGATATTTTAGATCATTCAGCCCGCATATGGAATATGGACGAAACCTCGATCTATTTATGTCCTAAAGGTGGTTTGGTGCTAGCTGAAAAAGGCATACCGGTGTATAATGGCTCGCTCAACTCAAACAAAAAAAATATCACAACTTTGTTTTCAGTTAACGCAGTTGGTCAATTTGCAAACTCTTTGACTGTTTATAAATATGACAGGTTGCCAGAAAAAGTAGCAAAATCTGCACCACCAAACTGGGGCATCGGAAAATCTCCTAAAAATTGGATGAATTCAAGTTGTTTTTATGAATATTTTTCAAATGTATTCATTCCATATCTAGAGGACATTAAGGCAACAAACACTACCTGTAATTGTATTTTCAGATGGCCACTCATTTCACTTGACTTTGCCTTTAAGCAAATTATGTTTGGAAAAGCAAATTGTATTAGTACGTTTGTATCTAAACACTACACACATACTACAACCTTTAGATGTTGCTTTCTTTTTCCTTTGAAAGCAAAATGGAGAAGTGCAGTCAGGATGTTTAGAATTGAACATTGACGTGAAATAAAAAAAAGATATTCCAAACATATTACAAAAACTAGTAAACGAATTTGATTTTAAGACGGCTATCGTAAATGGTTTCTGAAAGAGCGGACTATATCCTTTTTGTCCAGACCATATGGACTATTCTAAGTGTACGATGAAGCCAGAACCTCAACGTCAGCAAAACTTGCAAAATATAAAAAATGTAAATCATGAACCACTCAGTCCTTTAGACTATTTAGAATCAAAAATAGATCCAAACACTTTGAATAATTATAAAAATTTACAGTATGCCGAACTAACCAAATCGTTGTTTGATGTTTGGACTTCATTCAAACAAGACGACGTTACTATAGATGCAAATTTATATTCTGGTTCCATTGACAATATGCACCGGGTTCACAATAATAGTCAACAAAACTCAATAGATGATTATTTCAAATTATTTAATGCAGTTGAACCGATTCAAAAAGAGGAGAGCTTAGTAGCAGTTGAAATTGGTGCAAGTGATGGCTCTATTGTTTTTAATTTTCTACAGTTAAATATATTAAATGTTGTTGAAGAATCCTATCATAATAAACACAGCAAATTACCATCGGACACGCATCAAGTTACTAGCAATCAGAATGGTACTAGTACTAGTGGTACCAAGACAGCGAGAAAATTTAGGTAGAATGCAAAAAAGCACAGAAAACAATATATCGATTAATAGGGGAAATTATAGGAGAAACTTTTATAGAAACAATTACAATAACTACAATAATTTTAGAAAGAACTGGAGCACAAGAAACACTCCAAGAAGAGACACAGAGCGAACGAATCACGACAGAAATATAAATCAGTGTACGCTGCAAACACAACATCGGGAACAATCAACACAACCTACAAGAATGAACCGTACCTATGCAGAAGTTACGAGTCAGGCAAGACCATCTACGTCAAATCAGGATTTTTAAAGAGAAAAACCAAGTAAGCCCTTAAAAATAAATGAATACGAACACCAGCGTGAATATATAAAATGTGAAATGGAAAAGGAAATGAATAAAAGCTTTTTACCGATAATTAAATTGAGATTTGGAAATAGTCGAGGTGGAACACTCATTGATACGGGAGCAGAAGCGTCGTTAGTGCCTGAGGATTTTGTTAAACGAGAAAAGTTAATAGGGAGTATGATGCTTATGAGGAAATTTAATTTAATAGCACCAAACAGCAAGAGATTTGTAAGTGTGAATGAAATAATAATTCTGGAATGTGAAATGGGTACGATAAAGTTTGAAAATGAATTTATAATAGTGCCGGGGTTAACAGTAGATGCAATATTTGGTATGGACATAATAGATAAGTTGGGTTTAAAAATAAATGCCGAAAAAAAGGCAATAGATGTAAAAAGAAAAAATATAAAATGGGATAATGAGGAGAGCATTGTAGTCAAAGGAGACTGTTTGAATATTAATCAATTTGAGGGTGGAGTTGATATAAAGGGGGATATTAAGGATGAAATAAAATGTCCAGAAGGAGTAAAAGAAAGGGTAAAGGCATTGTTAATAAAGAATTCAGAACTAATAGGATCAGAATTCAGAATAGCAACGGGGTATGTGCATAAATTAGAAGTCGTAAATATGGAGCCGTTTAACACAAAGCTGTATCCTATTCCAGCAGCGTATAGGAATAGAGTAAAGGTAGAGATAGATCAGATGCTAAGTGAAGGTATCATTGAGAAGGCAAACACGCATTTTGTTAATCCATTGGTTGTTGTTAAAAAGAATGATGACAGCATCAGATTATGTTTGGATGCTAGGACAATAATAATGGATAGATAGGTAGGGAAAAATTAGTAGAGGATACGGAAACTAGACTTTTCTATTAAACCTTTAAAAAATAGCTGTAATAGAGAATCTGAACCTATAGGGCCGTTAATAATCGAAGGTGCGCCTACCTTAGGTGATTCACCTCCAGATGATTGTTGTTTAACACAAACTGAAACTCAACATGGTTTTGAATTCAGCAACAGTAGTCAGAGTACTCCAAATTCTGACGCAACAGTTACAATAAATGGCTTACATAATCAACAAGCAGTATCCAGTGATACTACATCTATTCCTGAGGACATTTTTTTATCAAGCCAAAACGAAAAGTAGTAGATGTATTGAGTGAAATAATATTTTATCCCACAGATTCTACACCATCAAAAAAGATACCACGTTTACCAAGCGTTATAACATCTTCAAAGTGGACTGAACTAGCTGAGTTCAAACAATACGAAAAAGAAAGCAAAGAAAAACTACAGGGACGACAAGAAAGATTAAACAAAAAAGGCTTTAGCTGAAAACAAAACAAGTAAAACAGTCAAAAAAAGAAAATCTCCACCTATGCAAGAATATCTAAGAAATGAAAAACACACAACCGAAAGTTTAGAAATGGTTGCCCAAGACGATGAAAATACGGAAAATGGAAGTGATGAGTTAGTTCATAGAAGCGAAAAAAGAAATACAATAGCAGAAACGATAAGCAATACTAATGTGAATAATGAAAATCATAGCTTATAATAGAACATTTAAATGAAGAACAGGAACTATTAACAACAACCATAAATAAATATGTTGTTGTTCACTACGAAAGTAATTGTTATCCAGGAAAAATTACCGAAGAAAAGTCTGACATTATACTGGTTAGCACAATGGAAAAAAGTGGAGCAGACTGGAAATGGCCTAACCAGAAGGATGAAATTTGGTATGATAAAATTGATATAATAGATACCATTGATTAACCGGTTAAAAAAAATTCTCGAGGAGTATACACTGAAAAAGAAATGGGAAAATACACAGAGTTTTTGTAACAGTGATTGTTAAATTTTTTTTTGAAATAATAGTACTTACTTACCTAAATAAGTTTCTTATTTCAACTAGCAGTTTCTGTTGTTTAGGTTATTTGTATTTGATGTAGTTCTGAATAAATTTATTGAAAAAAATATGGCCACTAAAGGTGCAAAGGATGACCAAATAGAAACCCACTGGCTAAATATGGTGCTATAAGAAACCAATTTAGGAACAAAGTGGTCAAAAATGGTGAATTTGCTTGTAGTCCGATATTAATTAAACTACAATAATATATATAATTTCAGCATAAAAATTATAGCGTAAATAAAAAATATAATCAATCATTTCAAGAAACGAAAATCTCCAAATGGTCTGTTGCTATTTTAACTCGTTTAATCATTAACATCAACATAAGATTTCCTTAAAGTGGCCACAAATGGTACAATTACCCTAGGCGCTAGATACCGCCAAGACAGCTCTGTAGAAATTACTAAAGTTCGTTAAAAATAATATTATTTTTGATCAATTGCTACCGAGGGCTGCATTATATTTTGACTATTGCTGAATATGAGAAATTTCAAACACGCAAAATTTATTTTCTCTATTGTTAAGTAAATACCTCCAATTTACTAGAATTCACAGGTACGGCTATTATATTATGTAATAAACGTATATGCACTAGTATAAAAGAACTAGGTCAATCCAGTTTTAATCTTGGTAATATCAACCCCCTTGTTAACCTCTGCTGGTACATCTCACCTGTCTGCAATTGCAACTCCATAGCATAAAATAAAAGTGTTTCAACCTGTGCCGCATAAAAAAACATTTATTTAATGGTGCTTGACCTGTGTTGAATGAGTATGTGATCTAGTTTCGTTCTTTTACAACCCTATAATTCCTGTAATTTATTCTGGTTCATAAAGGGTTCATCGCAGCATCTATTCATCTCTGACCTCTGGACCTCGCCACGTTCCAGTTTTTTTCCTCTGGAGTAACATTTGTTATGACTGGCGTATTAGACTTCCTAATTTTGCGATAAAGCAACTCTATTTTTTAGACATTGTTAAAGTTTGGTGCTATTTTTATGCAGGTGATTAAATTGTTTATGCTTCTATTTTGTTTTGTTTATAACGTTGCTTTATAGAAAATGAAAAAGTGCAATATGTATAACAATCAGACAATAATAGTTTGATCCTTCGTGTAATATTACACAATTTAGTACTTTTCACAATACAGGGTTTAAATTTCCAAGAGTTTTATGATTTTAATTATGAGTTTAATGAATTGTTGATTTCAAAATATATATCAGTATTATTGCAATCACGTCCGTGAAATCATTTTTACTTTCATATGCGAGAAGTTGGCAAGCATTCAAGAGCCCTAAGCAAAATTCTTTTTTATTATCTCGCTAGCAACACATTGAGCCTTAATAACCGAAATACCAGTGCCAATATCTATAACAAATTTTAAAAGTGTACGTTTATTTGTAAATAGTCTATTAAACAAAATTGAAAGATTCACTGACTAATTTTTTGTTTCAGTATTTTGTATACTTACATTTTCACTCAATTCAACCTTTTCAAGAGCACTAATAAAATTTTTTGATCAATTATCGGTGCATCGTTAAAACCATTTAATGTTCTACATAGAAATTATCCCACCCAGGCGTTCAATTCCAAAAAGAGGTCCATGGCTCTGCCAAAACCTCCCCCCTCCACCTTCAAATTCAGAGTTCAAAATCAAACACAATTTTGTGCACATTTTGTGCAATTTTGTGCACGAAACCAAAAATTTTGTGCACCCCCTTCTATGAGATACAGGCAAATGAATTTTGAAGGGGCTGGAGACATGCAGTTCCCCATTCAGAATTTTGGCGTGGGAAATATGCCATAATTTTGTGCTAATTTTGCAATTTGTGCACGAATCTTCAAGTTTTGTGCACGCTTCTTTTACGAGATACAAGCAAATGAAATTTGGGGGAGCTCAAGACATGTAACCCCCGAATTCTGAATTTTGATTTGTAAAGGATGCCATTCATGATGTGGACAGCGAAGGTATTGACATTGATAGTAGTGGATATAATCCGTTTGACGAAAATGAAGAAGAAGATGATCAACAAAATGAAGATTATTTTATGAGCGAAATAAAAACAATTTTTAGCCACTGTAATCCCGGTTTTGCTGAAAGACTGTATAACTTTTGCAAACAGTTGCCAATTTGGTCCGCTGTAATGACATCGTATTTTGGTTATGGAAGAAATTCTGAAACGTCTGCAACACCTTAGAGTTTGTTTAAAGAATTGAAAAGGAAGCCTTTTAGCAAGAACAACTTTCCGTTAGATTTGATCACTTTTTAAATATTTACCTTAACTTTTTGTATGGTGCAAGTAATATATTGAGAGCCACGTATTCGCATGACACCGATGTGCCAGTTAAAAGTATTGACACTGATGGTTCTAGAACATCTTTTATGTCCGCTATTAACTCTAGCAGTAATAAAAATGTGTGCAATGTAAATTAGTTTCCTTTCCTTTTTATGCTATATACAGGGTCGATCCTGGCGACGGGCGAAAATTGGGGGGACCCCCCCCCCCGTCGTTAAATTTTGGACATAAGACCGCACAGAGCGGCCGCCTACCCAGGATCGGCCCTGTCTATATAATTATATATACGCGTTCCGATAAGAAAAAATTAGCACAACACCACTGCATCCATCCGTTAAGTTTTATGCTGAAACAAAAAGTAAGTGTCCTGTAATAGGAATGTTAAGAAACGGTTCGCCAAATAAGCTCCTAGGAATATCGATACAGGGCAAAACCTATTGTATCATTAACACTTGCGCTTTTGATTCACTTACACTAATGGTGTTGGTCTTTTATGCCGACAGTGACGTGTTTTGTGATTTTATACAGGATCGTGCTAACAAAGATCTTTGAATTAGCCCGCAATTGTATTCGAGACGGTGTAACATCTCAATGTTATAGAAAGCGAGCAGAAATATTATTAGAGATTCGTCCACAATGCGCGATAACAGTACATAATGACAGTTGCTGTACATTAAACTCTGCGTACACAATAAATACGTTAATCAATGCAATCTTCTCAGATTTTCCATCCTATACCGAATGTACAGAATGTATGAAATGTCGACAAAGCAGATTAAGAAACTTCAAAACGATAACTCTTAATTTAGGCGAACAGTATCTGCAATCATTTGAAGATTCAGCACGGCGGTACTTCTCCGAGCCCGTTCGCTGCGATGTTTGTGGATCACTATTGTCTGGTCGAAACATTACAATCGGAAATCACTTATTTTTTGAAACCACCATTTTTTCTAAAAATGAGGTTGAAAGCCTTATAGAGTATCTCAATAGTGTTCTGAACGATATTCCAGTTTTAATTTCCGTATTGGGAAAGAAGTATTACCTTCGCGGACTGATAACTTTTGTAGAATCACGTTCCAATAAAGAAATTAGAATTTGCAGCCATAGGCCACTATATTGCCTACTGCTACTGATTTCCAACTGGAGAGTGGCATAGATATTGAAAACACTCCTCGCCGAATACGGGCAAAAACTGTGGTTAACAATATTCAGTTTCTTTTGTTTACTCGATAAAGGAAATATACACCTTGATTTGTGTATAATCCCAGAACTTAGTCGGTTGTTTTGCAAAAACAGATACGTCCGTCTGATGATCTGCAAGAATAGTGAAACCGGTCACGGGCTTTTCTTTTTACAAAATAACCAACAATTTATATTGATTTTCGTTTCCTATGCTCGAATTACTTTTCCCCATGCCAGGCAAAATTATTCATTATTTGTTTTAGTAGTAACACATTTTGACAACTAACCTAAGTTGAAACCTCAACACTATTTTCGTCTCAACACTATTTTCACACGTGTGCCGCTTTGGGTATTTCTTCCTAGTTTATAAAAAACTATGAAAAATAAATAAACCAATGTTTATTTATTTTTCATCTTGTCTTTTGACTACATTTTTAAAAATTTTGTCTGGCAACTCCATCTATGCTGATTATGTTGGGACTTGCAAAAGTTACCGATGGTTAGTAGCTTACATTTAAGTATAGAAGGCGCATGAGAAACTGTTTGTATTATAAATACACCTTGATTTTATATAATCCCAGAACTTAGTCGGTTGTTTTGCAAAAAGAGATGCGTCCGTCTGATAATCTGCAAAAACAGCGAAACCGGTCACGGGCTTTTCTTCTTGCAAAATAACCAACAATTTATATTGATTTTGGTTTTCTATGCTCGAATTACTTTTCCCCATGCCAGGCAAAATTATTCATTATTTATTTTAGTAGTAACACATTTCGACAACTAATCTAATTTGAAACCTCAACACTATTGTCGTCTCAACACTATTTTCACACATGTGCCGCTTTGGGTATTTCTTCCTAGTTTATGAAAAATTATGAAAAATAAATAAACAAATGTTTATTTGTTTTTCATCTTGTCTTTTAACTAAGTTTTTAAAAATTTTGTCTGGCAACTCCATCTACGTTGATCATGTTGGGACTTGTAAAAGTTACCGATGGTTAGTTGCTTACATTCGAGTATAGAGGGCGCATGAGAGATTGTTTGTATTAAATACACCTTGATTTGTGTATAATCCAAGAACTTAGTCGGTTGTTTTGCAAAAAGAGATGCGTCTGGCTGATGATCTGCAAGAACAGCGAAACCGGTCACGGGCTTTTCTTTTTGCAAAATAACCAACAATTTATATTGATTTTCGTTTTCTATGCTCGAATTATTTTTCCCCGAGCCAGGCAAAATTTTCATTATTTGTTTTAGTAGTAACACATTTTGACAACTAACCTAAGTTGGAACCTGTACACTATTTTCGCCTCAACACTATTTTCACACCTGTGCCGCTTCGGGTATTTCTTTTTAGTAGTAAAGCATTCCGAACGGTAACATAACTTCAACACCATTATGAACATGAACCCAATGTATTATGTAGTCTTAGTAGTAAAACATTTCGACCACTAACCTAAATTGAAACCTCAACACTATTTTCGCTTAAACACTATTTTCGCACATGTACCCAATCGATTATTTTATCTTAGTAGTAATTTCGACAACTAAAAAAGATCTGTAACGGTAAAGTTTAAAGCAATTTGTTTAGATCTTTAAGTGTTTCTAAAGGCTCTTGATTAATCTAATTTGTAACGGGCATTTTTAATAGTTTAACATTTTTCGCTTCCTTTCTGTTAACGTACTTAAAAATAAATCGTTTCTTTGAGATCGCTATTTGTATAAAGGAAATACTTCAGAATAATTCAGATTGGTATGCAATTTTACTCGTCGGTATTACTTTAAAAGTAGATAATTTCTATATTTGATTTTCAATTAATAAATAAATTGCATCGTTTCTTGTTCCTTATGTGAATATACGAGTCTTGATAGGCGATAAGCGGTTGGTATAACAACGATGGAGATAAGCGGACGAGGAGTTGTCGTTTGCTCTTCGTTCCGAGATTACGTTAAAAAGAATGTTTCCTTGTTGCTTGACAAATTGTGTTTTTGAGTTCTAGTTTGTGCTTGGTTTTCTAGATGTTAATTACGTTACGGTTGTTAGTTTGTGGCTCGTGCCTATAGATTATTTTACGTTGAAATAAACGTTGTTTTTTTAACTGTAGAATGTGTTTACTCGACCGCACGGGTTTTAAGGTCATTGACAGACGGTGTTATTGCTTACGAGTAGCTTTACTAATTGTTTTTTGTTGCTGTGATACTGTGTTTCTGAATTTTCTAACAACAGGGAGTCTGGAATGGATCCTTACTTGTGCAAGTTTCGTGTTTGAGAAGTATGGCAGATTGCCGGTTTACTAAGGTATTGTTTGAAGTTTCTCACTGCTTGTTGGGATGTTTGTGAAAGTAATGTGCATCTGGTCCCAGTTGAAATCAGACTGGTGCTGCGGAGTGTTTCGGAATTATTGTCTCAGGAAATAGAATTAACAAGAAATTTATCAATGCTACCTGGTTCCATCAGCGTGATAATGTCTGCTGCTAACCCCAGTGATTTGTGATTAGAGTAACGTGTGATTAGTTCCATCAATACCCTCATAGTCAAGGGTGAAGTGCTTCATTAGTGCAGGACATCGCTGAATCCCACACTTCCGTTGCAAGGAAGCGTTGCGGAAGGACTTTTGTAAGTTGAACTATTTCCTACTTATTAGTACTTTAAATATCTATCAGTTGTTTTGCCATGTCCTCGTCGTTCTGATACCGTTTACAATAGATTTGCATGCTATTTTAAAATATACAAAAAAAAGAAAGAAAGAAAAAATAATCAATTAATACTGAATTACTCATACCAATTGTGTTTTATCTATTTATCTTTTGTCAACATTTTATCTGATTTATGTCTAATTGGTGTGTGAGGAAACGTTTCTGTTACTCCCCAATATTACCTCACTTTGTACTAAACATTTTTTTGTATTGCTTTTACAGTTGTTATATTATATAGATTATCGAAACAGTTTCTTTTTTTTCATTCTACATAGTACTAAAAATTTTTGTATTGCTTTTTCTTTATTTCAGGTTTGCAGGACTAATCTTTTTTATTGCAGGTTTACTATTCTAATTTCTTTTTTTGCAGGTACCGTTACTAACTCCTTACCGCCGCATACATCATAGGTCAGTCTGCTTTCTACAACCCCCCCTACTCTCCGATTGAGCCGAGTCATTGCTTTGACTTTCTTTGTGTTACGTAACAAATTCAAGAGTAATAGTTACTTAAAATTCAATCCAAATTATTTTAAGAGTTTGGTACACCTACGATACAAATTTTCGCAATTACGCAAGGTAACTGAACGCATCTGACTTAAGATAAATTTAGGCACAGGTTTAAAGAAAAGGAAATTAAATCACATAACTTATAAAGATAGCTATTGTATATATTAAAAAAGATTTCATTATGGAGTTGTTAATCAATGATAATCCCGTGTGTAAGATTTGTTCAGAATAAGTGAGTAATCATTCTAGTATTAAAGAGATTTTGGACTATATATGTAGTATATAAGGTATGTGTTAAGAGGAAGTTATTTTCATTAATTTTGTAGCTGAGATACTGCATTTAAGAGAAAGTTATTGCGGATGCATTATTTTGTATTTGAAAAATGGTTTTTGAGAGGATATTCTTTAATTATTATAAATCTGATATATGATTACAGTTGTTTTACTAATCAGAGAGCTACCAAAAATAATTAGACGACGGACATCTTTTATTAGGCGTACGATTCCGGACTATTAACAGCAATATATGTATGTATATATATATATATATATATATGTGTGTGTATATACACACAACACACGCACGCACGCACGCGCACGCACCCACACGCACGCACGCACTCACACACACGCACGCACGCACGCATGCACGCACACACGTGCGTACGCATGCACGCACGTGCGTACGCACGAACGCATACACGCACGCACACACGCACGCACACACACACACGCATTCA
Organism: Platerodrilus igneus; assembly: GCA_036346225.1. NCBI lineage: Eukaryota > Metazoa > Arthropoda > Insecta > Coleoptera > Lycidae > Platerodrilus > Platerodrilus igneus. Next base: position 256,934 of record JARFIW010000912.1, read on the forward strand.
TTAATAAGATGAAATAATAGCTTAGACTTTTATGCAAAGCCTAAATCAGAATTACAAATTCAGTTAGTAATTAAAAGATTAAAAATATAAGATTCCGGTCAGGATTCGAACCTGTATCTTCGGTTTTCGCGGCCGATGCGCTAGCCAACTGCGCAACTCGGGCTAGCGATAACAATCGAAAGAATATACAAATATAAATCATGTACACAACCGTACAACTTAGCTTTCAATTACGTTTGGCATTTTTGTCAAGTTTTTGACTTAGTCAGATATAAACAGGAGGCTACACTTAAAATCACGGCTGTAAGCTAACTATTAATATACATATATTGAACAGTTGCATAAGGAAGTTGATTAATATTAAGCTATTATTAATAAAATGAAATAACTTAGTTTTTGCAAACCTAAACGAGCATTTCAAATCGATTACCTATTTCGTTTTTGATTTTTGTTTTTTGAGTATTTCCCTAATTAACGGTTTTAAATAAATCGATATTTTTTTGTTGTGGACAGATCTTGTAATTAGGAAACTTCAACTACTTTTTGGAAACGATTTAAGAAATCACCATTACTAAAGCTATAAATATTGTGAATTTAATTATTCTTCTTTACAACATTTCCAGCAAACACCTATTGGTAAAATTTAAAAGCTTCCACAGCCGAGTGTGCGAGACTTAGAATTTTGAATACGGATTTATATGTAATACAACCCCTCTTGATTTATTGTGTTTTAAAACAAACTGCCCCCACGATTATGTTGTCTCTTGTTCAAACGACATATTGTGTGGAACTATTATGTTAATATCAATGTCATGCACGGTTTCTTTATGAAACCACTTGAAAAGGTTCTAGTTTAGGGTTTCTTTATTTCACTTACTTTTAAAGAACAGCTGATGGTGTATTAGTTTCTTATCCAGACAATTTGCTTTATTCGTATCTAAAATATAATTGCATGCAATTAAAGCTCAGAAAACTCAATTGAACAACAGTATTGAAAACAATTGACACTGCAATTTAAGCAGTTAATCTACGAACTATAAGAATAACTGTATGAATTTAATTTTGTAAATGTTGATAAATGATATAGTTTGTAGAAACTTTTAATACCTTTGCTAGGGCCGAGTCGATTTACTAGCTCGACATTTCTCAAAAACAAATAATGCAAGGCAAGCATTTTTTCCAAATAATATAATGGTAAAGCTGAAGAATTCGGGTACGTGTCTTTTCATTAAATATGTTAACCTTCTTTGCTTGTTGCCATAAAGATTGAGAAAGATTTTCAATTTCCGTGTGTGGTAGTTCCTTTTGGCGACGTTGCAGCAATTAGACCGACATAAAACAAATAAATAAATAATCCAGTTGAAAGCAAAAAAAAATTTTACCTTCGTGAATATCAGATAACAAATTGCACCCTTATATTTCCTAAACCCTTACCTGATATCACAAGGTCGAGAATTTCTTATTAACAATAAAAGCCCAAGGTTAAGTTGGATGGAAAACGGCTTGAGGAAAAGAAAAACTCTTTAGACATAAACGGCTAGTAGAGTGTTAGCTCTGGGTAGATCATGAGCTTGGGTCATGAGTTGTCAAATGACCAAAAATATAAATAATGAGCGCCACCGTAATTTTCAATACAACAACCTACAAAAATTATCTGTGCTAGTATTAGGGGAATGCGGAAACCTTATATCAACACCACTAATATAGCCACAAAACCTGAATTTCACCTTCGTAAAGCACTTACCAAAATTTCATTTACTAGATGTCTTATAGATGTTTCGACTTAACCTGTGAACAAACAAATGCAGAACATGGACACCGTTTGTGTCCTTAAAAATATTCATCAAAAATCATATAATAGAATTTAAGTTCCAAAAATATACACCCAGGGTATTTGTTATCATTAGACACAATGTCTGCTCATGAATGACCTATAAGTTTTACTTGTATTTTGAATAATAAAAGAGTTATGCAAAAATGGATTCTATTTGATTAAATTCCTTGATTTGTTTTAATATAATCTTTTTCTACTATTAATTTTATAGAACAGAAAATCAATAAGGTTTTGTATTTAAAAAAAACATAATAATCTCTAAATGGAATATTTTATAATAAATTTTCTAAAAAGTCTTAGTTCACTTAATAATTCATATTACACATTTTAATTCCCAGCCAGGTGTAGTACTACATTGACTTCACAATATTTAATTATTTAGGATCTCATTAAATAGCAATTTTCAACATATGGTTAGTTTTACTTAATATGTATAAAAAGAATTCATCACGTTGTTTAACAATCAAAGTACATGACCTCAAAATTATTAAATATATTTTTAGATTAGCGTCAAATAAAATGTGATATTTAAATTTGGACAGCTGAATATTTCTTTGACATCATATGTCACTAACAACTTTTTCAGTTTAGTTAACGTTATCTGTTTGAGAAATAATTATGATAAGCAAACAGCATAGCCATCTTTAAAATTTATGCACGGTTACAAATTTATTACGGAATTCTTTCTTTCACTAAATAATTTTTAAGTTACTTTAATCTAGGTAAAGCTTCAACCTTGTATTTTTCGTATTACGATTAAATAATTATAAATGTGATTAAATGCTAAATATCACTCACGTGTGGAAGAACAGTACGACCAAGAGAAATCGAACTATGACCTCAGCTGTGGGATAATCCATTAACATTTGCGTTCTGCAATGCACAAACAGGAAACACATGAATACGGACGAATTTATCGCTGGAACTATGAGAATTCTTCTGAACAAAACATTGTTTAAGGAAACCAATTCCTCCTTAATTACATCCTATAGAATTTAGTATTCCAAATCCCAAACTAAATTTTCTAGATAGATAATATTAATTTAATTTTCGTTACTTGATTATACCAACTGTTTTAACGATGAGGGGGAGTTTCTATCTCCTTTGGCCTGCAGGAATCAACTACACTGCTCTAGGTGGAACATAAAAATAATCATCACGCTAAAGCCGCTAGGAACCACTTTCAGACACGAAGATTCAATCAATTCTAACTTTTTGCGGACTGTGTTACAGGCCACGTGCCTGGATACCACCATCTTGACTTTACTACGCCGCTGATAGCAGCTTACTCGTTCAGACGCCGATAGAAAAGTGACACGAAATGACAACTCGACGAAGCTTATTAACGAAACTTAGACCTCAAGAGCAAAGGAGTCTATATGCTATTATAAATTTTATGAATTATTTTTATTGTACGGAAATTTACAAATTATATTTTTATATTATTGCGGTATTATTTTAGATTAATAAGCAAAGTGTAACTACGTAAAAAAATACGTTACACAGTCTCCAATAATCGTTAGGAAATCTCGGTGAAAACGTAACAAGCTGAAATTTTTTTACATATACATTGAAAGAAAAAGGACTAGGAATGTTCTGAAATAATTGGTTTTAATTTACTAAATCACTCAATAAGCCTTGAGGCTAACTACTAAAAAAACAATCTTCTTACAAAGTTGTACTTCCTTCATCAACATAGTCTACTTCAAGAGTGATACATTTATTCCAACGCTTTTCTAACATTTCGACACTTTTTTTTGTCAAACAATTTATCTTTGCAATCAAAATAGGCGTTTGTTGCTGTTATGACTTCATTCGGGTGGAGCATTGGGGACGTGGCCGCAAGCATAGCGGCTCTTAAGTACATTATAATGTTATGATTTCAGCATTTGACACGAATCTGAAGTATTTTTGAATCTTCAAACAGGTTGTAATCGCTGGACGCCAGATCCGAAGTATACGGTGAATGGCAAAACAAATCGAATTACAATTTCTGCAATTTTGTCATTGTAGTTAACGACTTGTGACTCCAATCCCGAAATTGTCTGCTTGAAAAATGTTAGGCGAGCATTTTTCACAAAAATACGCCCTCGTTCGGATGAGAGGTAAAATGGAGGTTCCGTGTGTGTGTGTGTGTGTGTGTGTGTGTGTTGTGTGTGTGTTGTCACGCACGTTAAAGATCTCTACCTTGCTTAGAACAGCAAGGGTTCAAAATTTTTCAGGTAAAAAAACTCGTGTGTAGGTGTGTGGGTGTGTGGGTGTGTGGGTGTGTGGGTGTGTGGGTGTGTTGGTATGTGGGTGGGTGCGTGCGTGCGTGCGTGCGTACGTGCGCGCGTGCGTGCATGCGTACGTGCGCGCGTGCATGCATGCGTGCGTGCGTGCGTGCGTGAGTGCGTGCGTGTGTGTGTATGTGTGTGTGTGTGCTCGCGTGTGTGTTTGTATTGTCACGCACGTTAAAGATCTCTACCTAGCTCGAAACAGCAAGAAACATAAAAGCTAGCTTTATTTCTGTGTAATACAAATTGCAACGTAACCCAGGTCCACAAATGATATCAAAACCACAAAGAAAAGAAAACAGTTTTCAATGTTGAGCATTTTTTATATAAAATTAAGAAAGTTTTTGTGTACCTTTTAATAGAAATAATTTGATTTAATAATACACCCAAAACAGTTACAGATATAATATACAATGTAACAAGACAAGATAAAAATAAAGTTATTATAATGTTGTTAAATATAAAAAAAAAGGTCGATGAATCAAACAACTTTATTGGTTAGGGAGTAGCAATCTGACGTTTAACGTGGTAATCTGCGGATAATCGAAAAGAACCTGAGATCGAATTTGGACAGGTTAGTTTCATACTATTTTGTTGGGAAACTAAATAATTCTTTTTAACGTGCACTCCAGCTGGTGAAATGGATAGCTTAATTAAATTCGCACTAAGGTTAGTATAGAAATTTATACATCGTTCTTTTGTTTTGTAGTGGCATGCATTTATGAAATTTGTTTAGCTAGACATTAAAAGTGTAAAATATCCATCCGTATTGTAGGTTATATTGGTAAAAGTCTGGGCATTGGAATTAAAACTAACGCATGGATGATGTGATTAAATGGTTATAGATTAATAAAAATGCGTGTGACCACCCGAAAGTGACTAATTTATGTAATTTCAAATGCTGTATCAGTACCAGATCACCGGAAGATTGTTATCCTGCCTATTTGTAATTAGATTTATGTAATTTTTAGAATTTGTATGTACATGTTTCAGCAATAGTGTTATGCAACTGATGCTAAAATTTATTTAGTTAACTTTTAAATTTTGTAGGTACCTGTCTTTAGGAATATTGTAATGCGACTTTTGTTGTATCTAGGTAAGCTTAAAAATTTGGTATGCACTTGTTTACAGGAATAATAATGTGATGCTGTTTAAAAATAGATTTAGGGGACGCAGCGAGTTTTTCTTCATTGCATATATCGATTAATGGAGAAAACAACACCATTACATTACGTCGTGTAGTGAAAAAACCTGAACAGAATAAATTAATTTCCACTGAAATAATAGCAACTATTGAAAGATTTAGCTTTCGATATGCGCAAATGTGACGGACAAAATTATAAAAAAAATGTGGTTAAAACGATATGGAACGTTGCAGCAAAACAAGTACAAAAAATACATATGAAGGAATTTCATAAGGTAATTGAACCGTTTTACAGTCCAATAGTTTTAGCGGCACGAAAGCGATAAGTTCAAAAAGAAACAAGCTTTAAGTATAACCAAATAAGAGCAAGGTTAATGCATCACTATTTAAAGACAATGAGAATGAAGCGTGGGATGAAAATACACCGTAAGGGTTATAAAAAAGTGTTTCCTTATTGTCTCTGTAAAACTTGCTAGAAGAAGAAGTGTTATTCTTGGCAAATTTAAACATTACAGACAAGAAATTTTAAATCACTCTCACCGAGCCACTACCGTTTAACTAATAAAAATAACAAAGCATGGTAGCAGTAATTCTATCACAGAGTGATAAGTGGGTTTTCTCTCTGTAATTAAATGTTGGAATTTAAATAGTTGTCGCCGAAGTAATAGGTAAATCAATGAAGGTAGGTTAGAAACTCCTAGATTTTTAAATTGTGAGTAATGTTTAGTTTTTATTGTTTGTTTTGGCTTACGCTCGATAAATAGGTACATGTGAACTTGTAAATATAAATAATTGGTTTATAGAGCGCCGGAAGTAGTTTTATTTACATCTAAACATAGAATTATTGGAAAGGGGGATGAGATTTTTGAAAAGTTAAAATAGATGTGCGTATTAATTTAAAAGCAAGCTTTAACTGTGGGATGACTTTGCTAGTAAATTTCTTTTTGAAAATTTGGTATTTTTAATGTATATTGCAATAGCGAAAGCAGATGTTGGTATTACTCTATGTGTATTGTTGTCAAGTCATTTTCAAAAAAATGAGATTTAAAATGTCGCATAAATCAATTTAAAAAGTTTGAACATTAGAATGTTAGTATTACTTACGGATAAATGTTTTTAAGTTCTGTTAATAATATTTGGCTAATTGGATCTTAACATTAAGTTTATTTTTTAGGGTAATGTATGTATAACTTCAAATTTACTGTCAATAGAGTTTGAAGAAGGAATAAAGTCTACGTGATACTCATGCTGATGACTTAGGTTCAAATTTATATTCAAATGGTGTTGATGTTTCGGTTGTAAAGTTTTTGTTTTGCAAAATTTAATTATGTAATTATTAATATTATTGAGTTTGATATTATTAGTATGATTAATATAAAATTAATTATTTATATTATTAGTTAAATCTTTGAATTTGACGTTGAAAATAATATTTATACTATATAAATATTTATCTCATCAACAAATAAAGATGTATAAAGATAGTCAAATGACATGTACAAAATGTCAATATATGCTGTAGCTACTCCCTGCCAGTCATGTCGGTAATAACGTAACTAATCGTTGAATAATTTATTAAGGCGTTAATCGCTTACCTTGAACTGATAAACTAGTGTTGATAGGTCACAAGATAATGCGACGAAGCCACATGTTTTGAAATGAAACAACCGAACAAGCTGTCTTCCTACACAAATTTTTGAAACTGCAAATTACCAAGGAATTGAATAACCACGCTGTTAACCTTTATTCATAGAGGTAGTCTCTTAATAAAATTTAGTATTCATTTTCCACCATCTATTAAAATGAAACAACGTAATGCAGGACGTCATATTTATTCATGAAAATCAGACCTTGTGACTGTAATCTTAGGATTATCACCCAGAGCGATGTAATTGAAATAGAATAACGTATTAAATACTTTTACGTGATTACCGTTAACCGAAAAACAAAACCTTATAGGACCTTCTCATTTAACAGTAGAAAATTAAATGGCGATGCGCATATTGCTTGATCGGCTTTTTAGAAAATCGTTCTTGCCTGTTTCAAGAACCAAGAGCGTATTTGATGAACAAACAAAACGACTTTACGTTGCTTGTCATATGAGCAAAGTTCAAACAAACATTGATTAAAACATGAGCCTATATTTGCATTTTAAACAATACTCGACATCTGAATTGTAATTACTATTAAAAAAAAATCTAAGTTCTCATGTGCAGAACTTCTAACCAAACTTACAGATATGTTGTTATCCAAAATATATAAATATTATATATAATAATAAAATATAATAAAATATTATATATAAAAATACATTAAAAACAAGATGTCGAATAACTCGAAAACCTTTCGACTTAGAGCATTGGTGCTTTGAGAAAATATGTTCAGGAGGTATGGAGCTATGAGAGCTATGAGAAAATATGCTCAAGAGGTCGATATTAACCTAAAACTTTATTTATTTTTTGCTGGAGTGAAGTTTATCATAGTCAAAATTTCGACTTTAAAGTCGAATAACTCGAAAACTAAATGAGATATCGAAAAATGGATAGCATATTCTTAATCAGCGTAAAAAACTGAACAAGATCCATATATCAAATGTTTGTAAAACGAAAAAAACGTGCAACGGACGACGGCGGCGACGACGGCGACGTAGCGATCCTATTAACCTAACTTACTTCGTAAGTTTGGTTGAAAATTAATTACTGAATTAACTAACTGGTACAGTAAGTGTAGTAAATCAAAGAATCTACGTATTTATAAATGAAGTCAAAACTGCAGATAAAGAGTTCCATGGAGCCAGGATTGAATTAAGGTGCCGTCAAATTTTCTCACTACCAATCTTTTTTGTTTTGCAACCAATCCGTCCCAATTCTATTAGTGTTATTGGGTTCTATCGAATATTTGCAGATAATACAACGTTTACTTCCGTTTGCTAATACATAGCCAAAAAGGTTTACTCGACTACCCTCCCAACGCTCACCCTCACATATATTTATGTTTAAGGCTTGCAAATAATTAATTTATTATTTTTTGTCGGCTATCTAACTTTAATCTTTCCTTCCACTTTTCATGCGTTTGAGAGGCATAGTCATGGTAATTTTCCTATCGAGCATATGGGCGTAAAAGGTGCGTGATTTTATTTAGTTTACTTATATTAATATCACGTGCTTAGTATTATCTCATGTTTACAGCAGTATAAATAAATACATTGAAACATTTTACATTGTGTTGTATGATGTCAGTAAATTATCTGCAATCTGATATTTGTGAATTTTACTTTATAGAAGTTTGTATTACATTGTTATGACGCCATTTTCTTGTCTTGGGGTTATTTTGCAGTATAATTACAGGCGTATCCCTGTAAGGCTAATTCAGTTAATTTTATTAATTTATAAAAGCTCTCCTATATTTGGAATAATTATGTTATGGAACACGCACATTAGTAATTTTACTGCTATTTACTTTCTAATTATTCTAAAAGCTTTCTTAAAGTGAAATGACCATGCTATGAAAATTTGCTATTATAATTATTTTGTGTACCCATTACTCGGGTAACTACTTATGCATAGACCTTTGTATTCGGCTTCATAATACGTAATATTGAAATATCTTTTCCTTTTTTGCGGTTTTGAAGTAATTTATCAACCTGAGTTACGTTTAAATATGTATTGCACAGAAATAAAAATATGCTTAAGTGGTTTTCAATTTATTGACTAAATTCCTTTTATAAAACTAAATATTTATTAAAATGTCATGCTTAATGAACGTTACTATTTATGAAATCAGAACATACAGGGTACAGCAATGTTAATTTTGTTCGTATAGGATTAATATTCTTCTTTCATTTGGATTCTATTAAACGTAACGTTAACGTTTTAGAAATTGTTAAAATTAACATACTTATGAAACGTTTGAAACTATTTTCTGTTAATTTGTGATGATCTTCATGTTAATTTATGTCCCGAAGAAATTAATACAATACTGATCCATAATGGAATTTCAAGCGGATTAAATATTGTAATATTTTAGGTGACCATATACCGATTTCAATATTTAAAGAAAGCTTTCTATGAAAATATATTCAAAAAGTTAATTAAAATTTGTTAACTTTAATCAAAATTACCGTGGCAGTCTTTTACTGACATGAGGTTTATATTAACCGCAATTTAAAAGTCTTTGGAAAGCAACATACATTTTTGCTTTGCTGTCTAAAATAACGTAATAACTAAACACTTTTGTTGTAATGTAACTCATAAATTCTTCGCAAATAACAGTGAGAAATCACATTGTCCAGAACATCTGTCCGTTTTCGAGTGTTGAAGGAAACTGCTTTAGAACTTCGCGTATGCAAAGAGGGCAGCTATTTGCTAATGTAACTCGTCAATCTCAAGCTCCCTTGGACTTTTGAGTGAAACCAGACCGCAATGTAAACATCTTGCTTGCTCTTCCATTGTCCAGAATATCGTTGAACCGCATTTTATGTTACGCACTGTCGTAGCATATTCTATGGAGTTCAACGATGTTTTAAAAACGTAGATTAAATTTATAGGAAATTTGAAACAAACTCTTAGGTATACACACGTACATGCTTTGGTTTTCCACCCTTTTCAAACACGAGTGTAAAACAAAAACTTTAAAACATTATTTTAGCCAATGAAAATTTTTATGGATGCTGAAAAAAATAAAATTGCTATTACTCTTTGTAGCCAGAAAACTTGAATACCTGTTCCATAATTCATGGCGTAATATCAACGCCAGTCATCTCTAGGCAGGTCAGTATATACGAATCGGGGTACGAAGATGGGGTGTATTGCGTGAAATCAAAGGACATAACACCCTAATTCACATGCTAAGGGCGCATACAATGATGTGGCATCTAGTTTTATTGCTTGATCAGAATATAACATTATATTGGAATGTGCTAGGCGTGTGTGTTATCAAACGACAGCGATACCACTGCAATGCAAATTTCTTTACTAAAATAAAAGGTTTTGAGAGGTTAGTTTGGAAATTTTCCTTTAACATGCTTGTAATACTTATATAAATTTGCTAAGTACAACCCTTAACAAAAAATTACACCTATTATGTCTAGATGTAATAAGCAACTTACTTTAGGTTTGCTGTACTTTTTGAAAGAGTTAGCCGATGCGATACAGCACCTATAGTAAGATTACTATCTACACAGCTATTGGTCCAGTAGTCCCTACATTCTAAAGCCTCGTGGTTTATACCTATAGAATTGCTGATACCTCATAAAAGTTGAAATAACATGGATTTGTCGTGCACATATAGACTCACCAAATTACTGCTTTCACATTTTGCAAGCTTGTGTTCATCTGTGTGGTTTAGTTCATGATAGAATAAATAACCGCAGAACAAGGGTTGGCAATACTTGTCATAACTGCACTGAAGTGTTTTTAAACGATACCTTGATTATCCATTTAAAGTAATCTTTAATTATAAAATCCCTTTAGTGTCAAAGTTCTTCTCCGACCAAAAATTTACAAAAAAGACTTTCATATAAAAAACGCGCGGGTGAATAAAGATTAAGTATCAGCCTTTGCTTTAAAGTTACTAGCAAAGTCTCAGATTAAGATAAATAAAATATAAAGTCATTGCTCGAGCTAAAAGCAATTGCTTCAAACCGAGGTATAAGTTGTAATTAAAACTTTTTCTTAAAAATAACTAACAGTTTATGATTTATATCTTTTTTGTTCAATTTTCTTTTTTTCTTAATATTTCCCCAAACAACTCTGGACAGAATGTTAAAACTAAATCGGGGGTTTCCTGAAAATAACGGTCGCCATGGTAGACTTGAATGACAATCCGCTAATAGAAAATGAAAAGTCATATCAAGATAGTACGACTAAATCTGAATATAAATTCAAGGATATAGACTATGAGAGTGGTCCCAGGTTGACTCTATTTTTGCTCAAGTAACTCAAATGTATTTAAACTTTAACAAATATAATATCAATAGCTCCGGGAAAATGCATAAACTCCTGACCCTGAAACAACCATAGGAAATTAATAACTCAAAAGAAACTTGTCCGTCGAGTACTCATCTGAAAAGAAATAAATCGTTAAACATAACAGGGATCACTATTTGTAATCGGTTGCAGAAATTTAAAACTGTTGTTAAAGTAAAAATAACACCTCAGCACAATCGCAGATCTTATTATTTATTTTCTGTTTAAATCTACGTACCTTTTTTAATGAAATCAACACAAAACTTAAGTCTCTTTATGATACTGAAAAGAAACAAGAAGGATTAAGTTCCAAACCGACTATGTTTTCAAATTTAATAATCCAGGTAGTCCACCTTTCTTAAGGTATTTACCACATAAGAAATTAGAGATACCTATTAAATTCAATAAATAAATTGAACTTAAATCATTGCTGGTTTCCAATAATAAAATACTTAATAATTATTAGTGGCTCAAAAACCACTAGTTCTTGGTCAATAATTTGACCCGTAAGGACAAACTACAAATTTCATTATTTTTCCCCAATCAGATATTTGAAGTGATTCACAAGTTAATTTTACAAATTTTCCATACCTCAAAATAGCTTTCCAAAATATTTTCTCCTTATTTATCTAAGTTTTATAAAATTAAGAAAGCTTTTAATTGTAATTCAAACAAGTTTACTAAACTAGAATATTTATTATTTACTTATTTGTTTGTTTATTTGTTTATTTATTTATTTATTTATTTATTTATTTATTTATTTATTTATTTATTTATTTATTTATTTATTTATTTATTTATTTATTTATTTATTTATTTATTTATTTATTTATTTATTTATTTACTTATCTATTTATTTATTTATGTATTTACTTATTTATTAATTAATTTATATATTTATTTATTGTTGAACAGAAATAAATCTAATAATAGAACAATTTACAAGGGCTTAAAAAAATTTAAATATAAACGTGCTAACAAATAAGATTTTTTTCTTATTCTTTCTTGGGTATTAAACCACTCAAAGATTTAAAATTATCTTTATTTACGTTTCGATCCATGACCTAGGATCGTTGTCAAAATAATACAAATTTTTAAGTTTGACATTTATGGCACTATGAATTATTAATCTTTGATTTGAATACATTAGGTGAAAATTTTAAAGTTTGGAAGAATGAATACTTTCAATTTGTGTTGCATCCTAGGAGCAGCTTTTTAAGGTAGCCAATATGCTTAACGTGAAATCAGCTGATTAATTTTTATATACGAGGGTCATTTTTTTCAACCTCCGATCGCTCCGTGCAGACGCTACGCGGGTAGCAGAAAGCGGGCATGCGCCGTAGGCAACTGCGCAGCTCTTGCACTACACACTCCGCCATTGTTGACATTCAGACGTTAGTCGGCGTTGTGTTACAGCCACGTAAACATGTCCGCTATTATTGATGCTCCCGCCAAGTGTGAAGTGCGAAGTGTGATTCGTTTCCTACAGGCTGAAGGCCATAGTGCTGCAGAAATCCATCGAAGAATGAGTCGTGTGTGGGGAAAACTTCATGAGTGATGGTGTTGTGCGTGAATGGTGTCGAAAGTTTAAAGATGGCCGTAATGATGTGCACGATGAAGGGGGCCAAGGGCGCAAATGTGTCGTTTCAGATGATCTAGTTCAACGTGTTGACAGAATGGTTAAAGAAAACCGCAGATTTACCATTACTGCTTTGTCTACGGAATTTCCAGAAGTTTCAAGGTCTGTTTTGTACTCTATTGTTTCTGAACGGTTAGGCTACTAAAAACTTTGTGCACGTTGGGTCCAAAAAATGCTGACGGACGGCCACAAAACTCGAAGAATGGCGTCAGCGTTAGAGTTCCTTGAACATTATCTTCATGAAGGAGACAACTTTTTGAAATCAATCGTGACTGGGGATAAAACCTGGATTCAATACGACACACCGGAAACAAAACGACAATCACAACAATGGATGCATCCAACTTCACCAAACAAACCAAAGAAATTCAAACAAACCTTCAACAACAGAAAGACCATGGCTACTGTGTTTTGGGACCAACAAGGTGTGTTGCTTATGGAATTTATGGAGTCCGGAACCACAATCACTGCAGCTGTTTATTGTGAAACTTTACGACGGTTGCGTAAAGCCATTCAGAACAAACGAAGAGGAAAGCTGACCGCTGGAGTTGTTCTTATCCACGACAATTCCCGTCCACACACTGCTGGAGCAACTCAACGGCTTCTCGAACAATTTGGATGGGACATTTTCGATCATCCGCCATACAGTCCTGACTTAGCACCAAACGATTTTCATCTTTTTCCTGACTTGAAGATGTGGCTTGGCGGGAAGCGCTTTCAAACTAATGAGGACCTTCAAGCCAACGTCAAGGACTACTTGAATTCATTGGCGGCAACTTTCTTTAAACAGGGTATTGAAAAGCTTGTCCACAGATATGACAAATGTCTTAATCTCTTCGGTGATTATGTCGAAAAGTAACCGTAAGTGTACCATTCTTTTGGTATTAAAATTATTGTTTTATATGAACTTGTCTTTTATTTATAGCCTATCGAAAGTTGAAAAAAAATGGCCCTCGTAGTTAAATTTCATATAAATTCGATAACTTGATGATTGGAACATTTTTATCCTGTTTCTATTTATACGGGTGAGGGGATGGTTATTAAAGAAGTGTGTGATTACGTAAGCCTTAAGCAGCCGGGAGGCTGCTAATATGTCTATTGTTATGTAATTAGTTGTTGTATCGTTGTATGTATAAATAGAAATCATGCATGTAGGCTGAATTTCATGTTAATATCGCAAGAAAAACCAAGGAAAACTTGCAATGCTACTTAGATATTGGGGGCATTTGATTTTCATTTGTAATTTCTTTTGTTATTTCTTTTATCAATGGAATCCATTGTTTACTGAAAGTCACAGATTCGTTTGCTACGCAGTTACTTTTATGTAGGGTTATAAAAGCATCTTCTTTGATTTTTCGTTTTTGGTGTTTTTTTTCTTTTGCGTCCTACCATTTTATTTTATGACTGAAGTCCTAAGCATATTGGGAAATCATGGATTTTTCAAATTTTATATTTTTTATATATGGTTTATGTTCTTTTAATCTAACTTCAAATGGTCTGGAACTATCCCCTATGTAAAACTTATTATATTCGCATGGTATTTTGTAGATGCAGTTTTTTGAACTTTGTATAGCGTTTTTGGGTTTTGTTTTTGTTAGTTGTGTTCTTAGTGTATTGTTGGTTCTAAATACTGTTTTGATTTTAAATTTGTTTCCTATTCTTTGGATTTTTTCGGAGAATCCTTTTATTTATGGCATTGAAAGCATTTTCTGATGCGTATCGTTATTTCTGGCCAAATAGCATAGACATCCTCTACGTATCTCCGCCAGATTAGTGGTTTTAATTCATGTGTAAATATGACATCTTTTTCGAATTCCTTCATGAACATATTACTAAAAACTGGCAATAGTGGACTTCCCATCGCCATTCCAAAGTTCTGTTTGTAAAATTGATCATTTATTTGAAAATATGTGGTATTGACGCATATACTAAGTAATTCCATGATCGATGATATACTTAGTTTTGTTCTTTCTTTAAGGTTATCATCTTTTTATAGTTTGTTTTTTATAATATTAAGCGTTTTGTTTACAGGGACATTTGTGAAGAGATTTACTACATCAAAACTTACCATTGTGTGAGTATTCTTAATTTTGATGTTGAACAATTTTTCTAAAAAGTGTTGGTTGTTTTTTATGAAAGAATTCGTTTTACCTGTTAATGGATTTATAATTTTTAGGAGAAATTTTGCTAAATAATGGCATGGTGAATCTATGGGGCTTACGATAGGTCTCAAAGAAATGTCTGTTTTATGAATTTTTGGTAGACCGTAAAAGTGGGGTGGTATACTGTAATGTAGGACCAGTTTTCTTTGTTTTTGAACTGATTTTTAAACTTGAATAGAGTTTTGTATATTTTATTTTCAATTGATTTTGTTGGGTCCATTTCTAAACTAGTGTAATTCTCAGTGTTTAACTGCTGCTTATATAACCCTACATAAAAATAACTGCGTAGCAAACGATTCTGTGACTTTCAGTAAACAATGGATTCCATTGCTAAAATAAATAACAAAAGAAATTACAAATGAAAATCAAATACCCCTGATATTTAGGTAGCATTGCAAGTTTTTCCCGGGTTTTCCTTGCGATATTAACATGAAAGACAGCCAACATGCATGATTTATATTTATACATACAACAACTAATTACATAACAATAGGCATATTAGCAGCCCCCGGCTGCTTAAGCCTTACGTAATCACACACTTCTTTAATAACCATCCCCCTCAACCGTATAAATAGAAACACGTTAATAAATGTTCCAATCATCAAGTTATTGAATTTATATGAAATTTAACTTTATAAAAATTAATCAGCTGATTTCACGTTAACCGTATTGGCTACCTTAAAAAACCGCTCTAGGGCGCAACACAAATTGAAAGTACTCATTCTTCTAAACTTTAAAATTTCTACCTAATGTATTCAAATCAAAAATTAATAAATTAGTCACCTTCAATTTGTGTCATAAATGTCAAACTTAAAATTTTTTATTATTTTGACAACGATCCTAGGTCATGGATCGAAACGTAAATAAAGACAATTTTAAAAACTCTGAGTGGTTTAATACCCAAAAAAGGTTAAGAAGAATTGAAAACAAACCACATCAAACATACAGGGAGTATTAACAAATAAGATATTATCTATTACAAGAAATAATTTAATTATTGTTTGTATTCTAGGTTATTTATGCTTAAATATTACACTAAACTACTGTTGTAAGTACAAATTGTAGTATATTACACTGCCATAAAATCTAATAAGGCATAAAATTTAGCTTATTGCCACCAAAATATATTTTTGTTCTGTCTTTTATTCTTGCTAATGAACAGTGGTCAATATCATATTCATGAAAGATTTTATTGAAGTTACTAAACATTACAGAAGAAAGAATTTTGTCAATAGGTTTGTTTGTGGAGAGTTACAATAAAACGTAAAACCGCTGCGCGTTGATGAACGTGGCATGTTTATATTTGTCAATAGTTGTGTTGCATCAATTTTATTAAGCATTAAAATATATAAAACGTTTAAGCTAAGTACCCTACGGCATTCTAAGGTTCCCATATTAGAAAAGAAAGCAGCAGATTTTGTTCAATTCTAATATCCGGATATATTCTATAAGATTTAAAATACAAAAACTTTACAAATTTTTGTATGAACACGTAAAATTTTAACTAACAAATGTTCCCCATAAAATTAAGTAATTAAATCACTTTGCAAAGTTGCTTTTCGTTTTTAAAACGAAACTAATTATTAACCAAAAAATCCGTTGCACATATAAACACACCAAAGTTGAATTTATATACTTGCCTTTCGTCCAATTGAAGGCGACTCCAAACCATCTGCTTTCAATCCAACTTTGAAATACATTTCCTTTTATTCAAACTCATGAAATAAAACCAAATTATAGGTACAGCCGCATTTAACATGTCGACGAACACTTAAGTTAACCAATCTTTTCCCGTAACTTCACGTTAATTTTCTACGTCGCCACTATGATCCAACGTGCAATCTAAAACTAACCATAAACTGTTTGCGCATCGACAAGTGCATTCAGTTTATAAATTAGCAGAACTTGTTCTTCTGCCACCTTCACACTGCTACCTTCAATTCCTACACGAACCTCAACTTCGACTCCATCCTTTTAACAGCCGTACGAGAATGTCTGGGGACCTTATTCTCAACGAAGAAGGATTACCAAAACGCTTGCGACACGGTATTTCTAATAAAACTTATATAATATTCATACAACCTAATATTGACGAACCACTCCTGAATACTAGCAACACAAGACTAAATGTTGTAACTTAGTCGTGGTCAAGTTTTTGATTTTGGGTGTTTTAGCTAAGAAATTTCAAGACTTAGTTCGTTTTACAGTACTACACTTGTTACAGAAAATGTTTGAAATGAAGTGCAACCTTCAAGTTCTGTTTTTCTTGATCTTCTTTGGGAATTAAACCACTCATAGTTGTTAAAATCGTTTTTGTTTACGTTTTGATCCATAACCTAGGATCTTTGTCAAAATAATAAAAATTTCAAGTTTGACATTTATGACATAATTTGAAGGTGGTTTTGATTTATTAATGTTTGATATATTTGGTATGAATACATTAGATGAAGATTTTAAAGTTTAGAAGTATGAATAACTCCAATTTGTGTTGCGCTCTAGGAGCGACTTTGAGGTAGCCAATACGCTTAACGTGAAATCAGCTGATTAATTTTTATGTAGTTAAACTTCATATAAATTCAATAACTTTAGGATTGGAAAACATTTTTTAAAGTGTTGCTATTTATACGGTTGAGAGGATGGTTATTAAAGAAGTGTACGAATTCGTTACCGGAAGGCTTAAGCAGCCGTTTTCTATATTTATATTTATCCTGAGGAGGAGACTCATTATGATTTGGGTTTCCTCTTTAGTAGATTTTAACATGGTTCTGAGGCGATCCTATGGCGGATTTACACTTGTCAAATACCAAAGTTGTTCTACGAATATTTTATATGGCTCTGAGGCGATCCTAAGGCGGGTTTACACTTGTCAGATACCAAAACAGTTCAACGAAGATTGTATATAAATCTGAGACGACCATATAGTGAGTTTACACTTGTCAGGTACTAATGCTGTTCAACGAAGATTGTATATAGTTTTGAGGTAACCCTATGACGGGTTTACTTATTGTTATGTAGTTAGTTATTATCTGTATAATTAGAAATCATGTATGCAGAACAACATTGGTATCTGACAAGTGTAAACCTGCCATAGGATCGCCACAGAACCATGTTAAAATCTACCAAAGAGGTAGCCTAAATCATAATGAGTTTTCCTTTTCAAGATAAATATAAAAAAAAGGCTGCTTACGCCTTACGGTAACGTATTCGTACGCTTCCTTAATAACCATCCTCTCAACCGTATAAATAAAAACATACTAAAAAATGTTTTCCAATCCTCAAGTTAATTGAATTTATATAAAATTTAACTATATAAAAATTAATCAGCTGATTTCATGTTAAGTGTATTGGCTACCTCAAAATCGCTCCCACGGCGCAACACAAATTGAAGGTACTCATTTTTCTAAACTTAAAAATTTTCATCTAGTGTATTCAAACATTAATATATTAAAGTCACCTTCAATTTATGTCATAAATGTCAAACTTGAAGTTTTCATTATATTGACAACAATCCTAGGTTATGGATCGAAACTTAAATAAATGCGATTTTAACAATTATGAGGGGTTTAATTCTCAAAGAACAACAAGAAAAACACAAAACAAACCACAACAAACATACAGGGAGTATTTTAAAGTCCTGGTTATATTTTGCTGGACAGGTGCTTCTGTATGCCCAACATAAAATTGCTCAAATTGCTTGACGGAAGTTGATATAGATAAACTTAATATAGATATAACGTAAAATTTTTTATAAACAGGATTTCTTGTCATCTTCAAAATTTCTAAAAAAGTTTTTCCTCATGGCGAATATATGATTTTCTTTCTTCCTGGTTTGACAAATGTCAATTTCGTTTAACGCATAATATTGTTAATGTTCTTTGATAGCTTAATGAAAACATTTAAAATTTCTTAGACTGTGGAATTTCCTGAATAAATTTGAGCTACTTGTGCTTTTTTAAAGGAGTTTTTTTTTAAATTTATAGGCAAATAATAATCACTTTACTGTTTTTCTGTCTCTAATATAACTATTAGAAACGCTAAGTGTATGACATTTGCGAAAATTTCAGCCAGTTAGTTTAAATAACTTCAAACCTGCAGCAATTACTTGTATGATTAGAAAAGCTAGGGATCTTTTAATATATATTTGTTTTCTTTCATCTTACAGTATCTTTTTTTGTTTTGTAGTCTACAAGACTACAATTGAAGTTTTTCTTTTTTGTTTGTCTTGTGCAATATTATATAAATAAATAGTTGATAATACTTTTATTTATATTGCCAGTTAGCAATTGATTTTTCTACAAAGCATTTGCTAACACAGCATTTGTTCCTCATAAATAGAAAAATGTCCAGCAATTGCACGACTTCTATGTATTAGGCTCAGTGAGTTAAAAAAGGAGAAACTAAGAGTACGCGGCAGAAACTACAGCATATACACGTAGTAGAAAATAAACAGCAAGCGAATTAACGGAAACACCAATAAATCATCTTAAAACTGGAAATATTAAAAACGTTCAACAGATTGTGTCAAAATTACAGATTTGACTTCGATATTGTCACTGGCGATGGCTATGTGCTGAATCTGGTGTGATGGAACCTTCACGGCGCATATGGACGTCAATTGCGCCGTATGTCATCTACGACTCAACTTACTTTGAAAAATCTTACAAAACAGACACCTCCTTATACATTTATTAATAAAAGCAGTGTACACTCTCTATGCGGCACGCATTTTTTCGGTTGTCTTGAGATTTTGGGCAAATTGAAGTTAAAATAAATGGAGAAATTAATATGCAAAGAATACAGAAATGTATAAACATTACTAAGAGTTGCACACTAAAGCAAGTAAAGGGAGGAACATAATTTGTTATAACAGAACTTAAAAAAGTAAGCGCTGGAGCACAAAGTCCGTTATATTATCCATTTTAAAGATCAAAACACCCTGTACCCATCTAATTACTAGTTAGAAAAGGTATTACAAAAAGAAAACGCAGATTTTAATTATTAAATTAAGTTGGATAAGTTAAACCAACCCCAAGAAAACATAAAGAAATGGTATATTTAAATATAATTCTCCTGGGGAAATTCGGCGCTAAAGTGGGAAAGTTTTATTCTATTTCACAAAAGTACATCCTACGAGGTTAGAAGCAACAAAACAACGCCGAACCTCTTAATATTGTTACATTATGTGGTAAAGATTTTACATCACCAGCGGGTTCATTTTGTTTGAGAAAGCGGTTAGCATACACAACAGTGTAATATGATTGTTATCCACAATACGGAGTAAAATATGCGTCTTCTATAGACAAGTAAAAGTGTTCTATTTGTTCACAGCATGTAAAAGTGTAAAAAAATAAGTTGACAGATAGAAGAAACAAAATAACTACGCAGTTTGCTGTATTTTATTCGGTGTTGTGACTAAACTCCCAACAGTTTCTGCAATACGGAGCGAGGAAGGGGGTGTGAAACAAGTGCAAGAAAGCAAGCCCAAACGATAAGAAATGCAAATTGAAAATTGTTGACGGTATTTTATAGTTCTTAGTATATTTAGTACTTTCCAAGTCTACTGGTTGTGGCAGTGTTCCAAACACATTGACATGCTTAATGTCGTACTTAGCTCTACCTGTTAGCACTGCAAGTGCGGAAAGATCTTTCTCAAAATTAAAAATTATTAAAAATCATCTTTGTAGCATCCCGTCACAAGGTAGATTAGATGACTTTTACCCCTTGCTAATTGAACATGAATATCGATGAAGCAATAACTGAATTTGCAGCAAATCGGGCAAGTCAACGGATTTTTAAATTAAGTTTTGAGTGCCAGTTATTAAACAGATTTTTTTTTTGCTATGTTAAATTTTGAGACGTAAGTAGATAGATGAACTATGTCTTGATCCTCTTTCTCTGTACTGATGGTATAGGAAGTTCTAGACTGTAATTTTTTTCACTCACTTGTAACTTCACAACTGTATTTGTCACATCTGCCATTTTGACGGTGGCCATCTTTTAAACAACCGCTACTTAAACACATCTACCTGTATATAAGGTTTGCAACACCTTGTATATTTCCCTTTTGCAATACGCTGTATGTAGCACATACTTCACAGTTATTAGAAAAAAAGTTGCTAAGCACAGAACATGAATCCGGGTTTTCTACCTGCAAAGCATGCACCCTACTACCAGACAATTGAGCGTGACGTTTTTAAAAGATGATTTTAGAGCGTGATTAATCCCCAGCGAGTACAATCCCTAGTTCCCGAATTTCTAAGTTTTAATTTATAAACAGTTTGTTGTCGCGTAAAGTATAATAGCTTATGTCTAGCTCTTTCGCTACAATTAGTTGAAGGAAAAACTAGAATGAGCGTGTTCGTGGTTCTTTAAAAGAGAATGTTAGGAAGTCACATTTCTAACAGACTTATTACATTGCAACTAACGATTCCACACCTAAAATTTTGAGCAATTTGTTCAAAATCTGAGCACTTTGATATATATCTTCAGCAAAATTTTTAACCTGAGTGAACTCCAAAAAGTTCTAATCTTCTCTTACATCTTGAACACTTTACAATTTTTTACCCTATAATCAACAACCCTATAATCAACAAAACAATTTTAAAGTCTTTTAAACCGTGATAGAAAAAGGAGATTGCTAAGAAACGTAACAAAAAGCATTCTTAAAATTATTTACACTGATGTCGTTGGCAACGAAATTTCTACTTACTCCTGGATAGCATCGCGCAACATAGCCGGTGCAATGTTCCACATGGTGGCTGTAATCCGTTGTTTCAGCTGTTTGGTATTGTGTATCTAATTGGACATCTGTAGAATAACGTGTACCGCACCCAAGATTTGGTATTTAAAGTTTTATTGTATCAGGTCGCATGAGTGCAATCGAAAAAACGACTGTGCAGATGAGCTGGACAAGGAGGCCGTAACAGGGGAATTCCGTTCGTGGTTTCCATTGGCACCGAGGTCGCTAATAAAGAGAAAGCTGCGAGAAAGATTAATCCGGTAGTGGGAAGAGAGGTGGAACAACGTTGCCACGTGCAGGTTGACTCACAAGTTCAAATCGAGTACAGAAGCACGCGACAAGATAGAAGTGAAAACAGTTCACAAGATGATGCAGTTAGTAACTGGGCATGGGGCCTTGAAAACGTGGCATCGCTGTGGATCAATGTAGTAAGCGTAAGACTACGGATCCCAAGGTACTGGGTTCGAATTCCGACACGGCCGACTGCTTGAAAAATGGCAGGTGAGCATTTTTCACAAAAATTACGCTCTCGTTCGGATGAGAGGTTAAATGGAGGCTCCGTGTGTGAGTGTTGTTACGCACGTTAAAGATCCCTACCTTGCCTGGAACGGCAAGGGTTCGGCAAAATTCTAAATTTCCAGGCAACAAAAAACTCGCCTTCTGGCCAATGTAGTACCTTCGGGTGGAGCATTGGAAAATCACATGTAAGGCCTTGAAAGCGTACCTGGGACGATTTTGGTTGAGCGAATAGACCGCTGCAAATGCGGCGAAAGTGCGGAAAGCACCTGCTGTTTGACTGCCCGATCGATACAGCTAACAGAAGGTAGGCGGACAGGAAACCAGCTGTCGAGGGGTTAAAATGACCCAAGCGCTTGGAAGAAGTCTAGGAAGTGACTAAAAAGCAGGCGTTCCCGGAAACCTTAAAGGATTTTGCGAGAAGGGTCGCGAGACTTGATGTCAAGAACCGGGTGTAAAACAGTGATTAGGGGTGAGGGATCGTGAAATTTGGAATAGGAAGTATAGTTAGGTGGAGTTAGTTGACTTGGCATGTATAAAATTTGTGCATGATAAACTCAAAAAACTTACAAGAAAAATCTGTTCTGTCGTCCCTCTTCTTCCTTGGCAACAGCTCGTCATTTAGTGAACCACAATGGTAACAAAAAAGGACAAAAGAATAATAAACAGAAATCAATAAGGAACACAACCTAAAAAACTACGTGACCCTCGCGACGCTACAACTACGCAAAGATAAAACAAATCACTAAACAACGACACAAATAAAGCGGTGTCAAAAAATAAATTCACTAGCCTAAAAAAAGTACCGCTATTACTTATAAGATAAAGCGCAAACAACCCTGTATTTCTATATTTATTTTAACTTCAAATCTCCAATTCAAATATTAAATTTAAACAAGCAAATCCACTTCGAGAAGTCAAATTTATAAAATCTTCGACTATTTGTTGCCTGTTCAAGTTTAACTAGTGAAATGGACGAGTAGAAATGGCGTAATTGCTTGTTTACTCGATTAGAGCTACCTGGTTGTATTGTTACACCACTAATTATACCTAAAGTTTGATCTAAGGAAGTTTTTTAGTACACTTTCACCTGCATATAATAATATTTTATTGAAATTTTTAACAAATATAGCTATTTTTGAATTAGCTATTTAATTCAATAAGTTCTTACGTTTTTGGTTGTAGGGTTCCATAATTATTGCACTCAAATTATACAAAAGTTTACAATATATTTCTATAACTTATACGCAGATTTAAGCGATAAAAACTCAAATTTATTACAAACGCCTTCATAACTATTTAAACATTATTTATTAAAACCTAATTTTTATGATTTTCGGTTTACTATGCCAAAACGGCGTTATTTATTACATTTATTTGCTTTGAACGCGAGTTTTAGGTAAAATTTAAAGCCGAACGTGATTTGTTGGTTATTTATTCGAATTGAATTTTCATTTTTTTTAAATTTTATTTCACTATTCCGTTTTTAAAATATTAATGCAGCACAGTATTATTATAAAACACCAAAAATCGAGCCTCTATAATATTGTACCTTACATATGATTTTTTTACCTAAAAAATTCTGAATTTTGCCGAACCCTTGTTGTTCCAAGCAAGGTATGGATCTTTAACGTGCATGACAACACTCACACACGGGACCTCCATTTTACCCCTCATCCGAACGAGGGCGTATTCTTGTGAAAAATGCCCGCCTAACATTTTTCAATGTTTTGCAATTAGAAAACCATGTATTTCTTGTGAGATTATGTTTACATTACAGCGATCCACTTGGTTCTTCATCACTTTTTTATTGCATTTCCAATACTACCCTAAAACCATGTCTCTATCATTGACGAGGCCCTTTGAACTACTATATTTGAGGTCATGGGGTATATGCCCATACTGTTGTGCAATTAGTACAAAATTTTGAGCAAAGTGTTTGGCAAAAGTGTCCCTGACAACCATATTGGAGATTTTAAAGATACAAAGGTTTTTTATCTTTGATGAAGCTTTATCTGTGTGAAAGAAATGGAAGCGTATATGTATAAGTATTTTCTCTAAGTATTGAGCATTGGCTAGATAAATTTATTCACTGTATTGGAACTTTACCACATAAGCTTTAAAGCGGTAATTACATGAGGGTTAGTAATCGGTGCAGAAAGCGGTGTTTATGACTCTTTAGAAATGAATACCGAAAATTCCCCAAGTTTTTGCAAATTTATAGAAACTTGGGTTGGTTGTTTACACTAAATAACATGACTTTTTTTAATAGATTATTAAATTAAGACAAACAATTTAACCAAAAAGCATTTAGTACATTCTCTGTAACCTGCAATAACGCCCGAGATTTTATACTCGTCGTATTCAATTAGTAAAATCACCGATATAAAACCGGGGACATCGCTGCTCAAAATAATAACTGTATAATTCATAAAATGCCATAAAATTAACTCGTTTACACGGACTGATGACACTAAACCCGACCATGAAAACAGCTTTAGACACAAAGTGTGAGAACAGAATTTTTAAAAGAAAGGAGGAATAGAGATATGACGATTAAGTTCGGGATTAATAAGTTAAGATACGAAAGCAACGATGGTTGCGTAATAACGGAAGTGTATACGGACGCGTAAGTGGGCCTCTCGCCGGCGAGTCCCATGTATAATCGTTTTGAACTTTTCTAAATAAGCGAGCCAGAAGCTCACGTATGTGTTATCGTGGAATTATATACGCATTGGTCAAACTTCGATAAAAGTACATTAGTCTTGCAAGGGTGTTAAGTGAGTTCTTACTTTTTCAGCAAACGTTAGCATTTAAATACATGAAATGGGGAAATCTAACGTGTTTGTAGTTAGTAAATACGTGAATCATTGGAGTTCCCGGAGGTGCTTAATTAATTTAAACTAAGGAATGGAATTTATAATTGTAAGTACCGTTTGAGTTTTCTTTTTTGTTTACGCTTGATAAATATGTACATGTGAAATTGTAAGGATATATTATAATTGGTTCGCATAGTAACGGAAATAGTGTTGATTACATCTAAGCTTAAATTTATTAGACAGGGAGTATGAAATTTTTGATACGTTTAAAAAGGTGTGTATTAATTTAAAGGCAAGTTTTATTTGTAGAAGGTATTGATAGTTAATTTCTTTGTGATAGTATAGTATTTTTAATAGATATTGGATTAAGGTATATTTTAAGGATTTTTGTTAATAGTACTTGACCTATGGAGGTAGGTTGGGCATGTTTTTTTTAAGGTTAATGTATGTGCAATTATATTTTTGCAATTTACTATTAATAGTTAAAAGTTTAACGGATTTACATTTTCTTGAAGTTGTACTAAGTTGCATAATATAAAGATGATGTTTACGATGTGTTAAACGACTAATTTATTTTTGCAGCGAGACCAGGTCCACATACATGACGCCATGATTATTAAAATAATCAACGACTTTCACCCTAGCGTAACTACAATAAAAGTGTTCACGTCTTGGAAATGACAACTAAACGATTAATATGAATGCAGGTTACCGATGAGGAGAGCGCGAGAATCTGTCCTAACCGTGTTAATCATCTGTCACTGTAGCAACACACACACAATGCATATCATTGAAAATTCTAAATAATTTACTAAAGCAGAATAATATGTGTATCGTTGTTTGTGTATTATTTAATAGGTTTAAATAAACTCAAACAGACAACCAAACTAAACAAATGTAGGTACCAAAACTTGAGCAAAAATATTGTTACAATTTTCTTCAATTCAATAAAAAAGTTCAGGAGTATTTTTTAAGGTACGGTAGATAAAGGTAGAGTAATAGGTGACAAGATTTAGTAAAAACAAAACCACGGAGATCTTTTCGGAATAACCACTTTCCGGGTAGCGACAATATCGAAGACACTGCTGAGGCAAGACCGTTTGACGCGAGTTAGATTTTGGGCCTCTTGGTGAGACTTTTTGAAAAGCTTCTTCCAAAAACTCTTCTAACAAATTTATTTAAAACAGAAGTTACAATGGAAATTAACAAATGGTGGCGTTATATTCATTAACGCTTTTAACAATCAAAATTACTTCCACTAATTAATTAAACTAAATTTTGAGTAGCTTGAACAACCAACTAGGTTAAAGTTGTGAAGCTCGAGACTGTGTAGTGTAACCGACCTGAAGGATGACCCAAACGCCTTCTATAAACGGTACACCGGGCTCTATGATCTAACATCCAGTGGCAGTGGCTCGACGACACCTATGTTGTGTTGTTATAATGTAACTCAAATTCACACTGGGAAAATGGCGTTAAGGCGGGAAGGTTTGAAATAAAACTACAGAATTTACCTAACTTTACTTTTAATCAAAAGAATAACCAATAAAAAGATCAATCGCATGAAAGCATAGAAAAATGATATTTAAAGCAAACAGTGCCGTACCCAACCTGGGCGATTGGGAAAAGAGCACGGCAGAGAAAACCCCAAACTGCCCTCACACTTCCAACTGCATCTGGCACATCTTGACAAGGGCGGGTAACTGACAAATACCTAGATCACCAACACTGAAATTGACGGGATGTCAACTGATACCCAGACATACCGCACATGACAACTGAAGAAACGTTAGTGTAAACCAGCTAGTATTTTCTGGTAGGTACTGTGATCGGCTAGGTCAATACTACCCAGCTAAAGTTGAAGAAGGGGGATACCAGGAAGATGACCTGCACCTTGACTACCAATGTTCCTCCCCACACGGACATAAAATGTTAGTAATATTCAACAAGGCTCAATCACACGCGCCTACATACATACATTAACAGTTTCCAGCCCGTGTTACTAAATATTTCGCAAAGGTTAGCCGACTTCCTATTATTTGCAAGAGTATAACTAAAAGTACACTGACAAGACGACATGAATCGTTGGAATGAACTTATGGTATGATTTTGCATAGTTAAAAAGGCACTTATTATTGAATAGACTATATCCAACATAGTCATAAATGCAAACGCGAAAGGCACGTGAAGGTTGATCATACCAGAGGTTCAATTTAATTACATCACAACAATTATCACAAACGTTAAAAACTAGTTAATTATATAAGAACATCGGCTAGATAATAGAATATACAAAACAACAAACATATAATTTCGTTTAGACCGAGATGTGAGCAGTGCAGTTGTAGATATGATTAATATGCTAAAATGAAACAATTACACATAAAATAAAAATGTCAAATCCACCACGAATATCAAACATTATAAAACATGTAGGCAGCAAAAACATATCAAAATCTTATAGCACAAATACAAGCCCAGATTCAGGCGCTAAATGTTTATATAAATGCATGTTAGTTAAATATATGAAATCTAGTAAGCAAACATTAAAAATTATTTATTATGATTGCATTGGTACTTTGTAACAATTAAACACATTGTGGCATTACAAATTACAAACAAAAAGATATGCACAATAACGTAGTGGTTAATTCAATAAAACTCAAAACAAATACAACATTGAAATATAATTCTGGTCATATGCAAACCTGCTTAATAATTTGATTGAATATATTTAAGGAATGATGTGTTGGTACCTTTTCATTACTTGCTCGTAAAAGCACAGTAAGGGTACAATTACTATTGATTCTGTAACAGGTGCAATTCAATTGGAGTTACCACCAGGTATTAAATACTAAATAAACATTATTTCAAATAAGCAAATATTATTTTTACTCTGATTTAGATACAAAATAAACAATTCCGATAAATAAATATTAGTTTTCGGTTGTTAAATCAAACTACACACCTATATACCTCAAACATATTCAATAACACAGTAAATTCACCTGAAATTACATATATTAAACAATCCACACCACATTCTAAGTCAAAAGCAACAGGAAACCCATAAATATTTCCTTCAATGATTAAATAACTAACAGTTTTACAATAAATACCAACATCACATCAAAACAACGCTCTGACTACAAAATGTAATCAGATTACCTTAAATAGCAACTAATTATCAACATAAAAATATTACCTTTTTATAAAAAACCGCCAAGGAAAACTTTTAGACCTGCTATTTTGAAACCTACAAACAAAGTCCTTTCAAATCTGTCGACCAGCTTGATCGTTCATACACATGCGCCCCACGTACTGTACATTCTGACATCCCGGAATGCGTTCTGAAACCTGCAAATGATTACTGAGCTATTCGAACAAATACATTCAAATATCAAAATGTACACAATAATATTTGTAATAATGATCAACCAATGGATCAACTATGGAACACTACAACTGACCGGCCATCTTGGGCTCCTGAGGGTATTTACACTGTCACTGCTCCTCACATTGCTTGTGGCAACTGCAGAGCTAATGTCTGCTATTTTCTTTACTCATTTATACAATATAAAGTAACAATCTTAATTCTAACAATAAGTTTCTTACAGTCTATTGTGACCTGCATCTGCAGTGTAAAGTTACGTCTGGAATACAATGTATTTACATCCGTTCTCATGTCTGGTATATGAACTTCCATTAACCTTTTGTAATCTGTCCTTCAATTATACATTGTTGCATCTAACTTAAATTTCAATGATTTCTATTTAATTATACATATATATTGATTTGGGGAATATGTAGCTCGCGCTTATTTTTGACAACTAGTAAAGTTTTGTAAGGTAAGTGGTGTTTGTAACGTGGTTTTGTATTTCGGTACATGTTTATAATTTTATTAGTTTTATTAGTTTTTCATAGAAACACACTCCCGCACCACTGTAGTTACACGGTGCACCAATAAAATTGTTTCGGGTTGCCGCATCTTCTTGTCAAATCGAAATTTGTAACGCAACGCCACTTTTACGCGTAACACCGCTTTGTAGTAGTTTTTGAAAAAATATTGCTCGATACCTTGTTGTGAAGTCCTTTGATTTTTTCTTCGTAAACGCTCGCAGTACTTCAACATTTTTTAATGCAAAGATTTCTTGCATGAAATAATCAAAAACAGCGATAGGTGTTGCAAATACTGTTTTACACCACTATTTGTGTTTCAGCAAGCATTAGGAAACTTAATGAATAATTTGTTGTTTCAACGTGTGCATATAGTGTTAAAGGTAATGAAAGATTTTCATAAGCAAAAGAATTAGTTCATATAATCGTTTAGGATAATTACCAATGCGTTAGAGAATCTCTTCTGAAGGGTCATCGATAGAAAAGTATTGACCTTCTAGTACCTCAAGGTTGTAGCCTAAACACTTTTTGACAACTCGTATAGTCACCACAGTACAACTTTAATATTAATAAAGAGTTTGGGCTCATCGCGTGTTGATACTTCATTGTGTAACCGCAATGTTGATAAAATTATTGCTATACTTAGGCTACTTACACGATCGAAAAGACATAATTTAACATAACGCAAAGTTTGCAAGTTTTATCGTGTATGTCTTTGCATATAAATCACTAACTGTGTAAGGTCCACTGGTGTAACAAATGTACGAAACTTTGAAAAGTTTTCCTCTCTGGACTTTGCGTATAGAGAACGAAGTTTCCGTGTCCGGGGTTTTAGAAGGAAACTATTGTTATGGGCTATATAACAAAAGTTAAGGACTTGTTTGCTACATTTTCAACACGGACGTCTTGTCTTATTAGTTTAACCAAACACGTAGAACATTTTCTAAACAATATTGTCACGAATCTATTGGTTATCCGTCTTTCGAGTTTGGTAATGTCTCTAGGGTGGAATAAGAACCTGAAGTCAAAGACAACATGCAATAAGTTTCATGCTGGTACGTGTCCCTGTCCGTTTTAATCTTATTTTTAATTTTTGTCATGGTTTGCTGTAAAAACAGAAATTTGTTTAGATTGTCTTAAAAAAATACCGAAGAAGTTCGCAAATTCTCATTAAGAAATGCATTGCACAATAGTTGTAACTAAGACATCCACTTTTGAATTGATAATAGGATAATATTAAAAAGTTAGTCTGGTAGGATACGATCTGAAAGTGCGAGTTCTTATTTGTCAGTGCGAGAAATGCTCTACGTAAGTAGGTATAAACTAGTGCTTCTGTGTAACAAAAGCGGTATATGAGTTTTGCCATGTATAAAACAAAGAGTAGCTGCAGATGGAAACTTTAATGTAATTCTAGTTCTTTCTCGAGGCAGTGATGTCAAGACGATTCAAAAAAATACTTTAGTACACAAATCCTAAAAGCTAATCTGACTTTTGAACTCAGAAGCTTTGAATTAATTTCAGAACCAACAGTTTTTTAATGCTTTAAACTTTGAGCACAAATTTCTTTCACTAGGATTGCTCCTTCAATAAAGTTATATAAGACCTCACAATGCCTAAGTCAAGAACTATTTTTCAACAAATTGAATCTTTGTGGAATTTCCTGCAATTTAAGTTGCTTAAAAATTGATCAAGGTTAAACAAAGATCAAATTGTTATTAATTGAACCAAGATAAACAACCTAAAACCAGAGAAATCCAAAATTTTCTAATTTAATTTCTGTAACAAAACATTGTGTAATATTGTAATAGTACGATAGGCTTACTATAATTTTAATACATAAGTGAAACCTGTGAAAAATCCGTGTTTTTAAAACGAGGTATCATAAAAAATACGTTCTAAATAAGTACGAAGCAATCGAAATGAAATTCAAAACGTATTTTATTTCATCCTTTTAAATTATTTTTAGGTTGAAGAACCCGTAAAATGAGTTCTAATATTCCTCCTCCTAAAGAAATAATCGTTTTGATACAAAGAATCTTGAATTACTTCTGATTATTCTAATTTATTCATCCGGTAACGAGAACATCAAGTACTCCTCCTGAAAACGGCATTCAAAAACCAGTTTAAATTTATTTTGTAACTTCAGTCTTAATAAGATTGCAAACATTTTACTAGACACGAAAATTTTAGCGGCAAAAAGCCGTTTCAATCTTTCTAAATTGTTCTAAAGTTAAAAATCCAATTGAGTAGCAACAATTTATAAATTAATAAGTAAATGAAAGATAATTATCTCTTACTATAACAGCCCAATTAGCGAGATACTACAAAATGCGATAACATGCTTAACGACCATAATTTAGATAAGATAAGACGTTTAACGACCTATTCAATGATAATAAAGCCATAACGATGAAGAATTTCCATTTACTCCTATAAGGCACCAATTAAACAAACAATTTTTTTGACCTAATAAATGTGAAATAACTGATAAGATAAATATGTAAAACGAATGAGTTTCCGTGTAATTATTACATCCGCATCATGATTCATATTAACTAGAACGTATCCAAGTTTTGAAAACTTATAACGTAAGAAAGATCTATTATATAAAAACCGGTAAATAATTATCAGGTATTTAATTCCAAATCGGTCACTCATAATAGTCGATCTATTTATAAAGTACTTGCCTACGATGCTTTTTGTTGGTAACTACGAATTGTAAGAGTTGTAATTTAAATTGCATGCAAGGTCATGCTCGACGTTTAAGTATTGGTTGAAACAATTTCTTTCAACGAATGAAATAAAATTCAATGCATTAAAATAAATTCTATTGAGATATGAATGATTTAAATGGTAAGAAACATTATGGAGTTAATTAACGGAAACATAAACGGCAGAATTAAAAATTGATTTTCCAATGCAATTATTATGATACAAAATGAAGAGAGAAATTTGATCAGAAACTTGGTTTGAAGAATTAGAAACCCTGCATAATTTACCAGTCAAAAATGCAAGTATATCTTTGTTTAAATCTTCAGAAGTTATTTGCGTGATATAGTTATATGTTATGGTAAGGCTTAAGCAGCCAATCGCTGCCAACATGCCAGGCCGCTATCTAATTCTGAGTCATATCATGGAGACGTTTATTGAGTTATACGTTATGGTACGGCTTAAGCAGCGAATCGCTGCCAACATGCCAGACCGCTAACTAATTGTGAGTTATGTCATGGTGACGTTTATTAAATTATATGTTATGGTAACGCTTAAGCAACGAAACGCTACCAACCTGCCAGACCGCTAACTAATTGTGAATTATGTCATGGAGACGTTTATTGTGTTATATGTTATAGTAAGGCTTAAGCGACGAATTGCTGCCAACATGCCAGACCACTAACTAATTGTGAGTTGTCATGGTGATGTTTATTAAATTATATGTTATGGTAACGCTTAAGCAACGAAACGCTACCAACCTGCCAGACCACTAACTAATTGTGAATTATGTCATGGAGACGTTTATTGAGTTATATGTTATGGTACGGCTTAAGCAGCGAATCTCTGCCAGCATACCAGACCGCTAACTAATTGTGAGTTATGTCATGGTGACGTTTGTTAAATTATATGTTATGGTAAGGCTTAAGCAGCGAATCGCTGCTAACATGCCAGACCACTAACTAATTGTGATTTATGTTATGGTAACATTTAGTTATCTGATTTTTATTTATTATTTTTTGTTTTGTTTTCGAATTTACTTAAGGCGGTTTGACGCAGCTCTAAATTCTTTTCCATTCTGAGCTAGTCTAAAAAGGTCAAAATACCCTTCACAACCTAAATCTCTAATAATTTGACTAATATAGCTTTGTCTAGGTCTTCCTACTCTATTTTTATTTGGTAGTCTATAATCTAAGACCTTACTAAATAGTCCCTCATGTCTTAACTGATGCCCTATCATTATATCTCTCCTGACCTTTAATTGTTTCCACATATCCTTCTATAAACTTCCTCATTTGTCACTCTATCTGTCCAACCAATCTTTAACATTCTCCTATAACACCAAGTTTTAAAAGCTTCTATCTTTCTCTAATCTACTTCTTTAATTGTCCAAGTCTCACTACCGTAAAATAGAACGCTCCATAAGTACGACTTTAAGAAACTTTGTCTATTATCTAAACCAATACTATTAGCTATTAGTATGTCTTTCTTTATTAAAAACATTTTTCTAGCTTGATCTCTTCTATAGCTGCTATATCCCTTTTGCTACGTCCGTCCTTTGTAATTATACTACCTAAATAGCAAAATTCATCTACCTCCTCTAACTCGGTGTTATCTATTTTTAATTTTGGTTTAGAACTAGGCTGTAACTCACTTGACATTATCTTTGTCTTTCCTGAGTTAATTCTCATACTATAGTTACTTTGTAGTATCTCATCTAAAATATTTAAAACTCTCCTCACTCTTTTCTAGACTCTGCTATAATGGCTACATCATCTGCAAAACGCAACATGTCTATTTTCTGTCCCTGTATACTAATGCTTCTCTTTTCCCTCTAGCTAAGTTTAAAGCTTCCTCAATATAAACATTAAAAATCAAGAGAGATAGTATACAGCCCAACTATCTAACACCATTTCTAATCTTAGCTTTCTTTTCGCTTTCATCAAATTTAATTACTACGCTTTGGTTTTTATATATAATTTTTCTATCCCTATGAGTGACTCCTATTTTTTGCAAAACCCTGAACATAACAATCCAATTAACCCTATCAAATGCTTTTTCTAAATCTAGAAACGCGAAATGAGTCTTTTTATTTTTTTGTAATATTTTTTCGATAATTACTCTAATCATTAGTACCGGTTCTCTAGTTGGTCAGTCTTTACGAAAACGATATTGGTCTTCGCCTAAATAATTCTCAGTTAAAGCTTATGCTATATCTTTAATTATTATTGTTAGAATTTTGGAAGCGTGGGAAGTTAAACTAAGCGTTCTAAAATTCTCACACCTCTCAGCTCCTGACTTTTTTAGGATTGGGATAATAATATGTTTTTGAAATCTAATGGGACCTCACTTGTGTCCTATATTACTTTTACTAGTTCATATAATCTGTCTAAAGTTTTCTGACTTGCATATTTTATTGATTCTGGAGGTATATCGTCTATCCCCGACACTTTATTTAGTTTAAGATCCCTAACAGCTCTATCAAATTCTTCTCTTAATATTGAGAACCCTATTTTTCTAGCTTGAGCTATTTTAGCTATTATATCCTTTCTGCTATGTCCGTCTTTTGTAATTATACTACCTAAATAACAAAATTCATCTGCCTCCTCTAACTCGGTATTACCTATTTTTAATTTTGGTTTGGCACTTACGCTGTAACTCACTTGTCATTATCTTTGTCTTTCCTGGGTTAATTCTCATACTATAGTTACTTTGTAGTATCTCATCTAAAATATTTAAAAACGCTCTTCACTTTTTTCTAGACTCTACTGTAATGGCTATATCATCTGCAAAACGTAACACGTCTATTTTCTGTCCCTGTACACTAATACCTATCTCTTTTCTCTCTCTAGCTAAGTTTAAACATTCCTCAACATAAACATTAAAAATCAAGGGAGATAGTATACAGTCCTGTCTAACACCATTTCTAATCTTAGCTTCCTTTTCAAAACTACGCTTTGGTTTTATATAGACTGTACATAATTTTTCTATTCCTCTGAAAGATTCCTATTTTTCGCAAAACCCTGAACATAGCAATCCAATTAACCTTATCAAATGCTTTTTCTAAATCTAGAAACGTAAAATGAGTCTTTTAATTTTTTTGTAACCTTTTTTCGATAATTGCCCTAATCATTAGTATCGGTTCTCTAGTCCCTCTGTCTTTACGAAACCATATTGGTATTCGCCTAAATAGTTCTCAGTCAAAGCTTCTACTCTATTTTTAATTATTATTGTTAGTATTTTGGAAACGTGGGAAGTTAAACTAACCGTTCTAAAATTCTCACACCTATCAGCTCTTGACTTTTTGGGATTGGGATAATTATATTTTTTTTGAAATCTATTGGGACCTTACCTGTGTCATATATTACTTTTACTAGTTCATATAATCTGTCTAAAGTTTTCTGGCTTGCATATTTAATTAATTCTGCGGGTATATCGTCTATGTACAGCGCTTTATTTAGTTTAAGATCCCTAACAGCTCTATCAAATTCCTTTCTTAATATTGAAAACCCTATTTCTACATCCTCTACATCGTTCTCTAACTCATTCATATCGTCTCCCTTATATAAACCTTCTAAATATTTTTTTCATCTATCTGCAAGCTCAATTTTGTTTATTAGAAGCTCATTATTCTCATCTTTAAAACCATTATATTTTTTCCTGTCTTCCCCAAAAAACTCTCTAACTGATCTGTAAGCCTTGTCTGTCTTATCTACTCTCAATTCATCTTGTATTCCCTTATAATTCTCCTCTATCCATGTATTTCTAGCTTTTCTACACTCATATACTATCTTATTTCTAAGTCTATTATTTACTCTATTTACTTACTTTCACTATCCAATTCTCTGAAAGGTTTAAGCTTTCTTCTTTTCTCTATTAAATCTAATATTTCATCTGTTACTCAGGGTTTTCTCGCTTCTATTTTTTTCTTACCTATAGCCTGTGTTCTTGTATCATGTATAGCCTTTTTTATTTCTTTCCATCTATTTTCTACGTTCCCTCCTATAGCTATCTCGTTGAAATTATTATCTAATACTTGTTTATATTCCTATTTTATCTCACTATCATTAAGCTTACCTAGATCTCATCCCTCTCTTTTAGTCTTTCCCAATTTTTTAAATTTTAGATTACCCTTCATTTTAACTAAGTTATGATCGCTATCTATGTCAGCCTCTGGATAACTACGACAGTTTTAAACTTGGTTTCTAAATCTTTGTTTAACTAAAATATAATCAATTTGGTATCTAGCCGTATCACCTGGCCCTTTCCAAGTATATCTTCTTCTAACATGTTGTTCGAATAGGGTGTTTACAGTTACTAATCTATGTTCCTGACAAAACTCAAACAAACCTTTCTCCTCTATCATATCGTCTGCCGTACCCAAATTTTCCTACCGTTTCTCCCTAACTACCTTCTCCCACTGACGCATTAAAATCGCCCATAACTATTCAATTCTCATCCCCATTTACTTTTCTCACTATATTATTTATATCCTCGTATACCTTTTCTACTTCCTTATCCTCGTACTGGGTTGTTGGCATGTAAACCTGTACTAAAACAGTGTCTGCGGGTTTCGTACTCAATCTGACCATAATTATTCTATCACTAAATTGTAAGTACTCTTTAACTTTACGTCCTAATCGTTTACCTAACACTATTCCCACCCTTGCTTGTCCATTAGTTGAAGAAGTTGTAATTATTCTATAATTATCTTTCCAAAAGTCATTACTATTTGGCCATCTCACCACACTAATACCTAAAATGTCCAGCTTGCCTTTTCTCATTTCGACTAATAAATTCGTTAACTTATCTACTCTAATTAATGACCTTACATTCCAAGTCCCTATCACTAAATCGAACCTTTGTTTTAAATTCATACGATGACGAACCCCAAGTTCCCCCTCCCGGAGATCCGAATGAGGGGGTATTTTACCTCCGGACAGGAATTTTACTGGTGAGCTCTCCATCATACATATTTCGTGTTTTAGGCCACGCATACCTGGGAAATATTGTGGTAGGTTCCCATATCTTTACACAACGCAATTTTTAAAGATTTTAGCAAAAAGCCGTATTCGTCGCGGCCAACCCCCAAAAACCTTGTAAATTATTGAGGATCGCCCGAGACCAATCGACTCTCATCCAATATTTTTTAGCCAGCAAGGCTGCTGCCCCTTGCTGTGTCTTTTAATCGCCTTTTACGATAAGCAGGCTTACTAGAGTAGTATTCTTTGTCCCCTACTTTAGGGAAAGAGTTAACTTATTACTTATTTATTCTACTTAATTTCTAATTCAGTAGCGCAGGTTTTGTTTTTTATTTTGTAATTGTTTCAGTTTCTAATATTAACAATATATGTTTAAATAAAAAAGCTTTTAGTTTAATTTATTTTTATTGACGACCAACTGTTTAAACAATCCTACATTTTTTTGTGTACCCCCAACTTATTCGTCAGAGAGAGACAAATTATTGGGTGGCACGCGTGCGATTTTTGACCTCCAAGGGCCCAGTATACATTAAATGGATATTTATTAAGTTTAATCTAAATTTTCGTAGAGAGTTAACTTTTAATGAAAGTAATTTCTTCAGATATCTAAATTACATGTACAGTATTGCCCGAAATAAACAGTACTGAAACTAAGTTGGCGGTGTTTTTTTGCGTGCGCTGTCACACTCAAGTTAGCTAGTATAGACCTGTCAAGTAAACCTCAAACAAGTAATTAGTAGGGCCTAATTGTTAAAAATGGTGTTAAGTACAGAGGAGAAAGTGTTTCTGGTAGAGCATTATTTTCGTTCATACGGAATCGGCCGACCTAATGGTGCAAGTTTGCTATACGTGTCTGATCAATTCACACAAAGGTTTAATAAACGTTCTCCAAGTAATGCTGTAATTTTGAAGGTTATTGAAAAGTTTAGAAATACAGGTAGTGTATTGTGCCAACGAAAAGGAAACTCGGGCGTCCCAGGACAGTTAATAACAACAATAACCATGAACGTGTTTTGAGCAAATCTTAGAAAATCCGAAAGTCAGCCAGGCAAGGACAGCGTTACAACTTGATTTAAAAGAACTTCCTTTCAAAGAATCCTGAAGGAGCTGGGTACATTTTCGTATGTGATTCAGGTACATCAACAACTACATCCTCGGGATTATCGCAGTAGAGTGGAATATTGCGCCAGAATTCTCGCGTTACAGTATGAAAATTCTGAATTTTGAAAAATGTTTGGTTTTCAGACGAAGCACATTTTCACTTGTCAGGCTATGTGAATCGTCGCACAAATCGATTTCTGGGCTTTGCCAGACCCGATGAGGTTCAAGAGGTTCCTTTACATAGTGAAAAGTGAGTGTCTGGTGTGCTGTTTCCGGACACGGAATCATTGGTCCGTACTTTATCGAAGAGAATGGTAGGCAAGTCACACTTAATCAACAGAGGTACAGACAAATTTTAACACGATTTATCCCTGATCTACGTCAATTCTGTCGTGCACGTAACTTGGCATTTCGAAACCAATTTTTTCAGCAGGACGGGGCAACTTGCCATACTGCTGCCGCAATTCGTCAATTTCTTCAAGAACATTTTCCAAGCAAATTCATATCACGATTTACTGACTTCCCTTATCCTTCACATTCTCCAGACCTCACACCTCCAGACGCATACATTTGGGGCATGGCTAAAATGCCGTTTTCAAACGGGCACCACAAACCATCGATGAATTAAAGGATGCCGTTAGAGTCTTCTTCGCAGCCCTGAGACAACCCTTATTCAATAACATGACCAGAAACTTAGAACATCGTTATGAAGTCTGTCTCGAACGAGGAGGTGCACATTTAGAACATATAATAAAGTGTCAATAATATGTATTTTTTAAATATACAAAACAATTACAATTTCAGTACTGTTTATTTCGGGCAATACTGTATTACCAATTTATAATTATATCTGCCTTCAACCTAATTTTTGTTAGTTTTGAAATATAAGCAATAGATTGCTCTTGGAGTATCGTGTATTACCAAACATCAAAATTCTGTTAAATGGATTATTTGACTTTAGACTTTCTATAAGTATAATCATGAAACTAAATCCGTTGTTTTGGAAATGTAAACACTGATAGTAAATTGACCGGAAATATCATGTCAAAGTATAAAATGTAGATCCTGGGCCAAATTACATTAAGATAAACTGAGAGATATTAAAAAAGTTGAAAAATATTAATATAAATTTTATATACTATCGCAGAAAAATTTAAAATATCCAAAGCGTTCAAATCAACATACAAACGCAGTCGCCCATTTTTAAGTCTGTATAGGTCGTTTTACATATTTCTCATATATTTCCAAGATAACACTACATTTGAAGGGGGTTATTATTCAAACCACGAAACGATCATTTGGTGGGATGAAGCGTGCCCATTAGACCCGCAACCGGCCATCGATTTCAAGGAATCCCCAGAACTCCCTTTAGCGAACATATGTTTCAAATACCGGACGTAGTCCACGCTACGTTTGATTTCATGGACGTTTCTTCCGGCGATGCTCATGTCACGGACAAATAATAAAGGGGAAATATGTTTTCCTTCTACAACACAAAGAACGTCAACTTCGAATTTTTCGATTTCTGTAACTTTTTAAACTGAATTTTCAAAGGAAACTCTAGCGGTTGTATCGTATAAACTTGAAATCCTATATAAAAAGTCACTGCAAATACATTGTCATTAGAATGTCAAAGAGCGCGTGCAACTGCACAATATTTTAAGTAAAAAGTTGGCCATCTTTATTGATAAATAAGCTTAGAAACCGTCAAAACAATGATAGAATCTAGCCAAACGTTTCACAAATTGCTTTCATAAACAAGGTGGATTTCAGACTCTCCGTCTGAGCCAATTTTCCGAATTTATATCATTCACGTCACTAATGTTTTAGTTTTTGTTGAGGTAATAGGGTTTGGTCCTCTGTATCTCGTTCCAGTTAAGTACACAATAAATATCGCGAAATAGGCTTGCCCTAACATAGATCAGCCGTCGTGGGCCCACCACAACATCTTCGGGTTATTTCCTTGGGTCGATCGTAATGCTAAGCTGACCCCGTCTTATTATGTAGTTTATGGTCCTGGCTTTAGTCTAATACTTCTATAAAATACACTGTAGACTTTATTAGTTCAGAAAGTTCCTTTCGCATTGGATTTGAGCCGTAACGGATGTCGTTTTCCATTGTTACACATCTGTGTCACCCTTATTCTCATATTTAAATTTAATTCGAGGCTGAGTACTTACAAATTCGTAATTATGGTAGAGTTGGTAACACAATAATGATACAATAATGGATGTTCCATTACGGCAACCCATTTTTAATTATTTAAATAAAAATATCTTCTTAGAAAAACTCATTTTATTATTGTATTGTAGAGTACGAACACGAGTTAAGTATGAAATATGACATCCCTATGGCGGAATTGGCTCTACCTAAAATAGTGATTTTTTGATAAAACTTTTTAACACAGGTTCACAAATTTCCGGCACTATGATTCCAACTTCCACTCTATTATAGCTCTAAAGCGGTTGAGTTGCTGTAAGATAGTTGACATAGACCTTTCCTTAACCCATTAAAACCTGCTACCATTCCTGTTGGATAAAAAACAAATTCCTTGAAAATCATGTGTAATCATTACTAAATTATCATTTTTTTATTATTAAAAACAAAATAAAAAAATTGGTTTCTGATTCAGAAGAAGTATGAAAATTCATACGTTAGGTTAGGCTATGGTGATATCAGCATTTTTATAAAAACATTCTTTTTTAATACTTTATTACCTTGAAAAACATGCATAATATAATCTGAAAAACTTTACCACAATGTATGAAATCACATTTTTATGTGGTACGTGGTACATCTTCTCTGGGTTGAATTTCTCAATCGCCAATGATCTGTTCTGTCATAACGAACCTCTTTGAGCACATTAGCGGTTCTATGTGGTATAATCGAAGGTGGACGCAGAACTAATGGTATGGCTAGTATTGGTAGAGTAATTTGTCTTACAAATTCTGCTTGTGTGATATTTAGTTGTATACAGCGAAACAATAACCATGCATTTACAAATGATGCATTTAAATAAAATCTAACTATTGACCAGTACCATTTCTTGCTCCTAATATGGATTCTATTTACAGCTCGAAACTGATCGAATAGATAAACGCCACCTACGCCATTGTTATATTCTGATATTAGTGATGGTTGTAGAACTTCAATTTTCTTTTTCTGTAATGCATTGTACGTTTGCAGCTTGATGTAGAATTTACAAGTTCATCAGTTATATTTGTAGCCAGTGCCATCTGGCTATTATCTTGCCAACGAATCAAAGTTTTATCGTTCTCTTTGTCAACTAGGCCGTGTGTTGATTTCTGTTTTTCCTTTTTCAAATCAATCAGGGGTGCTTGTTCAATTCGGTCTGATCGAATGATTGCAGTAATTTGAATGCTGTTTTTCCTTTTCATTTCATCCAGGTGAGAAAATGAATTAAAGTAATTTGTTGATGAACACATGACTTTTTGGCGGAACAAATCCTACAACCAGTTTCTTCGTTGCAGCACAGTAACCATTTGTCTTATTTAAACACCAGAATTTAAAACCAAATCTAATTGGTTCTCCCCGTATGAACTGTTTCATGTGATGATGGCCAGAATAAGGTTGAATTGCTTCATCTATTGATTACACACTTGGCAAATTTTGTTGAAACGTGTGCAAGTAGAGGCCTTATCTTATGACATTTATCGTATATTTTAACGTCATTATTATCACTAAAATGAATATATTTGAAAATTTTTAGAAATCTATCACGTGGCATAGCATTCGCATAGCAGCATTGTTCACATCTGGTTTTGTTTCCCAGTACATACATCTATTGGTACCACCTACATAACCCGAAACAAATAAATTTGCAATGTCCCTGTATATTTCTCCAACAGAAACTAAAAATGTGTTATTACCTTTATATTTTACGTATTTTTCTGTTTCTCTACAATATACTCGATGAAATTGATTGATCAAAACAGCTTGAAAAAAATCACTAACAATCATTCCTTTAATTATTCTTGGTTGTGATGAGGTTGTCTTTTGCTTTCTTCCCGAAAAACTAAACTTTCCTATTTGTGTACGCATTTTTTCTTGGAAGACGGTTTTATAGAAGAACTCTTCTTCTTTGCTGGCAATTTAAGAAGAGGAAATTGAAGCGGATGATGTTACAGTGTATCAAATTTACCTTCATCTCTGATTCCTTCAATTGATGCAGACTTCCCTAATAATCCTTTTCCTAGCAAATGAATGTTATTACTTTCAACTACTTGCAATTCCTCTAGAATTTCATCTACGTCGGAATCATGGTCTGCATCTGGTGGTAAAAGTGTAAACTGAAGTGATTTTATGGCTAGTAACTGTTCGTTACCTGATTCTTCAATAATACTAAGCAATTCCTCGGTAGTCAAATGACGTCTAAAAAGTAGTTTTAATGGTAAAATTATAAGGGGTAAGGAGTTCGATACAAATAGTCTACTGTGACTACACTAAAGCCTAGCGTTTGAATTTTCATACATCTAACTTTAGTCTAGAAATAAGTGCATATTTGAAATGATAATAAAATGTTGCTTAGGTTAGTAACATTTTAGACATAACTAATTTTCATATGTGTAGCTATAGAAAATAATATTTTACGTTTTAAATAATATTAAAAGGTTACTTACTTCCTTTCATGTTTCAACAGTTTTTTCTGAACACTCACATTCTGTTTAGATGCAGACGCCATTTTGATTGTTTTGACTGCTGCTACCGTGCTAGCGAAGAAACTATATATATTTATGAAGTCAAATAAGATATACTTTAAAGGTGGTAAATAACAAGCATTTAAAAATTCAATGAAATGTGTATGAAAATTCATACAATAGGCTTTTATGGATCAACACATTCTCAACGAAAGATGTCCAATGCCGTTAACCACACGATCTCCGAGGCAAATTTATATTGACTAGTTGTGAGATTACTTTCCGAGGAAATTTTTCACGCAACATGCGATTGCTTCACGCGCTGTTTGACACTGGTACCATTTTGATAGAAATAATTCTTGCCATATCGAAAAGATTCACTTCAGGTTAAAGAGATCGGTCAACACTATTCAATACTGTAATTCATTCCCTGAAATAACCTTCCGATGTCAGTTTTATAAAAATTCTTCCCAAATGACACAACCAATTTAAAATTGGTAACTTCTTTTAGATGAAGTGCTTTTTCAATAACTATTTTCAGGGTTTTCAGACTTAATTCCTAGAGCTTTGGTTAACTATGCCATCAAAGTAAAAACGAGCGTCATTACTTTCTTGCAAAAATTGCTTATATTATCTGCCCCCAATCAGTATCAGTGAAGTGTTTTGTATGGTCAACCGGTTTCAATTACTATATGAGATTGATACCAGGGCGGGTGGTGGTATCTAGCAGGACACGCTACTGCAACATATGAGTCTATACATACACAAGCAAAAAATATTTACAATACTGGCAATTAATATACGGCAGTATAACTAATTATTTGCAAGATTAACACTTAGACATGTTAATAAGCACAAACAGGAACAAATACATGTTTATAAAAGTACATTAAGTAGATTAATGAAAAATCATAATGAGAACCTTGACGAGATTAACACGAATGCGTATTAATAGGCACAAAGAAGAACAAATATTCATACATTTTTATATATAGTCAACCACAAACATATATACATATAACAACCCTCTTAACAGAGTAAATGAGAATATAGCATGAATATTTACAGGATTAACACGAACGCGTGTTAATAAGCACAAAGAAGAACAAATGTTCAAATATTCCTTAGATCTTTAAACCAAACTAATTCAGTTAATAAAGTTTGGATATTTACATAATTCACACAATGGCGTGTTAATGAGTACAAACAAGAGCAAACGGATGTATATCTTTATATTTAATAAAACACATATATAGAGATAAGAACCGCATTAAATTAGTTAAGGATAAACGCAGTATGAACAGGGTTAACACGGATGTGTGTTACTAAGTACAAACAAGAACAAATTCTAAATTAGTTAAGAAAAATACAATATGAACACAGAATTAACACGGGTGCGTGGTAATAAGCAAAAACGCGACCAATGTTGTGTTAGTTCTGACAAATGCAATTTGAATACAGGATTAACTCGATTACGTGTTAATAAGTACAAACAAGAACAAATGCTAAGTTAATTAAAGAAATACACTATAAATACAAGATAAACACGAGTGCGTGTTAATAAACACAATGAGAATAAACGGGGAATAGACGTGGTGTCTATTTCGCAATCTATATAGAAAGGAAATGTTATTATGGACTAATGTAGGATTATTATTAGCCAAAAGAAGATGCAGGCACTCAG
Source organism: Platerodrilus igneus (assembly GCA_036346225.1). Classification (NCBI taxonomy): domain Eukaryota; kingdom Metazoa; phylum Arthropoda; class Insecta; order Coleoptera; family Lycidae; genus Platerodrilus; species Platerodrilus igneus. The sequence continues at coordinate 301,060 of JARFIW010000912.1, forward strand.
GAAATGATTGTCGACGACAGTCGCGGAGCTGGTCCTTCCACGGCTCCTTGTGGTACAAAGTGGATCGACTGACAAGACCTAACTAGCTGACGGTGTCGGCGGAGTGGTGCTTTGCGTTTCCAGGTGTAAGCGAGTAAGGTGGAATGTAATTACCGGCCGCATAATAGAATGAGTTTGTGCAACAGAATACTAATCACTTGTTGCGTAGTGATGGAGTAGTAGCATCGACGATTTAGTGTTCGAACCGGAATAACAATCACTAGCGCTGTAATGATGGAGTAATGTGTGTTAACCAGGATAACAATCACTTGTTGTAAGCGTGAGTTTGTACGTAGCGTAATACTAAATTGCTTGGATAATAATTACAAGCGTGCTAGTAGATACTATAATTTATGAAAGGAAGCTCATTCTTCAAAAATCAAATCATATGTAGTAATATAAGTAACTTGTACGTCATACAATGCATTTCAAATTAAATATATGTACTAGCATAAAATTGAAAATAAATACGCAGGAATAACATTTTAAACGCAACGAGTTTTATTGAAATAAATACGCAATTAGTGAAAGGAAATAACCTGGCATACTAGCTATAAAAGAATCACATTCAAAAAATTAACGCATAAAATAGATAAACGCATTCAAATACGTCATCATAGAAATTTGACTACGTGATCTGTACATCGAAAATTCATATAAAATTCAACAGATTTTAGAGTAATAAACAACTAAACAGACGTTCGATTAAGTGATAAATTAAACGGGAAAATTTAAATAAAAGCAAATATAAACAAGCGGACGTAACTCGAAGAAAGCTCAAAGTTGGATATTCAGAGTAATACACTATACAAATTAGATGCCTACGTAAGGAAATGCATCATTTTGACAAGAGTTTTGATGGTAACTTTATAGAAAATCCGAAGGTTGCAAGATAAGACAAAGTACAACGCCTCAATTAACAAAACACGCTCGGAAAACCAATGGTATAGGTGAAAGGAGAAGGCTTTATATAGAACACTGACTGGGTAAACAATCAGTCTTTCTTTGACCAGTTCAAAGTATAATATCATGCGGAGTGAAAATAGTAAAAATTAAATAATTATTTAGTGAAAGTTGGGATAGAAAAATTTTAAAAGAATAATTCTAGTGCCGATCTACGATAAAAGTTGCCGTTAACTTTGAAGAGCGTAAGTTAGAATTATTAATTAAACCTAATTTTAATATTTAATAATTTAGGGCCTTAAGTAACGTACTCTTATGAATTCTAAGTAACTATTCCTAGCACAAATCTAAGTAACCATTTTAAGTAACTACTCTGGTGAATGAATTTAAGTAACGTACTCTAATGAATTCTAAGTAACTATTCTGGTGAACGAATCTAAAAACGGATTTAAATAATTGCTCTAGCGGAGATATATAATTAAGCAGTGGTTTACATAAGCATATTAGCATTGAAGGGAGAAATTGATCAAACTAAGGGTTAGACTGGGCGAGCTGTACTACGCAGTAAAAGACAGTTAAATGGAAACAAACCAGGGGTGCTGCTCAATCACATGCAGGGGCAGTTCTAAGAATTGGAAACAAGCAAGGAAAACGTAGGTCAGAAGAATAAAAATATTTTTTATTAGCATAAGACTTTATTTCAATTCTATATTTACATGTTTGCATATATTGAAGTACTTAATTTGTGAAGGGTCATCAAAAATCTTTAAAAAATTTTACAAAGAGAGAAAGAAGGTCGTTTGTACGATCAAAAGGTACTTCCAGTAGTATACAGTGTTATTTTTGCTAGCTTTAAGGAAGCTATAATTTGGACATAATCAAATTGATATTATTATTTTGATTTAGGGGTTAATTTATAAATAGCAAATTAAATTATCAAAATTATTAAACTGTAAAGTGTATATATTCTTTGTCGTTATGCAAATTTTGGTTCGTTTTGTTTATATCATTCAAGTAGAAAGGAGCTAGAGTATAAGGGGAGGGGGGCTAAACTTTCTTTGTTGTCGTATCGTCGTGCACTCTGTGTGGATTAAACTGAGCTAGTCGAGGCATATAAAAACAGGTATATTTAAAATTTAAAGTTGAAGTTATTTAGAGACACAGAGCGGTGGCGTTTAGCAAGAGACTGAACGTTAATCACATTGGCTTGCGGCGGTATCATAGCAAAGTAAAGATTGGCGCATCAACGTGGGGCTAGAACATAGAGTTAAGTAAATTTGGCATCGACAACGTAAGGCGAGAAGCTAGGGGCTAGAAAAATTTGAAAATTATATATTAATTAAGATTAGAAATTACAAGCAGATAGGAAAAAAATTTAAAAAGCTAAATTAGAACTTAGGATTTAGAAAGAAATGCATAAAAGAATGCGGGAAGCTAGAGAGGCGTTGAGCAATGAAGGGTAAGTGTAATCCTATAAGATACACAGACTGATATTCCGGGGAGAGTATTAGAAAGGAGTCACAGCGAGGGGCAGCAGACCACACAGGAATCAAAAATGATGTCAATTCTAATGGCGTTGAACGATAAAATGGATAAAAATGACAGAGCCATTAATCAAATGAAAGAGGACACAAAAGGGGCCATGAAAAACACGACGATGCAAATTAATGAAAATGGTCAAAGGTTAGGCTCCGAAATAAAAATTTTAAGTGATGGTCTAAGGGAAAGAAATCAAACGATCACGGAAATAAAGTTACAGATTAAAAGTAAAGTTGTAAGAATTATGGAAGACATTGATAACGTAAGGGACGAGGTTATGAGAATGAAATTAAACCAAGAAACGTGCGAAAGAGAACACGTACGAACTCAAAGACATAGATTTGGAGGCGATCAGGGTAAAATTCCAAGTGAATTTAATTTATCCATACAAAGAATAATTGTACAAATTGTAAAATGGATAGATGTAAATAGGAGAGTAAACTCGGGATATAGGTATAAGGTAAGATAGGTATAAATAAGGGATTAGAATAGGGATATAGGCATAAGGTAAGATAGACATGGATAGGATTTAGAATAGGGACTTAGCTGTAACATTAATTAGGCTTTATAAAAAACTTAAGGTGGCAAAAGGGAATTAAAAAGGGAATTAATTTTTACACAGATAAATAAAAATATAAGAATTTTGAATCGATGGGGATTTTGTCTTCACGTTGCGCACCAAAAATGGCATTAATTGAAAATGTTATATTTTAATTTGGGGGAGAAATGCTATGATAATAGTGTAATTTAGAAGTATATTGAGTCATAAGAGTCTGCGCTACATGCAAATATCACTAAAGTTTAGAAAACTAAACAATTTCATCATAAAATGGAAATAACTTGACAATACAAATATATATACAGGGTGTCCCAAAAGTCATGGTCCAAATTGAAGGGTTTGATAGCTGAGATTAATACCTATTCAAATAACTATACATGTTGTTATCCAATTGTTGATGGTTTCAAAGTTATAACAACTTTTGCGTTTTGTGTCAAAGTCGTGCAGAATTTCGAATATTAATTTGCAATAAAAGAAATACTGACCTTTTGAAGGTAGTGCGTTTTCTGTTGTATGTGTGAATGTTGCGGGTTTAATAAATGAGGACTTCCTCAAACATTTACTTATTATCGCAAGAGAAAATCATAATTTTTCAATAATTTTGGTTCTATGAAAAATTGGGCGCGCTTTTCAAACTGAAATTACTCCAAAAAAGTATTATCATCGAAAAGTGCACACCTATCTAAAAAACTTCGCTAATCTATGCACTTTGTTTAAAGGTATAACTGGTAGGTCTAAGATTAAATGCATAGAAAATTTTTGGGTAATTTGTAGGTACAATCTCAAGAACAGTACCTTTATTAAAGAATTCGTAAGTAATAGCCAACTTATAATTTTCGGAAAATATAAACTCAAAATAATCAAATGTATTTAAAGAATATCCTGCCACTAGTTCTTATACATAAACGACACCGTTTTAAAAAATTTCGTTTTAAAAACCTGAAGGCGCGACAGTCTTCTCTCAGCCTTCCAACGGCTTCGCGTATTTTTGTACGAAGGTTCTGCTCGTTTGTGGTATGTGTTTTATACACATTTTCTTTCATATAACCCCACAAGAAGTAATCCAGGAGGTTGAGGTCGGGCGAACGCGGTGGCCAATAGATAGTACCCTTTCGTCCTACCCAACGATTGGAATATGCATGATTTAAGTGTTCCCTAACATTACGAGCATTATGTGCTGGAGCGCCATCGTGTTGAAACCTTACATTTGATTTTTCAATGCTCCACCCAAAGGTACTACATTGGCCAGAAAGCGAGTTTCTTTTACCTGGAAAATTTTTGTTGTTGAAATCGGCCATGTCCTACAGTTCTCGGGTTTTCAATTGCCTAAAAGTGAAGATTGTGAATATTAAATATTCCAACCCTATGGAAAGACGATTCATCACTCCATAAAATTTTTTCAAAGAATTGTTGATCGTGGCAGTGTCTGCGGAGCATTTCGCGGCAAAACGCTACTCTTTGTGGATAGTCCGTTGGTAATACAGCTTGCACGCGTTGCACGTGGTATGGATGGAGATTGTTTCTGCTTAACATTCTATGTACCGTAGTTCGTGGAACTCCAGATTGCCTGGAAATGTCCCTAACACTCGTTGCAGGATTATCTAATGCCATGGCACCGACTTCGTCTTCACCTTCAATTCTAAGCCTTCCTTCTCGTTGTCGTAAAGCACCAAGACTTTCACCTTGAACATAAACGTGATGCACTCTTGGCTCGATTAGGAAAACGAATTCTGTATTCTCTAGCAGCTTGTCATGCATTGCCATTACATGCTCCACAAACAAAATGCATTTCAGCATACTCACGAGCAGTATAGTACATTTTCTAAATGTTGAATTTTGAAACTAAACAACAAAAGCAACAATAATCACAAAAATTATAAGTTCGCTATTACTTACGAATTCTTTAATAAAAGTGCTGTTTTTGGGATTGTACCTACAAATTACCCAAAAACCTTCTATGCATTTAATCTTAGACCTACCAGTTATACCTTTAAACAAAGTGCATAGATTAGTGAAGTTTTTTAGATAGGTGTGCACTTTTCGATGATAATACTTTTTTGGAGTAATTTCAGCTTGAAAAGCACGCCCAATTTTTCATAGAACCAAAATTATGGAAAAATTATGATTTTCTCTTGCGATAATAAGTAAATGTTTGACGAAGTCCTCATTTATTAAACACGCAACATTCACGCATACAACAGAAAACGAACTACCCTCAAAAGGTCAGTATTTCTTTTATTGCAAATTAATATTCGAAGTTCTGCACGATTTTGACACAAAACGCAAAAGTTGTTATAACTTTGAAACCATCAACAATTGGATAACAACATATATAGTTATTTGAATAGGTATTAATCTTAGCTACCAAACCCTTCAATTTGGACCATTACTTTTGTGACACACTTTATATATATATATATATATATATATATAAATATATATATATATAAGTAGTA